>BMAO01036276.1:0-112378 GCA_019973975.1 Trichonephila clavata
TAACCTTAAAGCTAAAATTTAATATAGAGAATGTCCTAACATTATAAATAAATAGTTTACAACCATTATCCATTTCTAAAAGGAATAGGATATTTAAAATTCTCTCATTTAAAGTAGTGTGAACAGTTCTGAATATATTGTATGTTGTTGAAAAAACTCAATTGTTTTCTTTGAACTTACCCATTTCATTTCAACTCATTTTAATCCAGGAAAAAATACTTGTTTTTGTAAGTTTGTATGAAAATGTATTATGTGAATTTGGTGGTTACAAAATATTTAACCATTACTTGTCGCGTACAAAATTTTCATTCATTAACCATGCAATACTTTTGAATATTACACTGTGAGCAAAATAAAATCCCGATGTAAGTAATAAGTGGAGTTACTTTGATAAAAACGAACAGGAAAATTTTTAGACTTCTGAAAATAACAGCTTTTCAATTTTTACTCTAGAACAATTAGAGGGACTCCAGTAGCACCACTATGAACAAGGAAATGATATTATATGACATAAATACATGGTGCAAATTTCATGAGCATTTTTCTCTTCAGCTAAATGCGAGCCATGGATGCCTTAATAAAGATGATTTGCTAGAAGACAGAAGGTAGTATCCGCTGCTTACTGAGTTTATAAACGAAGCTAAATATTAGTGCTGTGAAAAGTTGGGATTTCTTTCCTTAATACTTCAGAAATATTTTTCAGTGATACATCCACTGTACATATACACTAAAAACAGTGGTTAAGGGAAAGCAAATCTCAAATTGACTGGTTTTGGCCACACACTAGCCTGAACTGAAAAAAAACACCACATTCACCACATAATTGTGACATATTCTACTGTTTGTATATAGGGAATTATAGTTTCTGCAGGCAGAATGAAGGTTTAAGAGATAGATGCCTAGAGCAGCTTCAGTTATATATATATATACATGCTTTGTCACCCATCCGGTATAGTGGTTGGCGACGCTGACTGATGTGTCGTAGGGACAGGTCTCGAGTCCCGATGAAGGCAAAGATGTTTGTAAATGTATAATGCCTTCGTGGCATGGGTGGGTAATTCTATGTAACCGTCGAACCGCAAGTCCTCTCGTAAGGTTGGTGGAAGGGAAAGAGATGTGGAAGACCCTGACCACTCCCAGGGTGATTTCTCTCAAAATAAGGTGGGACCAAGCCAAATTATACTGCCACTTGCATGGTGCTCAAAACTACGGCTAACAACAAGCGTACAATCTAGCCCAATGTCATGATGAATTATGTGGGTCTCGATCTAACTACGTCAGATAGGTTGCATTAGCAGCAACAACAACATATGGATGATTTTTGTAATTTGTACTATGATTTATGATTTATTGCTATCTGAGTCTTTTGGAAATACATTGAGTTTTTGGTTTCTATCTAGGCACAATTATGGTCATATGCCAGTGTTAAAGGAGCTTGAAATCACTTGCTTGTATCATAGACAAATTGGAACTTTTACAGATTTGGGGAGTGACTTCTTCAAGACAGCATGCTCCTTATCATCATAATTCTAAGAACCTTTTCCACACTGGTGATTGTACATGATCGATACTGCCAGTCACGGAAATTTTCAAGGGTAAATTTAATAGCAGAATAAACATTGCCCTTATATATGTTCTGTTAAAGAGTGTTTACATTCTACCTTGTGTGTGGCTTGCGAAATCCCACAATATTTTTCTCATTAAAACACATGTGGCATATGATTGGATGACAAATATGGCGTGCTTCACAGCTGGTATCAATAGTATTAATTATTTGCTGTTTTACATCATCAGTTGTGGTAACTGATGATGTAAAATAAGCATGAGTGATTCCTTACCACAAAACAACATACGGTAAGTGTACATGCAATACATGA
This sequence comes from Trichonephila clavata, assembly GCA_019973975.1. Taxonomy (NCBI): domain Eukaryota; kingdom Metazoa; phylum Arthropoda; class Arachnida; order Araneae; family Nephilidae; genus Trichonephila; species Trichonephila clavata. The sequence continues at coordinate 1,878 of BMAO01036276.1, forward strand.
ATTCAAAATTTTAGCAATAGTAGAACTTTATAATGCATCCCCTTCCACCCTTAAAATGTCCTTTATTGGGCATACTGTAATTCGTGAACTTGGAATATAAACAAGTAAATATGTTAACTAGACAAATGTTCTGCCCAAAATTCGTTCCTCTAAATTAATTTCTGTTTTGTGTTATAGGACTTTATTTTCTACTAGTGAATATTAGTTAAAGTACTTTCATTTATAATTTTTTATTCAAGATAAAAAAAAAACTTTATAATTTTTTTTGCAAACTTAGATTTATATAATAAAAAAAAATTATTCGGGCTTCTTTGTTTTAAAATTTAATACAAACAGGTGAAATTGATGCTTTACTAACAAAAAGTGGAAAATCATAAAAATGGGTAATAACATTATAAAAACGGGAAACAATGTTATATTTTTTAAACGTATGATTTAAGAGTTACAAGAAGAGAAAGATAATGATGTAATAATACTTTAATCAAAACTGTACTATTTTATAATTTAAATACAGTAAAAACAAAATACAAAATATGATTGAAATACGTAAAGGAAACCAGTTCAAATGTAATAATTAAAAAAAAAGATGCCAAGAAAAATAAATTTAATCGAAAAACCCTGCTTTAGAAAAATTTGAGTTCATTTTTAAAGAGAATTGAATAATATGTTACAGATAAGGTAATTATCTTTACAAGATTTCTTTCCCTCCAATTATACGAGTATAATTCGATTAAATCTTTTTAAAAACAATTCAGTTGGAGAGAGAAAGTCATGGAACGAATAAGGTGATATTATCCCCTTCTATTTCTCTTCGTGTCAGAAATTTCTCTTTTCATGAATTAAGATGAAAATAACATATCACAAGAGGCGTGTTATTTCTCCCTCCACTCATTGTACATAGAATATTTTTTTCTTTCTTTTCCAGGGATGTATCTGCTCTTGTGTGTTATTAAGATGGATAAGCATTGGCCACGAATCGATACAAAGGACCACCCTACTGGCAATTTCTGCGTTTTCCTCTCATCCCCCCCGCATCCCTGTTCCTTCTCTTCATCTTCCTTTTCCACAAGCATTTTGTTTCTTATTATTTTCTTCCCAAGAGAAGGGGGAGCCTCCAAACCCTAAGTCGTTCCATAATCAAATGATACTTCTAAAGAAAGAAAAATAAAAAGAAAAGGGAGAGAGATAGTAAGTAAAAAATAAGATAGAAAACCCGGGCATTGGGTTCAATAAAATATTGACTGTCGTTCCGATGCTGCTTCTGTTGAATGTTAAGAAGCCCCCTGCTTCGTTGATGTAGTTTTTATACTGTGCTTTTACCTCCCTTTTCTTTAATGTTGTTTCTTTGGTTTGAAGGAGATTCTACAGAAGAATAACTGGAATATAATAATTAAAATTGAAAATACAGTACTTCTGTGTGTTTTCCTTTCTCTCCACTTTTTCGTATCATTATTTGATTTACGTATTATTTTCAAGTAATCCATTGTTCACTTTTTTAAAACAGCAACGGATCTTTAGATTAAACATTGAATAACCTAACAAATAAGGATGACTTTTTCAAGACTTATGGCGCAAGAAGAATATATTAATTACATGCATCGTTCTTTTAAATTTTTGTTTTATATCGCTATCTTTTTGTTCTCTCTTTATCCAGAATCCGAATAATGATTGAGACTTAAAAAAAATAAACACGGTTTTATTCCGAAATTAAGTAAAGGTTTGTAATACAGGCAATCCTAATTTAGTAATTACATTTTTAAGTATTTCGATTTTCAACTCAACTATAATTCTTGCATGGTAATTCACAAGATGTAATTCAATAATTGTAAAGACAAAACTGAAATCTCAGATTAAATTCCGTTTTGTCTTTTTTGGTTACTTACAAACCAGATGAAGCATAATTACTTTGAGCTATTTTTTAAAAGTATAACTGTGAATTAAGCGGCAAATTCAACAAATCAAATGATAAATGTTTTCTCATTTAAAAAGAAAAAAAAAGAAAACTTACAGTAATACGCAGACATTTGTACATGAATGTGTGATTTTTATTTCGATCAAAATTTCGAATAGATATAGAAATATATTTGAAAATTTATTTTAAAGGCCTGAATTGTTAACTATAACATCATGAATATGTTCTAGATATGTATTAATCGTTTGCGTAAAGTGTATGGTTTACTAAAAAGCAACAATATCATAATATTAACAGTATATATTTTAATAATACTTTTTAAAGACAGTGAGAGTTATTTTCTGCATCGCAATATACAGCTGTATGAGGGCTATTGGCGATTGACCTCATAATTTTGGACCATGGTTAAGTGAGGAGAACGTACCTGGGTTGGCAATCCCTCTCCTAATTTCCGTAACACACCAATGGGAATACTTTTCATGCAATACAAATCATAGAAAATACTCCGCATATACGTGTCTTAGAAAAACAAATTGTTAATAGATTTTTAACAATGTTTAATCTATTTCATTTTTAATAGAATTATATTTCACTGAAACCAATATAAATGACCGATTTTCATTTTGAAATATCATAATTTTTATCATAAATTTTGCACTATTTTTTGTACATGTGCACTGATTTATTATCAAAATTGAGTTTGATAATGCATAAAAATAGTGCAACTTTATTTTACGTAAAGCTCTTATAGAAACGTACAATGAAGAATCCAGTAATAATAATCTAATGTAAACCAATACTTAAAATTTAAAATATATTTTATCCCATACTGAGGAAAATGTAAAAAAATTATTCGAATTATGTTTATATAAATATCACACTTCAAAATTTCATTCCATTTTGGCAATATGATGTTTTGACTTATATTATAAAATATTACGTGTGAATTGAAAATTTCAAATTTCTCTGACATCTTTCAAACACTGTGTAATACCAGAGCTTAGATTTATCAAATTTCAATTCAAATCATTGAATTATGCAAAGCATTTCCTTTATAATTGCATAGTAAAATTTATAAACTAATAGCATAATTACAGTTAGTGAAGTAATTAAATTCTATCAAAATAACATAATATTTATCAGTATTTTACTACAGATTAAAGTTGTTTCTAGTTTCTTCAGCAATTATAAATTGATTTGAAAATAAAACTATAATTTAGAAAATGAACAAAAAAAATCTAGATAACATAAAACTTAAAGAATGAAAATGAACAAAAAAAAAGAAGCTATAATATAAAATTATACTAAACGTTAAATGAAGATATATATGCATCACAAGAAAGCCAGAGTTTCCATGGGAATCCAAAGTTATAACAATGTAATAATTTGATTCAATTTTTTTCCTGTGGATGTTGAAATGTGGTTTGAGTTTTATTCTACTAAGAACGTGTCTTAATATTTTAATGCCAATGATATGTTAGTGCCACAAGTTAGTTAACTCGTAATGGATGGTTGATTATTTGCCTATTTATGCCTTATTGAGATGCAATAAGGAGGCTATTGATAAAGTACATTGTAATAGAACCCCTGTCATGTGGCAATAGCGATTTTTAAGAAAGAGAACTAAGGGTATTTACTCTAAATATTACTAATATTATTTTGCTATAGAAGAATAAATTTTAATTTTAAGGGATACAAAAAATTAAGCGTATTATAATGTTAAAAAAATGCTAGTTACCCGTTTAAATATTCGAAAAAATATATATTTTAAATTTAAGTATGAAAAAAATATTTTACGAAAGAATAAATTAGTTGTTAATAAAGTGGAATATTTGTTTCCTGTAAATTATTTGATTTTTATTTATTTTTTGAGTAAGTACAATTTAGCAATTTTAGAACTTCTTAACTGATTATATCGATCAATGTATTTAATAAATTTAATCTTTAGTCAGCAAACTGCATCATATTTACTTCTTATCTCATGTGAAAAAAAATGTCTGTTAAACTGCATTCTTTGTTATTTTTCCCACCTAGATATTTAAATTCTGTACACATTGCTTACTTTTAGCTTAGCTATTAATGGCTTAATTCATTGTATATGATAGTTTAAAAGGAGTTTCTTAATTTACTTGTAGTTAAAAAGAAATCCTGTAGCCAAATGGTTACTGTAACGAAATCACGACTGGCGTTGTGCTTTTGAGTCAAGGATTCAAAACCTAGTAACGCTGAAGCTTGTACCCTTAGGCTCAATATATATAGAGGATCTGATGCCCGTTGTTTTTTGAGGTTCAATATCCTCACACTAGCAGGGTGTGGAAGTATGGAACATGGGAAGCTAGCTCAGATTTCATCCGAGTCACTTGACCACGTTTAAAAATCATGAGGCCAAGCAACGGTAAAAGTCATGTAACTTAAAACAGTGTTATATTAATTAATAATCAACTGAAATAAAAATGCATATTAACTCGAATGAATGCTTACATTTTTAGAAAAAAAATCTTAGAATTACATCAAACGAAAAACAAAGTGGTGTATAATGCAAAAGTTTTATTACTTGATTTTTTATTTTAAAAAGATCGTAATAAATTGATACATGAGGTTTAAATATTGATTTCATGCCTGCGCATTTCCAAAACAAATGGATATATAGTTCAATCATAACTGTGCTTTAGCAATTTTGTAAGGTTTTTAGAAAAACATAAATGTGCGTGCACATATAAGTATTTCCTAAATATAGAATTTGCTTATGCATGGTCATTGTGAAACTCGTTATTTCAAATTGGAGCGAGCTATATTTATTAAAAAAACTTTACCAAAGATAATGTGCAGAAGATGTTACTAAATATTTGGCACACGGTCATCAAGAGATAAAAAAGAGAAGAAAATCGAATTCCTTTAATAACTTTCAAATTTTCATCGCAGCTGGACCTAATTGGAATCAATACTAAGGGCATAAGTTTATATAATTATAATGAAAGAACCTAATATAATTAATTCAATTAACATAGCTAATAAACTTCTATTTTTTTAATTACAGGATCAAATAGATTCTACAGACTTATATGGAGAATGATATAAAAATATTATGTTCAAAATTTTATTTGAATCCAATCGTATATTAATAAAAATATTTAGGAAACTCTTTTGAGAGGCACATGTAATGGATTACTATAAAGGTTTACTTTTTTCAACGGCACTTCATAAATTTATGCAACTAAAGTTTTCCGACTAGTGTACAATCCCTCATGGAAAAAATATTAAGAGTTGTAAATTTCCTTACTAATATTTCGAAAAGTATTCCACGAAATTAAATAATTTTGGATTTAGGGATTTTATGACAATTAAAAATCCATCTATCAATTAGGTGTGAAAAGAGTTTAAACGTGTTGAGTATAGACACTCATATTGTCTAAAGTTTCAGATGCTTCTTTAAAGTTAAGGCAATCCTTTTTGAGCATCCATAACTCAGAGATATATTGTACGAATTTTAAGATTCAGAGATAGAATAATTAAAGAAGGAAAATAAGATAAACAAAAAGATCCTGTTACGGTGTCAGAAATCCTTGTAGTAGTTACTTACTATGCAATTTATTAAATTAATAATTTAATTCCTTTAACATCATTATTTAGTTACCCCTAAATTATTAACTTTAATACCATATTTTATTCAGCTTATCATGTTCGTTTAAATTGTGAATTTTTTTTTTTTTACTTTTGAATCATATCATTTTATTAATTATATATAATTAATCTAATCAATATTTGGTTGAAAAATTTTCAACATTTATTGAGAAAAAAGAATATCTCAACAAATGAGCATTTTTCTTTAAAATGTATATAATTAAGAAAGATTTTTACGAAATAATTATTTTTTCATTGGAATAAACTTGAGATGGTAGCATGATAATTGCAATTGCATGTTTTCATTTTAATTCAAAGAAGGCATTACACTAATTATTTGTAAATAAATATACAGTTGCAAATTAGATAAGCGCATAAAAATGCCCAAACGATAAATTTTTCACAATTTTTCCAAAATAAATCTATATTATTATTATTATTATTAATTATTTATGAACTTTTGAATTAAGTGCATTTGTTTATTCATGTGTGTTATCATTTCTAACAAATACGTAGGCTTTAACATTAACGAAAAAGCAAATGTTTGTAAAATCTATAGGGATACGTATCAGTGAGGCTCTTGAATCGCGATTGGCTGAAAACATACAGTTGTCTTTATCATGCGATTATGATGTCACACACCCTTTTTTTATCATGTGTATTGGGAAAATCTACATTTATTTACTTATAAATTTCTACTTCACGTGTTTAAGTCGTGCACTTTTGGAACCCTCTGCAGCTAAATTCGATTGACTTAATTACAAATCCTCTGACTTCGGAAAAAAGGATTTGTTTCCTTATATTTTCCATTAGCGTCGGGAAGGCAATTTTAGCATTTCTCTTTTTATTTGTTTTGAATGAACCATTGAAGAAAAAAAATTCAAATTGACATAAATCTTTAAAAGTAAATATCCGAATCCACGCTTCCTACTAATTCGTAAGATATACATAAACCCTTTGGGATATCTGAATGCATGTGATCCTCATGCGGTGAGATTTTCTTCCTACTCCTTGCTGCCTTTTTTGATTTCGCCAATTTCCTTGATTTAAGATACTTTTTGTTTCCCCTCAGATAGAAATACCGAGCAGCCATATTGTTATCATTTTCACAAATGTGATAGCATGTAGTCTGAAATTACCCACATAAGAATTCTTTGCATGTTGATTTTCCAAGCAAAGATACAAAAATAGATATAATACACAATATAACGAACGAACGACAAAAAAAAAATTTTTTTCAGTAGGGATTTTCAGAAATAAAAGTATCACTGTTCGTGTCTAACGTTTTATTTTATTACAATGTCGGCCCATTGGCTGTGAACTAGCATGCCCGTCTCGTAAGTCTAAGGTTGCGAGTTCGATCCCGGCTGTAGTCGATAGATATTCTAGATGCAAAAAACGTTGCACGACGCATGTCATATGATTATATGGCTTGTAAAAATGTCCTTGATTATCAATTTGGCCTCGTATCACTGCAATATTCAGCATTCGATGAGAGTTTTAATTTATTAAATTTATACTTCAAAATTTAGTAGTGGAAGTCACCACTTGATAAGGCCACCAGTTCATTCTTGGTTATTTGTCGTGTTTACAAATGGCTTCGTTACCAATATGCAGCCCATTTGAAAGAAACACTTCATTGTGATTTGATAGAAAATATTTCACACGTTTAACTAGCATAGCTGTATTTTCCTCTTCTTCTCTACAAGTTTGAGGGATTTAAAACATACATTTTTCCTCTTATTCCAACTCGGTTTAAGTACAGGTTCCGAATTTTCGGTAAATTTTAAAAGAAATAACTCACGGCATATACACGGATTGGCCTGGCTTGTATTCAAGTATACTATATGCGAAATTGATGAGAGGATGTGCTTTAGAAAATTCATGATATATATATTCTACTCAATTTGCTATTTCACACAACATCAACACATTTGCCAATATTTAAAAAGTAAGGTTTCACTTGTAATGTACATAGTATTGTTTTATTCAAAACCCTACGGTTTATACGTGAATTAGTTTCCTTTTTATAAACAAGACAATATTTGTCAATGCATTAATTTAACTAATTCTCAATGTCATTCAAAATAAATTAATTTTAAAACTACAGAAATCTTCAAAAATCATTAAAATATTTCGATGCAATAATCTAAAGAAAGTTTTTAAATCCTGTATTACCAATACTTTATAGAATTATGTAGTATTGCATGGTTATAAAGAGCAGACATGAAAATAAATTCAATAAAATATATTTTAAAAAATGATAATTTTAGTATTTGAGCATCTTATAATTAACAAGTAAATTTAAAAAATTTTTCTCTTAATTGATGATACTTTTTCAGCTTAAAAACTGGTTGCCCTTACAACTTCCTTTTCATAAATTATGTTATTTTGCTTAAAAGGCACGTGGATTAAAAGAAATACCAATTAATTTAAAATTAAAAACTGAAAGTAATAGTTTTAAATTATAACATAAGAATTGTTACATGTAATACAGAAAAAAGTTAAATATAAAACAAGCCAAAATTTTAAATAGTGAAAAATTCGTACCCATATGCATTTATATTTTTTGAGGGTATGAAAATGACTATAAAAAAGAAATTTGGTTAAAACAAACCCATATCATACCACAAAATGGATTGCTATAATCAATAAAAATTTAATATATCAAACAATTAATTTTACGATGTTCAGAGATCGAGTAAAAATGCGATAACTGAAATATATATTCCTTTTTTTAATCTAAAATATTTACTTAAGAAACATATTTTTTTCCATTCTGGGAAAAATATTAAAAAAGCTAAAAGAAAACAGAAATACCTTAGAAAACACTGCAACCGAATAAAAAAGGCTAAATCTTTAAAAGGTATTAGTTTACTATAAATAGAATAATAATTTTCATCCGAACATTTTTTTAACATATCCGGAATTTACGTTGTGGAATTCAAATGTGCACATGATTTTCGTTTTCTACTACGCTCTGAGTAAAATTTAGATTCTGTGAAGAGCTATTTTTTCTCTTGAAATTAAATTACTTATCTCTTGAGTAAATTAAATAACTTATATCTTGAGTAAATTAAATTATCTTTATTGACCTTGTAATTTAATTTCTCTTGCACATTTAACAGTGATATCAGTTATGGAGCATGGATTTGTGATGAAAATCACGAAAGCTTTTGAAAAAAAAACATTTCTTTTTACTTTACTAGTTAAGATGAAAAATACGAAAAAAATTTATTTATTTATTTTATCCTCAATTAATTTTAAGCTATAAATATATAGCCGCAAATTATATAAATAATCATAAATCTATTCTTTAATTTAAACTCATCAAATCTTTATTATTTACTTTAAATGAGTAACACGGAATTTGTAAATTAAAAAAATAGAAGTATATAAAAGGGGCTGTCCTCTTATTTATTTTTTTTATATTTCATTTTCATTAGCATAGTTACATGGATGTTTCTTAATTTTTCCTTCATCTCTAATTTACTGCAAAATATTTACGCAGAATTTCTTAGATTTATTAAACTAAGAATTATTATAAGATTTAATAAAATGATTTGAGAATTTAATTGTCCACACATTTAAAGAAAAGTTTCATAATTAATAATTAAGATGAATTGATAGTTAAAAACTTTTTTTTAGTTTAGCTTTTTTTTTAAATTTCAAGATACAATCACTCTCATGTCATGTACGTAAACACAAAGTGTTATATGCTTTAAAGAATGTAATTATGTTATACTGCTGGTCAATAAAATGGTAACAAAAGGAAGAAATGTAAATAGAAAAAAATTGCTCATTGTATATTTGTAACATTATAAGAAGTAAGCGTAGTTAAATTTGAGGGAACACATAATTCAAAATTAGTGTGCATAGCTGTTGCCGTTTGCAACTATAACGGCTCTAAGTCAGTTTAGCTTTCAGTCGAGTTAGCTTGGATGGCGGATACGATCAATTCATTTTATAAAGATTTAAATATACCACTCAAAGTGGCTCTAGAGCAGTGCGGCTGAAACTATCTTAAACCCATGACAAGATTTTTTAATGTGTGTAGAGAACGTGTTGGGAGGATGAAAACCACATGTGTAGAGATAGAGCAAGTTAAGATGATCAACTCGCAGTCTTGCACTTTCTTGTTGAAAGATTCCATCTCAAGGGCCTTGAAACGTAGGGCATAAGCCTATGTCTTAAGGTCTGACAAACGTAACGCTCGAAGTTAAGATTGCAAACACAGCGAACAAGATGTTTCTGTGAAAAAATGTTTATACATATCATCATACTTAGTGCAGGACTAGTATGAAGTTATGGAATGCCAACAGAGGTCACGCGTGTTCATCTCGATGCCTTCAGACACGAATACTTCAACCTTGATATTGCAAGTAAAACTGGTCAAAAATAACAGCCGTGGTGCTCTAGGCTTTCTCGCACTATCTGTGGCGATGTTTGTGCTGCATACAAGCCTACTTCCTGACTCATGCTACATGATTTGAATGTTCTGCATGGCATTCGATATCCTGAAACCAAGTAGTCCACATTTGCTTTTATTTCTTAATTTTTGTATGAGTTTTAAGACGATTAGCGATTTGTAAGATAAATTTTTCATCGTTACAAAATGTTATAGAAAATCATGTTCACTATTGATAGAAAGAGACGTTTAAGAAGGTGTGGCAGGCACAATATATGCATTTACAGTTGACTCTCGATAATTTAAAGTATAAGAGACCAATGGAAAACATCGAAACATCAAGAGTTCGAATAATCAAGAGAGTAAGAAAAAACTTACCAAAATACATGAAGAAAAATTTTTTCTAACACATTTAAACTTGAAGCTCTGTAATAAAGCAACGAGTGCACATATGTATAAAATTATTTTAAAGTACTTTTAAAAAGTGTATATTATACAGTATAAATACTATACAGAAGTTAAAAGTCCTGTATTAAAATAATTCATTTATATATCAAAAACAACTATTAAAAGAATATATATATTGTACATAATAAATATTTTTTGACGAAAAATCTGTTATCTTTTTTTGTTTTTGTCATTCAATCTAAATCTGTCAATACATTTTTCTAGAATAAATGAATGTTAAAAAATGCCGCATCACCAGAATATTCAAGGAAAACGTTGGGTATTTTGCTTAGTGATACTTTAGTTTCTGTCAGTGTTATCGGAGTCAACTCCGATGGGCATCAAAGGAACTACGTTACAGGGGAAAAGCAGAAAAATAAGTAAATACATACATAACATTACATACACTACATATACAAAATATGTAAGTTACAACCTGTTTGCTACAAGACTCTACATGATAGTGAGTTCTTGAATTGTCCAGAGTTTCATCACTTCGAATTATCGCGTATTCTATTCCAGCCAGCCACAGATTTTGCTTCTAAATATTGAGTGCACCAAAACGTATTGTTTAATTAGAAATATAAATAATTTCTTTAGGGGTGAGCATATACTTCTAACTAGCAAGAGGTTCATATTATCAAAGATTTGAATTATCGAGAGACAACTTTATATATATATATATATATATATATATATAGCTGTAACAATATTCCACTGGTGGTTAATAGACAACATGTTTTATTTATGTCCTTGCATATAAAAATAAGATAATTTGTATTAGTTTTTTTTTTAATTTCTAAGATAAATTATCAATAAATGACATAAATGTTCAAAATATGAAAAACTGGATTTACACTACATTTTTCTTTAAAGATTTGAAATTTTTTTTTTAAAAATTAAAAATTGAAATCTTGAATTAAATTAATACTGATATTACTCTAACTCTACAAATATTTAGTTGCCATACAGTTTTGTAATTTATTTATATCATAAATGAGTGTCCTTAGTAGTGAAACTATTAAGACTATCTTCATTCTAAAACAGTTAACATGAATATGGATATGAACAAAATATATGAACCCACGGTTAACACTGGAGTTTTGAAATCTTTTCAATAAGTAAATAAAATTAATACACGGAAGAATACATTTTAGTTGCATAATAAAAACAAAAAAAGTATAATTAAAAACTTAAAACTTAATGATTGAAATAAAATTTTCTGAAAATCAAAGTCATACATGCAGATGTTCAGTATAATATGTAAATATCTTAAGGAATGTTCTTTTTTAATCATTTAGATGCTACTTAAAGGATCATGTTTTAAGACCCCTGAAGGATAACTTTGATTAAGTATTAAGATATTATAAATGGTAGAAATCAAGGAATTAAATCATTTTTTACGATTAATTGCTCATTAATTACGCCAGCTTTTAATACAATTTTTAATTATCTCGAAATTTTCATTACTTAATATTTACTCCAAACTTTCGTTTAATAAATTAGTTGTAATTATTTCTATCTTAGAAAATCATTCTCATAGAGAGAGCTTATTTTCAAAAATATGAACATAAATCTTCTAAAATTAAAAATGTGATGCCTTAATTCAAAACGGATAGATAATTAGCATAACAAAGCGACCTGATAATCAATATTTGTCCTGCAAACGTGAGAATCACCCAAGCAAGATATTGATTTTTAGCATGTAAGTGCCAGTTGCACCTTAACGAGTTGAAACAGCTATCGACATTAATTCTATTATAATCTTCTATTTAATGGAACTGATATCGCTTCTTTTGGTTCTAAGTTCTCAATAACAGATAACAGAGCTTTTGTTCATTTATTATTTTGCTTGCTTTATCAGGTGGAAGAAATGAAATCAGTCTGAAAATAAGATAACATTTTGAAATTATTGAATTCTCGTTTTATGGATACGTAAGTTCCATGTTATGAACTGTCGCAAGAGCTTAGATGAACACAGATTGCGCCCGAAACACATTACTTTGTTTTATATATAATCATGCTTCTGAGACAAGCCATTTTCTTCAGGGAATGTATTTTTAATGTAAACAACAATCATTCAGTTTTAATATATTTTATAGTTGAGTAGGGTACAAAAAACAGAGACACATGCACGCACACAACTACCTATTTATCTATCTATATATCTATTTATTTATCTATATCTATCTATCTATCTATATACTTATCTATATCTATCTATCTAATCTATCAATCTATCTATTTATCTATATCTATCAATCTAATCTACTTTCTAGCTATCTATATCTATCTATCTAATCTATCTATCTATCTATCTATATCTATCTATCTAGATCTATCTATCTATATCTATATATCTAATCTATCTATCTATATATATATCTATATCTATATCTATATATTATATATATTATTATATATATCTATCTATCTATCTATCTATATCTATCATACTATCTATACTATCTATCTACATCTATCTATATCTATCTATCTATATCTATCAATCTATTTATCTATATATATCTATCTATATCTATCATCTATTTATATATCTATCTAATCATCTATCTATTATGTGTCTGTCTGCCTGCGTGTTGGAGAAAAGCGACTCACTTACTCATCTTGAGATATCAGGAACTATTAGACCTAATGACTTTGTGACGGATCTGTACGCGTTTCTACTAATTACTTCTTTTTTCTTTAATTCAAAATATTTATTTCAACCAACATTCATCGAGAAACAAACGTGATTTATGTAAATGAGGAATATTATATAAATTCGGTTTTCGCGAGTTGAAAGGGAGTGAAGTAAGAGGTCAAGTTAAGTTCAATGAAGTAAAGTGAAGCAAGTGAGCTGTCGACACGTAGTTTTTGACAGTTTAAGTGAAGTTGAAACGTTTGATGTGTGCAAAGACAAGTGGTTAGTGAAGATTGAAAATCAGTGTAATTAAATATTACGGAAGCGTGGAGCCATCGTCATTTGATCCAGCTAAAGATAGTGCCTGAAGTTATCCGTGAAGGAACCGAAGCATTATGAAATCAGGCAACATAAAATTGATTAAATAAAAGCTGATTATTAGTGTGCGGCGTAGTTGTAAATGAGCGTATTTAAGCTATCTTAGATTCAGTTGAATTTCTGTAATATTATCCCCGCCTTTGTGTATCTCACCTCTGCACTCTACCATTGTTATATACCTTAATTAGAATTGTGTTGTGTTTGTTCATAATCAATAATAAGGATTAATAAATCAAATTAGATTGACATAATGTCTATGGATTATTTAGTTCATCTTACAAATCTAGCCGGGTTTACAGATAGACAGAATGGTTCGAATGTAAGGGGTAACTACATGTCACCTTAACTTGAAATATGGAAAGCATTTTCATTTTGTTCTGTAGATATCCCCTAAAAACTGATTTTGCAAAAAATCAGGAAGATTATAGGGAATTAGAAGATGTTAAAGGTATAAAAAAAATCTGTTTTTGTGACTTTTATCAGATTTACAACGTTTAAATTTGGTAAACATGTTTCTTTTTCCAATAGACATCCACTGATAACATTCTTTACTGAAATCTACTCTAATAAGAATTTGAGGGAGCATTCTAGAAATGAATCCTGGTTTCTGAATTATTAGAAACATTTACTTAAAATCCAGCTACCATGTTTATTTTGTTGTGTAAAGTTTCACTAAAAAAAGGTTTCGTGGATATCGTCGGTGATGGAGTTATATTTACATTAACATTTTGTTTTAGAAATTCAAGTCTTCTCCTACTGAAATCAAGAATTGACAGCTATAAGAACGTTTTTAATACAATCGGAAGCTTATATTTAGGTCTTAGATATCAATAACTTAAAAAAAAACATTATATAGTCATACAACGTTATGGAAATGGTTAGTATATATATATATATATATATATATACATTTGTTTTTCCTTTTCAAAATTATTTTTTTTATTTTCATTTCTTTATAAGAATCACTTCTTTCATAATTTATATTAATTTTATTTTATTTTTCTGCATGTTGCCAACCACACATGGTTAGTTTTAGGCCTAAATTTTCAATATGGCTCTGTTTTGTTTATTATGTCGAAAATTTATGCTGTACGGGGAGGGTTGGATCCGTAAAGTATACTTAACCCTAATTTTGCTGGTCCTAATTCAGCAACAGCTTTAGAAATCATAATAGGTCTCCATTTTAGTCCAATAACTCTCCTGGTTTCTTACATTTTAAAGTTCAAACTCTGTTTCCTGCTATACATACGCTTATTTAATTCTTGCACTATATACTTTCGATCATTTTTTCTAATTATGTTTCGTAAAATCTTCCTTCTATCTTCTAGCTTTGTCAGTGGTATAATTTAGTATTGTCATTTTATTACACTATGTGTTTTTTTCCTTTTATGATACTATATATATATATACTTTATTATAAATTCCAATGGTTTTCTGTGCAAAGTTTCGATGCGTTACATTTCTTTCTTAAATTCTGTACTTTTTAAGATATAATAATACTATTGTTATCGGCCTACAAAGACCAAAATATTACTTTCATAAGACTGAAATGTTCTGAGGCATAATGTGTTCAAAAATGTACTGCGAGGTAAGACACTCTCTCATTTTCATCCTACTAATAGAGATTCAAATATAAATACATTACCGATACTCATTGAGTGGTAAGTATTATGCTTAATAGTAACTGAATATTATTTTAAAACTAATATTAATAATTATTTATCGAAAAGTATCAGCTAGAGGATGAAATTAAAGTTAGCCTATTTTTTTATTAGTAGAGGAAAAATAACTTCCATCGTTAATTCTCAGAAGTTACACAAATAAAATGGTAAACAGCCCTAAGTACAAATTTGAAACATTATATTGTTAGCTTCAAAACAGAATATCTAGAACTAATTTAATTATGGTCACAGTGTACATTTTTGCGTTAGGATTTATGTGAATTTCTACAGCATATATTTTCTTTTAGTTACATTCAAGAACTTTAATATAAGCATGATCTATTAAATTCTAAGTCAATTTAATTCTATTCCTTAGAAAATTTATTATAAATATAAATTCTGAAATGATTATGGGCTCACTTCAACAAGTATAAATGGTATAGGAATGCAATAAAACATGCTAATTGAATAAGATAATATAAAACGAGTGTACACCAAAGGATTTTGTATTTAAGTCGTATAAATAAATCATAAGGATGTTTAAATAATTAAGTTAGTATTTAGTACTTAAACATTTTGACACATTTTGTTTGTTTATTGATGGTTCAAGCGCAGTTTACTTTTGAACTCTGTAAACCCAGTTCTTTACAGATAATTTAGAATCACTCCGATTGTTTCAGATTACTTGTCCGAACGTTCTGTGGAAGTCGTCGCAGTTGATTTAGTGTTGAGATGTCAATAACATTCTTTTGAAGTATGTTTCAGTCGTGTGCAACACAACTATGCGTCTTTTTTCCGTTCCCGTTGTTCTTCATCCCCCCCCCAAAAAACAAGACTCGCGACAGCATGAAATATTACTATGAAGCAAGCCGAAACATCTCAGCTGTCAGATTTCCTGAGTTGCTTTAGTGGTGGAGACAAGAAAATATCGACATTTTCAAAAAAAGGTAAAGAAAAGGTCCGTTATCCACAGATGTTACCGTTCCTTTCTGCCTAATAACGTCGGTGTCTTGCGAGAAAAGCACTCATAGTGTCAACTGCCCGTTCTTCAAGTAACTTTGTGACGTAATCGTAGAGTAGAACCGTCAGAAAACGTAGATATAGAAAGTGGGTATTATTTTCTTTTCCAAATCTAGGTATAGAATAGCGTACTTTTCTCGTCAGATAATCGATTATATTCTCCAAGCATAAAAATGTAAATGCCAAAAAAATTTGGCATCAATACATTATGCCAAGAACATAATATTTTAATAAAGTAATTTATATAATTGTAAACTAGTATATAATGTAATAAAGTATTTAATATCTGTCAAATTTTAAATATAAATTTCCAGAATAATTTCAATTTTTTGGTAGATTTTACTGCAGAATATTTTTATTAAATGTGAATTCAATACATTTGGATTAACACTAGATTAAGTTTTGCTATAATGTAGAAAAACATGTTAAAGCAACTAATATTTTTTGCAAACAAATAGAAATCAATTTTTTATATTACTGAAAAAGGGACATTTTAGGATATATTTCTTCTAATTACTAAGGTATTAATTAACTCAGGAACTGACAAACTATTAAAATAAAATTATAATCTTTGATTTTACACACATACATGAATTATTTTAAATAACTATAATCCTTTATAAAATCTGTGTTTTATCATTTCTCAATGCTTGGAAATAAAACTGTTTCAGACTTTGTATTTTTTTATTATACATCAACGGAAATTCAGAAAAATAAAAACTATAAATGATCCAGTATCATGAGGTTGATACAATGAAGGTAAATATACTTAAAAGTTTGAATATAATGTATGTTTTACATTAAGAATAGGACATTAATTAGGAACAGAATTTGCAAATAATTTGTAATATGTAATGTACACATTTGTTAAATCTATTGCTGTTTATTTTTATAGCATTTATGTTTAAAAAACACTAGCAAGAGGATTAAAGCCAAATTTGTAATAAGTTCTGTTGAACGGAAAAAAACTAGTTTGAAAATTAAATTAAAAATGTTGAGAATAAATGGTATATCTTCTCCATTTTACAAACAATTAATCTTAAAAAAAAAGAATTGAAATTTAATAAATATTAAAAATGAATCTGTGACATCTGGACTTTAAATTTATGATCGTGAATTGTCAATGAATAACAGCAACAAATTAGTTGGAAAATAACTTTGTAAGAGTCAAAACATTAGTAAGCAAACATTAAGTACATAAATGTTCACATATTATACACAAATAATCTCTTTTCAATACATAAATATTTTTTGCACCGATTAGCTTAATTTACTGTTCTCTCAGCCTAGATAAAACAAATATGAAAACATTCATTGATATGAAATATTAAAATACATCTAAGAAATAATAAGGAATGAGAATCAGATCAATTATCGGTCATTCATATCCGTTGAATGGATGAAATAACTGTAACTAACTTTTCAACATTAAATATATTGTGAATATACGTCATATATAAATATAACAGTAAAGTTGCTCATAGATTTACAGAAATAAGTGCATACCCTAAAAACGACGAACATATATTAAAAATGTATTTTTCAAACTTTTTCAGTTTAGCATATGGTTGAGAAGTTCGTCATCGAATCTAAGACCTGACATCCAATTGCTTGCTAAAATATATCAAATTTCCTGAATGTTGCTGATTTCAAAACCTATGACATCACAAATTTTACTAGAGTTTTCCCAGACATGTATTTTTGTTGATGCACATATTTTTTATTAGCTACGTCCATTTTTACATTCAAAATATAATCCAGAAATCCTTTGTAGATTTATTTATATATATATACTATGAAATGTTATCATTAGTCAAGGTCTGAATGTTCTAGTTTATTATTATCTTATTATTAATAGAAATGTCTGATTTAGTACTTCTAAAATTTCCGTATTCCTTTTGGGTTAAGCTGCAAAAATAAGTATTAACTATCACTAAAAATTTATATTTTGTTTTTAAATACAAGCTTTTTGAAACTTGTTAATCCGGAAATATAAGTCAAATAAAATAATAAAAAAAAATAAAACTTGCGATATATCCGGGAAAATATTTTTGGGAAGAATGCTATTTTTTTTGTGATGAAACTTTCACTGTAGATATCCTGATCTCTGTGTGTATAGTAATAATACTGTACTTTATATTTCTTAATATATATTTTTAAAAAAAAATTATTAACTAAATTTTATTTAAAGCATTTGATGAAATTTTCAAAATTAATTTTGCTAATCCATATATCAAAACTATTTTTCTTACACTAATTATTTATTCATTTAACACCACGTGATTAGTTAACTATAGTTCAGTGTATGTTATTATATTATTTCGATGGTGATTCTTTCCGTTGTCAAATATTTAACCTTATTTTTTTTTCTAATTACTTGTGCAAATGTTTGAAGTTAAGATTTTCAAATTTTTAGTATTTATATATATTTTTTATTTTCTTATGATGCGTGCCATCCATTTTTTATACCCAATAATTTCCTTTTTAAATATTTTAAATATTTAAATAATTTATAATCCTAATTTTTGATGAATAGAGCAAAAATTCATTAAAAAATATGAAGATAAAAGAAAATTAAAACTTAAATATGTGTCTCTTTTCAAATAATTTATGAGTGTAAAATGTTATTTCGCCGAACATTCGAGAACTCATTGTCATTCGAAAAAAAACATTTTAGATGTACATAATTATAACACTTAACTCACAAATATACAAAATATTAGATTATTTTTGCAAAAAAGAAAGAAAGAAAGGAGATTAAAAAAAAAAGAAGGAAAAATATTGTTTTAAACTTTTTACTACGTCGCTGAAAACATTGTAGATGCTGATGTGTCTCATATGCATCCTCTCCAAGTGTCACCAGCAGCCGAAAGATCCATTGGTGAGTCAATGTCGTAATGGTTCTACAAGTTTGCTCGTTCCCACTCAAAATGGCAATGAATGGCGTGCCTTTTTTGATAAGCGGGATTGAGACTGGTGCATAAATGGCATACCCATCACGAAAGGTTAAATTAGATTTTAGTTCTTTTTTAATTTGTTAATAAATTTATCATAGTTACCTAACTGAGAAGAAAATGATATAAATGATAGAAAAAAAAAAATTTCTGCCGATTCTGACTTTAAGGTATACAATTCGAAGGGAAAAAAACACCCCATACATATAAAAATTTTAAAAAATTAAAAAATATATAAAATTTAAAAAAAACTTGTAATGGAATTTGAAAAAATGTGTTAAAATTTTTAAAGACATAGGGGATTTATTTGTCAGTAAATTATTTGTTCTTAGTTGTTTGATGTATGTGTTTTTCGATTTATTAGAAAAGCATAACTTAATGCAATTATTATTTCACTATACACTATTGTATTATAATTAATATAAATTTACAATTTTTATTTCAAATCTAAGAAAACGATTAAAATTTTTGTATAATTTTGATAAAGGTCAACTTATGCTTCTGGCTAAATTTCTTACCAAAATTTCACCTTTAGGAAAATAATTCAACATATTTTACCTTCGAACTTTACAATATATTACAAAAAATTACAAAAGTGAAATGAAATTATAATTCAACAAATAAAAGAATTGTTTAATAATGCATCTCCAGAAGACTTAGAACGTCAAATGCAAGGTTTGTATTTCAAAAACATATGAGTGACTATAAAAAAAGTTAAATATCTTCATGTATTAAAGATTATGAAGGATTAAAGAAAGTAAATATTTTGATTCAGATGAATATTTTCAATGATAGAATGAATATATTTATTTACCTTATATCAGCCGTTTTCTTTGAAAGTGGTGTAAGTACAATTTTGACAAAAATTCAGTTAATTATATTGTCAAAAGCAATTTTCTATGGGCTTTATATTTATGAACAGTTCCCCCAAAAATTCCTCTTCAAAATTTTCATCATTTTTCAAAATAATTTTAAATATTTAATGAAATTACAAATATAATTCCTTTAAAAGCGATAAATATCTCCATATTATATAAAACGAACTTACACCACTTTCAAAGAAAACTGCTCATATAGTGCTTGGAACATCAGCTGTCACGTTTTATATCGCATTAAAGTAGATCAAATCAGGCGAGAACTTACATAGAATATCGTATACAACTTTTAGTTTTTAAAATAAATTGTATACATCTTTTGAGTAAAAATTGTTCCTCTTTGAAATTTTCATTTGCGTTTTACCATTAAAATGTTTCTTTCCAATTGTATAAAGGTTAGTATACACGTAATATCTAGGTTATGTGAGTTAGATTCGCTTGTTAATAAATATATATTTTCCATTTATTGAATAATTTTAAAAAATATTATTTTGCTAGAAAGTTCGTTTAATAAAGTTATAAGGCAATGTCAATATTACAATTCCAATTAGAGCTACAGTTGTTCAACAAAAGTAATGGGGATGTCTTCCATTCTATCTTAAATATTTGTCATTACTCTCCTGTTCCCGACAGAAACACAGGCAAATAATACACAGGTATTTCCATTAAATGAAGGAATCACTATTGATTCTACTAATTATACCAATACGATCCCTATGTACATTGTAGCATAACAAGAAATTGGGGGCTACTCTTGAAGTATGGTTTTATTTGCTACTCAAGTGCGGACTTTCAGCATAACATAGTTTTTTTCTGATTTTAGCAATATTAATTTTTTTTAAATCTCATATAATCAAAAAACAGTGTACTTTATTTTACTAATACCTGTACTTAATTACGTTTTTACACTATTAGTTATTCCTTGTTAAACTGCAATTTTAAAAATATTATAGATGTGTCCTTGAAAAATAAAACATCTGTGCCGCACTCACACACATAGAGAAACAGAGAGAGAAATAGAGTGAAAAAGAGAAGGAGAGATAGTTTTCTCTTATAAATTAGATAAGATGTGGAAATTTCCACTTTACAAATGTTTCTTCTTCATTTCATTTCTTTACTTTACAAAAGCATAATGGATTTCATTAACAATCAAAGTATCTTGTGGGCATGTATAAAAGCGTTATATTTTTAGTCCATTAAATTTTTAGTAAGAGTACTGGAAAATATCGTTATTAAATCAGAAAATAATTTTTGTTATAAACTATGGAGATATTTACTGATGATTTTAATTTTGAAAATTTACTTAGTATTAATAAAAACTTCTGAAATGCCTTTAATTAAATAACAAATAGTGCACGATTGGAAATTGTGATCTTAAATGGGGCTTGTAAAAGCTACGAAAACACCTGAATTATCTGAAATGCTTCAGCATATTTTTTCTTTTAAAATATTTTTTGTCAGTTTTGAACTCTTCTAGGCTTTATTACATCTGCCTCTCCAAAGTAGATACTTAAAACTTAATTTTATGCGCATTGCAATAAATAATACCTCTACATTTTTAAAAAGAAAGAAAGTGCACATAGAGTAAAACCTGAAATTTCTTTTTTATTTAGATGTAGCCTACTAATTTGAGCATAATTTTGATCTGCCACGTATTCATATGCTTTGGTAACCTTTTCGTTTCTTTTGACATATGAAAATGTAAATTTGACATACGTAAATTTTGAATTGACAAACAATTCTCACAAAAAACCAGATTCCGGAATTTTGATATAAAATGTTTGCTAATGTGAGATGAATTTGGGTTTTATTAAATCCATGCCATATTCACCAATTTTCTTTTAATTAGCAATTAATTAAAAAATGGTGCATATAATGTTAAGGGTGTAAAACATTCATTTTAAACCTTTAAATTCATAATCTGTGTATGAGCACCAGTGGTTCATGTAGGATGTTACCCATCCATATATAAAATGCAGTGTTTTGGATAATTTAAGTGTAAGTTTGGAACTCGTGTTACGGCCTATCAATACCTAAAATTATTTTCTGATGAACGGAATAGGTAAATTTTTCCAATTTGATGTGAGTTCATATGATTTCTGTCTTTTAGGATTTATGAAAAAATTCAATTCAACAGGAGAAGCCAACGGACCGAATTAGCCTCAAAATTTTCCAATTGATTCATTTTCAGGCATCAAAAGGGAGACATTGTACTTTGAAACTTACAACTTTATGGCTGGGTTGTACTATTTCTTAATTTCTGAAGGTGTGACTTTGTCAAACATATCCCAGAAATTCCTTTTCCATTTTTTTTTTTCAATTTAAAAAAAAAGCTTTCTACTCTTTTCTTCAATGTCATGTGTTATTTTAGTCAAATTTGAGGGTTTCATTAAAAAAGAAAAGTTGTAATAAATAAATGTAATAAATCAAAACAATAAATATAGATGTATTAGAAGGAAGTATATATATAATTCATAAATATGCACAAAATAGTTATAAACCTAAAATAACTAGACAAAATAGTAAAAAGTGTCTTAGTCACAGTAGTACAATAGCAAACTTCTGGCCTTAGGAAGGAGGATTGCAGGATTAAACAAAGTTTTGAGGCTAGCCAACATTCACTTGTATTTGCTAATACCTTGGGCTTTAGGGTAAGGAGTATCAAGAGAATTTTAACTATTACAAATGATGGAAGAATGATTTTAAAAGTAGTCATGTATATATATATATATATAATTATCTTAGATTTATAACTATTTTGTGTATTTTTTTAATTGTATATATGTAATGATTTCCTCTAGCCTTCTTTAAATTAACTCCTTTAAAATATTTTCTAATCCTTTGGTACAAGACTAATGTGATAATATTAATCTTAATCTAATTGCTCGCTCTCATTTCCAACCAATCATGACTCCCGTTAGAAAGGAGTAGTACGGTCCTCACCACTAGTGTAAAAACTCAGAGCGCTGGGTGATCTTTCTCTTTTTGTTCTTTGCGTGCTCGTCAACAACATGTCCTCGTCGCTACTTTTTGTCGCTTCTGCTAAGTGTTTGTGTTCGTGCATATTCGTTAATAATTCTAAATGAGCTTGAATTTCATGTATCTGGGAACATGAATAAAATATTAAATCTAAAGAAGTAGTTATCTGTGTATCAAGAAATTCCCATCCAAAAATGTCCATACAAATAACCAATAGAAATAGGCCTTGACTACACTATGTGTGTGTGTTTGTGTGTGACTACTTTTAAAATCATTCTTATGTTTAGCGAATTATATTTAAAATTAAAGAGCAAGGAAATTTGTGGTTATAATACAAGCAATTACCATACTTATTTTCAATATTCTAAAACAAAACAAATAAGTGGCTCTAATGACTCTCTCTCTCTCATCGTCTAAAAGATATGTATATAATACTTAAAAAATTAACATAAGCATCATTTACATTAAATAAAAATGTATGCAAGATATGTGTGAAGGCTGCACTGATCATTCATATAATTCAAAATATATTTGTGGACTTTAAAAATACGTACTTAAACAAATACTTGGCCAACATTCGCTAAATGGTGCAACAAATAATGTAATTTGAAAGAGTTTTTTGGCAAAAAAAAAAACTGAGGTAAACGTTGTTACTAATTAGCTGTACGTAATGAAAACATATTTTTTGTTTACCTTATGCTAAATTTATACTGGATATCATAATGATATGTGAATGATTCATTATGAAATAATAAAACACAATATGTGCACATTATACGTATTGTTCTTATTTAATTTAAATATAACACTTAATGAATATAAAATTCCATGTGTAATAAAGCAAAAACTAAAGTCACTAATTAATGTATCTAATTTACTACCAGGTTTGATAATTAAAAATACTTTTAATAAACAAATATATTAATTTTCTTAAAAACACATGAATAATTAAAAAAAATTTTAAAAAGTTCTCATTGAAATATTATATTTGTAAATGAATAATTCATTTTGAAACAATAGTATTTTATTTGAAAAGATTAAATACGTATTATTTTATTAACTTTTCTTCCATTTGAAGTTTTTCTTTTTTTATTAAACTTTTTAATGTAATCTTTATTAAATAATAAATATATAATTTTTATGAAGTTACAAATCTGCGGACTTCCGTAATTAGAGGTAACAACTAATTTAGAAGATAAATTAACGGTAAGAGGATTAACAATTTTAAAAAAAAACATAATTACATAAGCACTAATTATGTAATTATGTTTTCCTTCTTTGACTAAATTCAATACATTATTTAAATTATTTTTATTACTTGAGAGTTATTCAGATAATAACTGTAGCAACTTATTTTGCCTTTGCTAAATGAATAATTCAAAATTAATTTTAATATTTTAATATCTTTGATAATTAAAACCGATCATAATATAATGAATTAAGTCAAATATGTATATTACAAAATTTTTTGTGTAGCTAATAAATATATTTGGAAATATAATAAAAACATATAATTTGTAACTCTCCGTTAGCACCCGAATCTCTGAGATGCATAGTAAAATTAATTTTGGAGCCACTTCTATATACGGTGAACATGAATGCCCATTGTTTCCTTCTATCTGTTTTTTAGCACCCGTACCAGCATTCAGTACTAAGAATTGGGTTGACCACTTCACATTTCGAACAACAGGGACTCTTGGATCTGATAGATGCAGACAGCCCAATGCCGGAATTTTTTATTATTTCGTCAATTTTTACATTTTTCTGTAACATAGAGTGTAGTTTACAGAATTTACTGAAAAAACTTTAAACAAGTATTTTTCAACTTCTTTACGATTGTTTTCTGCTGAGAGCTGAGATGTATCTGAGGGAAGCCGCGCGAAAACGTCACCTGTGAAGATGGTCTGAGAGTAACATTCACACGCCTTGCTCATTATGACTCAGGATTGAAGAAATATCTGATGCACAATGCCTTGCTCAAGTAGGAAAACCTAGTGAAATAGCATGAAGAACTTTGAAGAGGAAATACTGTTCCCCTTGGCAGAGAATAAAAAAAAAGGCTTTGCAAATTCCGTTGTATAAAATGTGAAAAATTCATGTGCCTTTAACATTGTAAGATAATTTATAAAGAATGCAACAAAGAAAATCAAAAATGTAAATAGGTAAAGGTGACAATAACTAACCACTAACTTTGTGATGTATTTTTGTTGTTCCTTAAGTTTTGAAATTTCTGATTATATCTTAAATATTACATATTGTGTGTAACATAAAACTAACGTTTACAAATGTGTGCAACATGTAACCAACGTTATCAAATGTATGCCAAAAATAATTTGTCATTTATAATGCTTTCAGAATTAAGTATATCTTTTATTATTTTTTACAGATGTATTCAGATTTGTTCGGCGAGACTGTTACCAACAAAGGTTTCAATTTTCAAATATTTTTTTTTAATTTTTTCAAATTAGGAATTCATACCTGAATCTACTTTTGGGCCACATTCCTTTCCCCCCCCCTCTTTCTTTTAACACATCATAGCTCATGAGATTTGTATCATTTTTTTCCTGATGGCCATTTAATGCTTGGGTGATAAAGGCATATAGGTATTTCTATGTATTATGTATTATTTCAGTAACAATTCATTTTTTGATAGGTAAGTGATATGTTATAGATAAAAAAGTTTCAGTAACAATCACTGCCCATTATATGCGAATATTGTAGATTTTTTAAGTCAACTCTCACCATTAAAATATTTAAAGCGCATGTATCAGATAATGCATCTGAGAAGTGCCATGCGTCTATGGATAAAACTTCATGAAGCACTCCTATTGGAGGTTTAAAATTGCTTTTCATAAAAATTTTTATAATTCTATGCAGTTTCTGTATTTATAAAAATCAATATTTTATCACAAACTGCAAATTAGTATTAAAATTATTAATAAATAGTTATAAGAAAATTAGAATAGATACAAACTGATAAACAATTTAAGAAACACTAGGAAAATGTACTTAACCACCCGTACTGATTTTCATCAAAAGAGAACCAACATGCAGAATTTCCATTTTCGGCAGATATTTTATTGATTCGATGATTAATTTCAAAATTCAAAAAACAATTTGTCTTTTTTTTTAAATTTTTTTTAATTATTATCTCGGTTATTCTGATATTTTAATTTCGGATGAAAAATAATAAAGATAATGGATTTCTACCTATTGTACCACTAAATCATTAGAGTACAACAATTCCAAGTTATAAATTTTTTTAGATATTATTCCTATTAAAATATGCAAGTTATTCTGTAAAATGTGTAGTTTTAAAGAGAAGGCTGGATTTAGGGAATTAAGATTTATTATTAAAAAAACAGCTTAAAAACTTCTTTCTTTTTTTATTTTGGAAAAGAAAAAAAAAACAACAATTCAAAAATTCCCGAAACTGTTAAACTTCTTTAAATAAATTTCGTCTTGGCTTCTTTATTTACCAAGGAATAACGAATACAATATTTATATCTACCTCTTAAGGAAAACCAACAAAAGAATGAGAAAGTAAACAATGTGGCTTCCGATAGAAGATATACAACTTCAATTAAGATCTTCCTCAAGCATCACTCTCACCAAAAAATAATAATAAAGAAACTTCACGAGAAGAAGCAAAAATTTATTCTTTCCCCGGAAAGTTCCTTGAAGAAGTTATGCGCCACCATATCTTCCAACTTTCAAGGTATATACATTTCGCAATTCCCCGAATAGCTCTAAAGCGGTCTGCTCTAAAATTAAACCTATAAAATCCGATGTCACTGCTGAGATAGAAAGGATGGCTGGGAAACTTTGTTCTGCCTGTCCCCAGATAAATTTCTAGTGCGTTGAAAAGAAAAACCAGCGCTCCAGCATAACTCCACTGGGATTCTCATTTCAATAGACCCTTTCAAAGAGCACGCCAACGAGGTGGTATAAAAGAAAAAAAGAATTGATAGAGAGGGCATGACACTTAAGTTTGAAACGAACTTCTTTGGTAGATAGGGTGCTCTGATAGAGAACGACTGATAAAAAAAATTTTGCTAAATTGCCGTACTTTTGGACAAAAAAATTTTAAATCGCCATGCTATCAAAGGGAAGATAGGATTCTTTGTTTGATCTGATTTGTGTCGTTCTAGGAATAATTCTTTGCTATATATTGGTAAAAAAATTATTTTGCATGGTTTATTTTTACTATACTTGAGGGTTATACAGTTGCATTTCAGTATATTGCCCAATTAAAATTTATATGGCTTCCTTTCAGAGAAATCTCAGTAGAATTCATAGAGTATTAAATAAAATATTAGCGTTGTAAAAAAAAACTAAATCTGTGATATCTAACTACCTTGCTAAAAAATATTTGAAAACAAAGAATTTATTATATTAAATTACCTTAAAAATTTATATACTTTACTGCATGAAAGAAATCTGAATTATTCATCCAATTACACGAATTTCTATAATGATTATAAAAAGTGGTTTTAAACAACAGCTTGAAGGAAAAAGCTAAAAATCTCCATTTTTCATAATTTATAGCACAATTAGGGGCCTCGGTAATTTAGTGGTCATGATATTGAATTGTGGCTAGCGTATCACGAGTTCGAGACCAGCACCAATGAAGATCATCTGTGTAGGGTAGCGATGAACATTAAATCTGCCTAGAACTCAAACGTCCTCCCATTGGTGTGGTAGTTAGGAGAGGGGATGCCAGAGAGGGGAGCGTTCGTTGCCAAACGCTTTTGTGTGGCTGAACAGTGCGACGTTAATATTCACTCACTAGGGATGGCAATACCGGATTCCGAATACCAGTATCTTGAAGTTTGTACAATTTTGTATACCGGTATTCAAAAGATTGAGTACCGCTTTTTCAGTATTTACTATATTTTTTTTTAATCGTCTCCACGATATGTTCCGGGATCGCCAACCAAGCAAAGTAGTATAAGTTTTTGTTTTTATGTCTCCCTAACATGAGAAATTAATCAGACTGTGAATATAGAGTGACAATGAACAATCAAGAGAAGTGATAAAATAAATGAATTATCCAAGGAGGTGGGCTAAATATATTCTATTACAGCTCAGATTGATACTACACACTCGCAGGATTCGTAGTCTGATATTCGTATCTGTGAAAACAAGGCTGTAGTTTCTTAGCAAGTGCGTTATATTTAATTTTTTTTTTAAATTGGGGAGTTTGTTATTCGCATTGCATTTGCATATAATACTTGTATTTACATATAATCATGAATTTATAAATGAAAATGAAAAAGAAAATAACCAATTCAAATTGGATCAAGTCTATAGTAAATTTTCTAAAAATATTATTTTACCCACAAACTTTATCTACATTCAGAAAAATCCGGTACAGCTATCGCAGATGATTATGACACTAATGCCGATAGTGAAAAAATGTCTCTTCAACAAAAATTAAAATTAGCGTTTGCTAAAAAAATTCAGCAAACCGAAATACAGTACAGAAATTAGCTATATCCCTAACCCTCCGACGAGAAATCGATTTATTTGAAGATGAGAGATTTAGAGGAAAATACTTGGAAGAAGTATATCACGTATTGCTTATAATAACACCAACTAGCGTACATGCCAAAATAGTGTTTTCGACAACTGATAATTTGTGCACATATTTAAGTCTCATGCATAATGACAGTACAATTAGTGTATTATGTTTTTAAAGATTACGTTTCAAAAATTCGTAATATTGCAACAGGCTGAATAGTGATACTTACACTTTTTCGGAATTTACATAAATAAGATGTTCCTTTACTTTTTTGTGATTCGTTATATACTACTATAATTTAAAAAATACAAATTAATTGTTTGTGATATTTGCACTCTTTAAGAAATCGGCAAATAAAACAAAGAAACACCTCTATTTTCTTTTTTTTTCCTTAAAAACTCTCTACCGGTATTAAAATCGCTACATAATATCAAAATGAAACCGCCAATTTCCAAATACTACTGTAATCAAACAGATTTGATTTTTAAAGAACCACATACATTCAGGACTTTCCATTGCAATATTTAATAATCAGCAACTTCATCCACACGCATGGATTCTAAATGACACACTCTGTACTGAAGCGCTTCCACCAAGAAATGAAAAAGAAAATGAAACACTCCATTAACTCATGAGGTAAAGTGGCATCCAAAAATAATTAGACTCTCGCTCTGTGGAAATGAGGGGAAAAAATTATTCTGAAAACTGAATACATTAATTCGCGTAACGTGCTGGAAAAGGGGATGTCTTTAAGACTCACGATGATCGAGAATGATGGATATTGTAATTAAGAATATCCGCATTCGGAAATTATCAAATGAGGCTTTACGAAAAAGATCATCGTTGTCTGGATTTTTCAATAAAGGATAGTTTCATTCGGAAATGTGGCTAAATATAGAAAAATATCGACACATATCTCGAAAATTATTTTTTTATGTACGTTTTAGTTATGTGTTTAAGACTTAGGGTATTTTAAAGTGGAAAGTATAGTTTTGTTTTGAGGCCATTTCTTTGAATGTCAGGATTAATTACTGTTCAGTTAGAATTTCTAAATATTTTTTTTATTTGCTTTCGTCGTGTATTGAGTTTCATCGAAATATTCTGAAAATTGATCTAATATATATTTTGGGCAAGTAAAAACGGTGCTATTTTAATAACATGAAATAAATTTTGAAATAGTATCAAAAATATATGTCATTTGTTTCTAAATTTTCAATATCTTTAAGATTGATATTTTATCATTTAAGAAATATTAATTGATTTTTTTTTCTATTTTAAATTATACTTATAAGAAAATGTTTAAGAACTTTAAATATTACTAAGATAAGTTTAAATTTGATGTAAATTTTCCTTAAAATTAAAATTATATATATATATATATATATATGTATTACATTTTTACATTTATTTAAAAATGTTCATCTTATATTTAACTCATTTTTTAAAAAAATTGCTTGAAAAATGCATGAAAATTGCATGAATAATTGATAAATTAGAGTCGCTATCATTGTATTAATACTATACAATCGCTTACTATTGATTATATTTTGTAATATAACTTTAATTAATAGATAGTCATTCATATGGTGTATAAAAATTCTATTTTCAAAATGTATATGAATTGCGATCATGCAAATACCAACTCCTTGAAATGGCAGTGATTTGCAGTATTTTTATTGGGTTTTTATTATGTTTATGATAATAATATTTCGTCTTTAAATCTTGTATGATTTTTAATCTTAAAATATTGTTAATGACTTTATTTAGTTTTAATATATAAATAATGACTGCATACATGGACAAAATTATGAATATATTGTAAATAAGGCTTTAAATATAATTTTCATTATACAACCTTAAAAAAAGGGGTGGTAATAAAAGTGTTCATGATTTGTATTAATTAGAGGCAAAATATTTATCACTAACATTAGAATCAAAAAAAAAAAAATATTAACTGCACTATTTGATTAAGTAATGTATATAAATACAGACAGATAGTTAATGTTTAAAACAAATTTTGTATCGCATTTTTGGTGTCGGTTATTTTCAAGTATTTCATGCATAAAAGCAAGCATGAATCAATCCTAGTTCTGTATATTAACCCCATAAAATATTTTAACAAAGTAAGAATGCTACGAAATTGGTGTTCAATGGTGCGGATTCCCCCCATCTCATTGATCCTTAAATATTACACAGCCGTATATTCCTTACCGTATATTAGGGGAAATAGTCAAGGTTAAAGCTTGCGATCAAAATTTGTAATGTATTAGGGGACCATGTACTAGTTTATAAATGTTAATTGCCAGTCCACTTAAGAACATAAAAAAATATTAAATGTGTGACTCCTTTTTTTTTTATATAAATGTACTTAAGAAAGACAAATTTTTTGAATATAATATCCAATTTTATTTTATTTATTGTTAAATTAAATGGCTGTCATTTGGGATTTTTACTGTCAAATTTCAATTGTAGTTACAAAAATAATTTTTTTAAAATTTTAATTTAATTCATAGAAATTATAAAGAAGTAATTTTAATTGATTTTTTATTATATGTGTAAAAAAAAATCATGAGGGAAAGAGAAATAAATAGATTATGAGGAAAAACATTCCAAATGGACGCACTACACGTAAGTTTGATTTTATTTAATAGAATAAGCAATATTTTTGAATTACGCTTAGTTTAAGCTACAACAGGCACATAAAAAGTTATATACCACACTTTATGTTTAATATATAAAATATATTTCAAATATATGTAATATAATTATTAAGATACGAAAATAACATTGAAGAATGTGCAAAAATGTAAATAAAATTCGAATTTCATGTTGTGAAAATTATTGTTTTTACTGTTCAAGAAATCTCTGATAAAAACTACTTTAGTCCATTTTTCTCCAAAATATAAGAATACATATAAGTATTTATAGGATGTTTTACATCTTTACTACAGCAAATTCCTTATCCTTTTAAACGACTAATCCCGTATTTCTGCGGAATATATATAAAAACAATCTTTACCGTAATCGAATAAGAGAGCAGAAAAAAAAATAGAGGAGAAAAGAATACTGAGTGTTATTTCTGCCCTAAATCAAAAACGACGTCTCACTCGTATGAAATGTATTTTACATTCCGAGTTGAATTTTTTATATGTGTGAGTGTGAAAGAAAATCTCTGCATCACGAAGCTTGGAAAGAAATGTGACCATGGCATCGATAATATATTCAGAGATTCTGTCTAACGTCTACTACTGATCCTATGTGCTACATCTCTTGAATAACGCTTTCTAAACTCGCTTTGGGAGAAAAAAATTATGGAACTGGAGGAAATTGACTAAAGAAGGCAAGATGGATCTAACTCGGATCCTTTACTCGCCGAATCTCGGGAAATTAAGGTATCAGGTTTCAGGAGAAAGTGGTATGAGAACGTTTTTCTTGCTGTTTGTCTCTTCGATATTGCATTCTTGCACCGCTTTCAATAGCATGCAGAATACAGTTTTTGTTTCGCTTATATTACATTTCAAAATGGGTCAAATAGGTGTTTATGTCATTTAACTTTTGTGAATAAAATTTAATTCTGGTAGTTTGATATTTTTTGTTTACTATAATCCCTCGCAGTCAATTTTTTTGTCCAATATGTTCCAAAAAAGGCGCATTTATTATTGCATATAACAAATAAGCATAATACTTGATAAAATGTGTATGGTAGAATTTAAGTTTAATTTTTAATTTCAAAGATTTTACACTGTTTTTTTATTTTATAATTGAGGAATACAAAAGCCCCTAAATGTTTTTTTTTATAATTACACTGTGCATGTTATGATGAATGTTTCATATATCTTAAAATAATTTATCTCTTACTTACGAAAAAAATCCCATGAGTTCGTCCCTCTTTTTCAAACAGTTGCGGATTGTGTGTGTGTGTATTTATAAATATACGAATGCAATTCGGAAAGTCCAAATTGCTGTAAAAGCAAACAAGGAGACAGGGGGGGGGGATTTATTTACATATCAAAGATACAACTCTCCTGTATTTTTAACATAGTCTCCCCCCATTATTCAAGCACTTGTCGTACCGTTTTACCAATTTCTGAATAAAAAGTGTTCACCAGCGATTTAAACCTATGCGTCACAGAGTTGTTAAGTATCTCTTATTCAGAGAAAGGCTGCCCCCCTCCCAAGCCACTTCATTGCAGATATTAGGTGGTAAACAGATGAGATCAGCACTCACTACAGACAGCGTTTCACTTCATGACTCTTCATATATGCTTGTTCTTCCGTCCTTGAAAAAGCGTATCTATTCACGCACTACACCTTTACTCCTAATGTTTGGCCCATATACGGCACACATTTCATCACAAATATCCGTTGCTGACAGTTTTTTTTGGCCCAAAGAGAGAGAGAGAAATCTTATCACTCCTCGCATTTCGTGGAACTTTCTATGGCGGCACACATTTTGTCACGTTATACCTAGCTAACTCTTAGCTTTCCGACTCTCTCATTCGCCGACTGGAAACTTACTGAATGAAAAATTGCTCGTGCATTCGTTTGAGGGTATTCCAAACCGTACTTCCAGCGCCACGCCAAAACGGCGGTTAGTTTCTGAATTGCCTTACTTTATATACACATTTAATTTGAGGCGTGGTGTAATACTCAGTCTTATACTGCAATATGAACTGAGATGGTATAGAATTGTTTGGATTATCTTTCCATTTCTTTTCAAGCAACATATTGCACATTCCCTTGTAAAACCCTGTTCTTTATCGAATATTTTAAAATATCCGCAATTTCTACCTTCCAAAATTCCCACCTTCACCACAAAGAAAATATCGGATCCAAAATATGTCAGTACCGTGTACAAATTGCATCTGTTTAAACACTAGCACTAATAAACTCACTGTAAGAATTAAAAATATGCACAAATCAAAGATAGAAAGAAGAAAACATCAGTGCCCATACAGCGTACAAAACGGTTGTAGCTAGCTTTTGGTAGCTCATAAGGTGTACGGGCCAATCAGTTAAATGCTTCAACATCCTTCAAAAACGAAGAGTGTTTTAATAATCATACCTACAGAAAACAAAAATTTTAAAAAAAGTAATTAATGTTATTATTTTTTGTTGTACTCATTATTATATAATATTTTTGCTGCGATATATTGGTTAAAAGAAAAATGCAACTGTGTGATTACGTTGGAGACAAGAAAATTGAATACACAATAGAATCGTTTTCATTTTTTATAAGCAAAAGGATTGATTCTACTCCTATTTTTAATTGAAAATTTATTTTTGCATACATTTATCAAACCATAAAATTTAAAATAGTCATTCAGTAAAGAATTTTTTTGTGTTTTTTTCAGCCTAAAAATTTAAGGGAAAGTTTTCTTCCGAAGGATTTTCGTTATATTTACGATTCATTATATACACATTTTAAATCTCTGTTATAAATATTTTTACAACTAAAAAAATTCCGTCTATTTGTACAAATTATTCCAAATAAATGCACAGGTATAAATCAGCTTATTAGAAACTGCTAAGTTTATTTAGTCAATTATACTTCGATCGATCTTTTTTTCAAAAATATATCATATTCTGAAATTAAAAATCTCTTTGAACTAATTCTAATCTAGGCAACAGCTTAATATAATGCAAAAAATGATTAATCTATTAATATATTGGTTTTGATTAACGCAACTATACTTTGTTAATAGATGAGTTTATTCCTCGGAAAATGATTCTTTCTTTTATTTCCTATAGATATGCATAACATCCACTTATTTTTCACTGTTTCAAATAATTTTTTCTTTCTTTTGTTTTAGAGTACTCTAATTAGATGTGAGGAAAATTTTTCTTCTCTAATACAATTTCTTCTTTCTCCGTATTCAATTATATACTAGATTAATATAAATAGGTGCATGCAACGATAATATATCGTTTTTGTGTTGTCTATATCAATTCAGGATTTTTAAATCTAGCTGACCATTCGGAATATTTAAAAAAGTAAAATGTATTATTTTAATGTAGTTTCCTTAACGATATTTCACGTGCTGTGAAAGAGTATTCGTTTTTAGAATTATTATTAAATTATTAAAGAATTTAAAAATTTTGAATCCTAATTAACATACAGCAATATTTCTTTTGTATTTGATCCACGCATTTTCAAAATTATAAAGGGAATATTATAGATAACAATATATAATGACCATATTTTTAAATGGTAAATTGAATGTATTGTCCTCAAGATATTAACTAGTTTGTATTTCATTTCTATAATCCATTTATTAACTACTTTCTTTGTTCAAAACATTGTCCTAAATTCTATATCAAATGTAAATGAGGATATTTCCATCAATTAACTAAGTTCAATTTTTTTAAAAATATTTTAATCAAACAGAATTTTCCTGAAAATGATTAAAATAAAATTAAGAACAAATTTTTGAGGTCATTTATTAATTCCATACGCGAATTCTTTTGATGTTATGAAATTTGTTACGAATACATACTAACGATGTAGAATTTTTGCAAAATATTAACACCGCAAATTAAATTATGCATGTCAATTTTCCTTAAAATGTGGAAAGAAAGAATATTAATGTACACTCTGTCACAAAAAAATATATGCACCTAGAACAAATCGAATTTCTATCACGAAACTTGGTAGGAATATAGTATTGTAAGAAATATGTAAATGATTAAAATTTCAATACCGATAAGACAAGGGTAAGCATGCTATGTGCATATGAGATGCACAGTTGGGGTATTTTAAAAACATGATTGCTCATGGCATAGGATTATTCAAAGAAATTTGTCGACTTCAATGGACGGTATTGTGACTAGGGATGTCTTGAAGACGCAATCGGCAACAGTACCAACATTTGTCTGACTTTGTGAAGAGGCATATTGTAGGTCTCAGAGCAGCAGGTTGCTCAAAAAGGCTTATGGATCTCCATCTTGGTCGGAGAGTTATAGTTGCTCGGTGTTGTCAACATTGAATCACCAAATGGGTAGTCTACCGACGTGGATGGTCAGGAGTCCCAAGAGCATAAATGTGCGATGATCTTACAATCGTAAGAGTGACCATGTCTTTACGAACAATATCGTTGGAATCGGTTGTATCAAATGAAACTATTCGTAGAAGACTTCCAAACGATATACTGAATCAACAACCATTAAGACTCCTACCAATGACCCCACATAATAGGCAGCTTCGTTTGGACTTTCGCCCTCCTCGGGGAAGTTAGAGTGCGACTGACTGGAAGCGTGTGGTCTTCATCGAGGATTTTGAATTCAATCACGGTGCTGATGACCAGCGCATACGCATAAGGAGGCAAACATATCACAAAACCAATCCAGTATTCGTTTTCTAGAAGCATACAGTGATTATACAAACTTTGACAGTGTTAGGAGTGATTTTCTGGGACACACGATCACCTCTAGTCATCCTTCAATGTATTTTAATGGCGCGCAGTTACTTGGCCGTAGTTTAAACGACAGTTGTACTGCCAATGCTATCAAGCCACACATTTACCACAAGAAAACGATTGTCCACATACTACGCAACACTCCCAACAATGTTTTCAAGTATAAGACATACACTTGTAGCATGCCAGATCACTAGCTCTCATACCAATAGAGTACGTCGGGGACGTGCGTGGAAGGCAACTGCGGCCGTCCTGGAATTAAATACTCAGTGGCAAAGATATTGGCATGATCTTCCGCAATGAGTCTAAGTGACCTCATTGATTCGATGCCATGCAATGTTTTGAGACGAAGCCCATTTCTATCTGACAGGAAATGTCAATGCACATAATTACTGAATATTAGAAACAGAAAATCCCTAAACAACTCAAACAGAACCACTTCATCTTGTAAAGATCACTGTGGAGTGCAGGTTTATGGCATCATTTATCATAGGCCCTTACTTTTTCAAGGAGATGAGTGTTTTTGGTTGTGTTACCGTTACAGTCCCTGGACAAAAATATGAGTATCTTTTAAGCAATCATGTTATTCCAGATCTTAAACAGTGTTGTTTTGGGGATGGGATCAATTTTATGCAAGATGGTGTTCCTCCGCACATTACAAATCCAGTGAAGCAGCTGCTGAAGTTGCGTTTTGGAAAGGCTAGAATTATCAGCCGCCATTATTTACAGCCTGGGGCATCCCCATCCCCTGATCATATTCCGTGTTACTTAAGGCTGAACAGCTATCTGAAACATGTGTTGTTCAGAGCTTCGATTGCATTTTTAGTTGAATTAAAGTCACGCATGACACAACACATTCTGAACGTGACCTCGGAGACACTTTGATCAGTTGTGGAGTATGCTGTTTCTAGATTGAAACTCGTTACAGATAAAGATGGAGGGCAGATGTAATATGCTTTTCATCAGCCTCGCGAAATTTAAAAACTGATTTAATGGACACTTTTTATGCAATTATTGGCCTCATAACAATTCAGACTCGATTTGACGGACCCTTTTTATGTGGTTTTTTGGTCTCAGGACAGTTAAAAACTGATTTTATGGACGCTTTTTATGCGGTTTTTACTTTGTGACCATTAAAACTTATTTTTCGCAACTGATGTGATATGACCTTGCCATGGTGAGTTTGCTTAC
This sequence comes from Trichonephila clavata, assembly GCA_019973975.1. NCBI lineage: Eukaryota > Metazoa > Arthropoda > Arachnida > Araneae > Nephilidae > Trichonephila > Trichonephila clavata. The sequence goes on from BMAO01036276.1 coordinate 38,907, forward strand.
ATGGAACATCTAAACAATCATGCACACTAAATAGCACACTTGATTTAACTTGTAACTTACAATTTATTTGTTTTTTTTTACGATTCACTTTCATTTCAGACCGCACCCTTTTAAATTATGAAGCGTACACAGCGCCATATGTTGCAAAATTTGCAATTATTTTTTTTTCTTATTCCTTACGCTTTTCCACTAATTCAATAGCATTTCGTTCAAATTAACGTCATTCTAAACACTGGTTCCTTTTTATAGCTTTTTGAGACTTTTATTTTAATGATATAATCACTGTTTACATGTCACTTGCAATGATAATTTATATTACTAGCAGTAGGACAGAAATTATTATTGACTTAATTAAATGCATAAATTTCTTAGAAAATGAATAGTATTTATTTAAATATATATCACCTGCTTTAGCAGAATAATAAACAAAATTATGCTCAAATCTTAATTAAATACCCTTTATAACTGAATATTTTTTAAAGATTCTGAAAATATTTGTTCGTGGTTTTTTAAAACCAAATTCCAATTTGGCTGAAAGAAATAAATAGTGCTTTACTCAGAGTTTAAAATATTCACACTTTACTTTTTATCTCAAAGAAATAATTGTTATATTTAAATATGGAAATATTACTCTTGTAATTTTTTTAAAAAATTTCAAATATTTCACATGACATATTGATATATTGCTAGACTATGAATTACTTACTATTGCATACATATATGTGACAATTTTATATTAAATAACAGTTAAGAAAACACAATAATTAATAAAACATGGATTTAAAAGATAAATGCTGATAAATGTTTACTGCATCATGACCTACTGTTGGAAACCTTCTAAATTAGGTTAAATCATTCTTATGTCTTTCTCATAAGTTTATACTCCACGACTGCAAAGATGTTTGTCGATAAAAGGAGTTTTAGATATCGCTGTACGGCAATGGATATATAGAGTATGTCAATAAAGTCTGCGTTCTAATACATTTTGCTATGCGTTTGTTAGAATAAAATAATTAATGCTTTCCATTAAGAATGATGTAGTTCATATCGAAATGAGATAATGATTATCCATTCTTCATTCTGACTGCTTGGTGCCTAGAATAGAGTTCTTTCGGCACGAAGTGTTCTTGTATTCATTTACAAGTTAATACTCGTACGCATTGGATCTTAAAAAATATTGCGGAAATAGATTTTTTTATTGCAAAATTCAGGTCATAAAGAATATCTGGATGAAAAAGAACTTATTTGATATCGACCTAGAGAAGTTCGTCATTTTATTTAGACACAAACTTTATAATAATAATTAAAGTATTAAATTGTGTTTTCATGAAATAAAATGCACACATTTATTTATTTATTGTAGCTTATATAATATTAACAAGCTTGAAAAAAATCTTTTAATGACAATTTTCGTTAACGCATCTGAAGGAGATTTAAATACATTAATGGTAGAATATTATGAGAAATGAAACATAACCTTTAGGATTATCTGAAAAATCCGATTACTTAATGTAATATACCGATTTCAAATAATCAGAGCTTAATACCATATATCTTAGATAATAACTATACATCTCAATATTATCTCAAAGTTTATAATTGTGATAAATCTCATAAATATTAACCATTATTAACTGTATAATAATTTGCATACGATATTTCACTGAATTTTACGAATATACTAAAAAATTACTTCATATTAAAATACTTTTTCAGAAATTAAAATGTGACTGCTGATTCAAATAATGTTATTAAAGAAGTACTAATGTTTTTAATACATGTTTTCTATAAAATTCATTTTATTTCATAATTACACGATATAAAAGAATAAGTAGAGAATAAGCGAGTGTTTATTTACATCGCACTCTTTTAAGCTACACGATGGCTATTGGCGACAGACCTCCAGATGTTGAACCGCGATCAAGTGACATTCACCTCAACTATCACTCATTATTCGAGCTAACCCACCACTACAATGGGAGAAGTTTGATCCTCGACAAATTAGACGTATATGGAATCATGGTGGGTGGTCAGTGGAACTTTGGCTCGAACTCACGACAAACTGGCCATGAATTAGTTACCATAACCTCCTAACCACTGATTACATTTGAATTTTGTCATAAATCATATAATTTCCTGATGAATGTCAAAGTTCTTGCAATCTGTGCATTCACATTTATCAGATTTCCAATTATTTACAATAAAGATTTAAAGATTGGATTAGATAATTTACTAATAATTTATGAATGAATATAAAAATATAAAGTCTGATGATATGTTATACGAAATATCAAAAACATTGATTCATTCTTAGGCCGTATTTAAGTACCTTTCCTTTACTGTTTGAACTATTGTTTCTTTAAAAAAATCGTCAATAAGATGGGATAAATATTATATACCGTACTGTCTAGTAAAATATCTCTGTTTCAATTTCGTTTCTAAATATTTTTTATGTTTTTTTTTATTTATTTATTTTTTTGACTAACGTTGCTAAATCTTTGCAAATAATTTTAAATGATGCGTGTCTTCAAATAACAATATTTTAGGGAAATCATTTAGTTTCATTATTAGTTGACTATTACCTTTTAAATGATAGTTTCTTATGAAAATTAGCCGTTAAATTACACTTGAATTACGTGAAACTTACATCATCTGATTTTGAATTAGGGAGATTTTATACAAGAGATAAATAAATTACTTACCGTATAGCTTCTCATACAAATATTAAAAATATTATAATATAGTAACGGTTTATCTTTTCTCATTAACCTGTCTGTTTGTCTGTCTATTAATTCAAATTTTGAATACATATTCAGGAGTAAATATTTCCTTGTTACATTCAGGCAACTGTATTATCATGCATTTAATGAATATGAAATAATACATATACATAACTTTATCATTGTATTATCATATATGTATAAATGGACGTTTGTATATATAAAATCACTTCACTCCAACACCATTCCACCAATTACTATGAAAATTGGCATGCATACGTATGTATTTTTTTGGGGAAAACATTTTTGTACATTCTTCTTTGTTGTAAATCTGCACCAGGTGGAGGTACAGCAAAGTAATTTCTGCACCATTCAATCAATCGCCAAAATACCAACATTGCCACCAAAATAGATAGCAACTTGACTCTATCACCAAAATTTCACTATGTTGAAATTGAATCGTCATTATAATGTAAGGAACGACGTTGCTTGTGAATATTATAATTTTAACATACAATTAGTACAGCAGAAAGTAATATTAACATACTACACATTCAGATATAAATTTTTAACACAATTTTAAGCGTCCATTACACAAAATTTGTAACAGTGCGTTACTTTTGCTGAGAAGAGGTAAGCTTAGGAAGGAGTTTTCAAAAATTGACCCTCAAGAGATATATGAGGCGTTAAAAAAAATCCTTTTTAGCAGCTATTATACCTTCAGACTTTAAATATAACACATATAGTTTTTTTGTTTAACTGAGTTAAGATAAAGGGATGCTTTTTGTTTAATTTGCAATTCACGTAAAATTAACTCATTAAAAACTTCTTTATCCTTCAATCTGTATTGTTTAATTTTTCAATTAACCCGTGTGAAGAATGGACATACCAGTTAGTGTATATATATATATATATATATATTGGCTCATGAATGAATTCAGAAACACAAACCCCGCTGGAAAAACCCTTCCGCTATATATATGTTAAGCCAGGTATTTTTAGAACTATTGCCACAATATTGTATGTGTATTGACAATGATTACTTAACTTTGTGATTAACAGTATAGTTAAAAAAGTACGATGATTATTTCTGATATTTTTGCTACACTAATGTAGATTCAAAACAAATATATGATTATTACCTCCAATATATATATATATAAATAATTGCACATTTTTTATAAAACTGAACTTTCTTAATTTTTTTCCGATTTGAAAAATTATTTTATTTTTTTCTCATAACCCCAAAATATATTCACTACCATAATTTTGTATACTTTTATAATGATAAATATTTCAATGTTGCTTACCTCTACCACAAAACCAGCAGTTTCTATTTTTAACAGTAATTTCTATATTGTAGTTTTGAATAGAAAGCATGCAACATAACACAAATTTAACTCAATACCAAAATTAAATCCATGTGAGTCCTCGTGCATATTTCCCCTTTACTAAACTCTGATGTTTCTAATAACATTATTTGATATGATAATATCAATTTATGAGGGGAAAAAACGGTCGTATATATAACGATATTATCATTCAAACATCTCTGAAGACAGAATTACCGGACAATATCAAGCAGTGTCTTTGGCTGACAACAAATGATGGGCAAATTTCTCAGACTTCCTACTAATCTTACAGAAAAATTGGATAAGAGTACCCTAAAAGACTTATTTGAACAAAATGCTGCTTCTTTTGAGCTTAACTGCAAGGAAAGAGTTTTTTTATGGATAATAAGCATTTATAAATTTTCTTAGGGTTCGTTTGGGTAAAAGATTCCACTCAGATTAGTAATTATGATATTTCGAATTAGAATAAACCATTTATTTAAATATGTGCTATGATATATAATTTACACTGTAATCCAGTGGCATCTGTAAGTCTAATCTACCACAAAACGAATAAAAAAATTTCATTTCTGAATATGTTTCCTCTTAATTTTTATGATGCTTTAAAATTAACATTTTCTTCACATACTCTAAAGTACTCAGCATTTTTTTAAATCCTTGCAATATATATTTTATCTATTAACATCAAAAATACAACACGGATTGTTGTACTTTCAATTGTATTATATTGTTGTACTTTCTCTAAGTATAAGTTCAGAAAATATTTCAATAGCATTCTACAATAAATCTCGACATACTTTTAAGCAAATACTTCAAACTTCGGATTTCTTCAGAGATGAATATATTTCCGATTTGAACAAAGAATGCTCTCTACGAATTTCAAAAGTTCTCTATTTTTTTAGGAAAAACTAATGCCCCCTTGAGACGAAAAGGCATCCGGAGAATATGATGAAAATACAAAGAAAGATCAAAATGTCGTAAGGATTGGGAATGGCCTTAAAGCTTCAAGGACTTAGAAAATGGATGCCATAACAAAAAAATGAAGAGTTGCGCATTAGCAAAATCCACATTGTACGAAGAATATGCTAGATTTAGGTTAATTTTTCATATAGTTTATATAATGACTTTTGCAAAAAACGACAAAAAGAAATGCTTACTTAATTGTGTGAAATTCATCCTGAAAAGGACGGAGAAGCAATTTTACTAGAAAATAGAGAGAAATAAATTATATTGTACATATATATACCATCACTTATCTTCATCATAAAACAGTACTTAAGAAAACACCCTACTGATTTAACAGTTAAATTGAATTTAATAAGTTTTGTTAAGAAGATATTATTCTGAAGGCATACATTGATGGGACATATCTTCAGAGAAATAAATCAAATGATTTAATTGACTTTAAAAACAGCTTTTAGGTGAGTAATATATTTATTATGATGATTTACAATACTTGCGATAGTTAAAAAAATGTATGGAATGGAAACTAACTATTGTTTTCTAATCAATTATATTTATGGATACATTTCATTAACCATGATCAAATAACACAGCATCAACAGATAATTGAATTCAATTTTGGCAACAAAACGCATTATTTGAAAAATGAATAGTACTGCATAATTTAGTTTTAAAAATGCTGGATATATGCTTCTGTAATTGATTGAAGATTGCGCGAAGTAAGATGTATTGCCCAAAATTTTCTTAAATTTCCTTTAGTGTTTACGTGCATAAAAACGTTATAAAAATAATTTAAATATCCTAAGAAAAATGTCAATTTTGATCCCATTGTATAAATTACACAGAACGAGATTTCCATTAATCAAATTTTTAAATTACTTCATTTTTTATCTCTACATGAGAAATAATTGCAATGGGTGATTTAAATTTTAATAAGTTAGCTGATTACAACAGAATATTCCCATCATCAGTATCGAAAATGTTGGATAATGTGTGTGCGTCTAAATATAATAACATAAGACAACGAATCACATTTGAATGGGACGAAAATCAATATATGTTGTTTACATATATTATTGAAAACGAATCCCTGATAGTGTCACAGGAAAAAATTGATTTATTCAACCAAAACAACTACAAGAGTGAAACAAATAATTTATGTATTGGTATGCCTGTGGCTCTAATGATAAGTTTTATTGGTCTAATCCTTGACTTGTTTAATTGGTAAATATTCTTTTGCTGGATTGATTGTCACGCATGTTACGATTGAGAAATTAAAAGAAACAGCAACCAGACTTTAAAGATGACTATGTATCAAAGCCACAAATGTTCTCTATTCGGGACTATTTTGGAGATTATCCAGGCCAGTGAATTTCAAGATTTACACGAAAATAAGTGGGACGACATGTCGTGTATATCAGGGTAATATTCAGTTTTAATCTAACCCAGAGATTCATGAAAGGAAGGGTAAACTCTACAAGAAGTAGAATTTTGTCGGCGTATCACCATGCTCTAAGTGTTACATGAATGACAACTAAAAATGACCTGTTATGTAAATGACAAATATTGTTTTTACAGCAAAGTATCTAATGACAGGTATCTAATTACTCACGACTATCTTGAACATTTCCAGACTCGTCTTTGCTGCTTAAAGGAACTCAATTCAAAGTGCTATACATTGCTAAACACATTTCTGCTGCAATTCAGGAAATTGCAAGTAGAATGTATTCACGATCCCTACAAATGCGTATGTTGTTTGTTATGATAAGTGACAGTCGGCATGTTCGTGACCTAAGCCAATGATCGCTGATTTACCTTTACATGACCGATACAGCAACTGGTGTCTGTTCTTTCAACGGGATTTGTCGGTTCTTCCGCAAGAACGAATCAAAGCCGGCGAGTGCCAATCAAACTATCATATATATAGACTTAATGTTATTTTATTAAAATTTGCTAATTTTACGTGTTAGTGATATACTCCTTTTTATCACGTGGTAAAAATGGTTATTTCTCTATTCACGTAGTAAGTTTTTTCCTCTAACTTTTTTAGCATTGATTTTATTATATACTAATAATTATTATAGGCTATATTTTTATCGTTTTATATTAGTAGACTGTGGTTTTATTTGTAATAGTTAAACTTCTGTTGATATTTTTTTTCTTTCCCTATGGCCCAGAGTATTGGCAAATACAGATGAAGGTTGATTAGATGCAAAACTTTGTTTAAACCTGCAATCCTGGTACATGAGGCCAGGAATTTGCTATAGACTACTGTGGTTAATACTTTTTTTTTCTCTTGACTAGTTCTCCTAGTTTTATAACTATTTTGTGTATATTTATGAATTATATATATATATATGTGTGTGTGGGTGTGTGGGTGTACATGTAAAATATATTCATTTAATTGAGGAAAAATAATACTGAGAATTTATTTAAGAAATACACTAAACAGTATTTTCAAAAATGCAAATATTATATAAATGTAAAAATAATTACTATAAAAATATAATAAAAATTATATTACTCTTTATATAGCGTATTATTTATTTTCAAATTTCTATATTAATTCATGATATACCAAGAGGGAAGCAATCTGAATTTATATTGGAAAAATATTTTATAATTTTATGATAGAACTATTTTACGTTTTCATAATGCTGCTCATACTGTAAATATTTTAAATATTAGGTATTTTTTTAAAAGTAGGCTACGTAACTCTTTTGAATTTAATAAATATTATGTCTTTCAAAAACATCTGATACATTGTAAGATACCAAATGGCTATAAAATTTTACCACTTGCTGCTATTTGCTTTGCAACATTAGGAAATTTGAGTCCATGTCCTGAAATTTACAAATCCAGGTTTTGTATGAGGATATTTGAATGTTATGCTAGACGTTTATTCGTCATAGTCTAGTCTGAGTCTCATCAATAATCTACTGTGATATTCTTAGCTGGAGGGCTGACACAATATATTTATCATTGAAGTTCCCTGTCTTTTAAGATTTTTAGAGCAATCCATTTGCCTAAAGATTATTTCCTGATACAAACTTTCTTTTTAAATTCAATCTCAATCTAATATGAAATAAACTATGCTCCAAAAGATTAAACTCCAAAACCATGACCATCGAATAAGACAGCTACTAGAAATCCCTTAAAGGTGAACACTATCCAAATGTTGAGCAAAGTAACGAATTGTTGTCTGACGGAATGCCTTCCTAGGTTTTCTATGAGTATATGTAGGAATATTTCTTTGTTTGAACTTAGTAACTATTTCTGAAAATTGGTAGAATAAACTTTCTTGGTTTTTCAAATAAGAAAAATAATAAACTTCCAGTGTTTAAACTTCAGTCAACCTGTGTAAATTTTGCACAAGTATCCTATTTCTTATACTATTTAATTTCCCAATATAAATCCAACGCAGTTCTGGGAATCATTTCTATTAATCTACCAGTTACTTCTATTAATATAATTTGCTTTTATTTTCATTTTAAGAAGCAAAAGGAAGTCATTGATCAAAATTTGAGATTGGTTAATGTAGACGGGTGAAGATTCATGAAAGAAAACAGAAGTACCCAAATTTTCATATTATGCTAGTATGAATAATTTTAAACAAGTCAAATTCGCCGTTTATCAGCCCTTCTATGCTTTAGTGTCTGCAAAATTTGAGCCCACGAACCAGCCTAACAATCCTGGCCATGAAATCTTCTTAGTGACTTTTGCTACAGAGGCTAGACCAGGATGTATATATTTATTATATATTCATAAGATATAGCGGTCCATCTGAGATAAGATAATTAAAGAACATATAGAAAACCAACGAATGTTAACAATGTGCATCAGACAACGATCCGGAAGAGGTACTTTAGGATGAATATTTTTATAATGATAAATGGTGTAAAACAATTTATGTATGAAAAAAGTAGAAAAATGGAAGCAACGATTGAATGTTACAAACATTCTCCATATTTATAAACAAAAAAAATGTGCGAAGAAGTATAGTTGATGAAATTGCATTTACTTTTGAAATTATTGAGCTTCATTATGAAAATAAATATTTGGAATATGGAAACCAAAATATAGATGACTGCAGATCATTTTCAAATCAAAATAAAAAAATAATTTCTTTTGCCAGATAATAGCATTAAAACTATAACTAAACTGCAGAAATAAAAAAAAAATATTGTTTCTTTAACCTGTCTTTTTTAATAAAATTAAATATCCTTAATCTGAAAAGCGGAAACAGTGAAAACTAATACTGCTTACCGGTACACAAAAAATGAAGCCATTTTGCCTGAAGGTCAAAATACACTGAACCATTTCCAACAGTAATTGGGCAATTTTATAAAGTGCTCGCTACAGAATCGTTTCGTGACAAAAATATTTGCTTAAATTTAATATCTAAATCTGTTTTACGAAATGACTGAACGTTATATAATTCAAATTGCTTTTTGTGACTGAGTTTTCAGTTTATTTTTTATTTGTTTTTAAATCTTTTTTTCCCTTTGAAATAAATTATTATCATATTGTTCCACAAACAAATTTAAACTGCTTCATATTTCGAGACATAAAATGTAAAGTTTTGCTTAAAATGACGAAGTTTAAATATTTCTTTCCCTTTTTGGTATAGTTTTCGTTTTAAATTTCAACATTTATAATTCAATAAATTGAAGAAAAACTGGAAAAAAATGTTATTTGGATTTTATGAAATTGATGATGGTATATTTATTATTATACTTATTGAAAAATAATGGTATTTTATGAATAGATGTTTTGTGGCCTTTTATTTCATTCCGTGACTAATTATTTATATTTTGAGGGGCTTTGTTTTATAAACTGTAATTCAATAAAAAGAAAGCAAAAAAAAGGATAGTCTTGTTTATTTTTCTTCCTGGTTAATCTAAATCTACTCATATTCAATACCTTTCGCTTGAAAATGCTTCTAGTTTCTCTCAAAAGTTTATGAACTAATCCTCAACATCGTTCAGCATTGCAGAACTTAAGAGAAAGCAAAACACATATGATTTGATATTACTTTATTTATTTTTGTTTTTTATTGATTCATACCCACATTCATCTCTACGTTATATAACTAAATAATACATAATTCAGAAAATATTTTTAAAAATAATCATTTTTATTTTTATATCAGGTTTTAATGTTACTTTTGATGTTTAAATTTAATTTAATAAAATCTCAAATTTAGTAGGAAATGCCGTGATTACTTCTGTTTAATTTAAAACTAATATATATACTTTGTACATCTATAAGAGTTTTATTGAATAAAATTTTTTTTTCTATTTATTTTAGTTTGAGTATTCGAGAATGACTCCAATATTATTTGTTAAGTATATTTAAAAAAAAAAATAATGGTGTGTGTGTGTTTGAGAATTAAGCAAAATAATTAATGATTATATTGACAATGCTGCTGAAAACGACAGAATTGAGTGCAGAAGCATTTCAAAAATAATGTTCTGGATTTTACGCTGTATAGCGAATCCTAAACAGATTTTTTTTTTTTTAGAATTGGTTACAAACAATTTTCTAAAATGAATAACTGTTTTTCCCCACTCCTTGGAATATGTATTATATCTTGAACAACAACATTTCTTAAAAATATTTAGCAAATAAAATACGTCAAATTTTGAGAACAGTTGTTAAATGGCTGCACAGAGCAATCTCTAATTTCATTCCTATATGCACGAATGCTTGTATTGAATGGCCTTATTAATTAGTTCATTATTATTTTCTCATTTTATATGTCTCATCTTCATGGATTTGTTTTATTTGTTTTTAACCTCCAAAGTGTCTGTGATTTCTAAAACAACTTAATGAGTTTAATATTAGATTTCACAAATTTTTACTGTTTTCCCAGTTTGATTAAGTATATTGAAGTTATTGCTATTTCTCATTCCTTTTCATTTCACTATAAAAGTAAGGATTGACAGTAAAATGTATATCTTTGCCTACAATATATCATATTAAGAGATAGGATTCAATTGACAAAAATCAGCCAAAAAATCAAATTTAATTTTTTTAGCCTAAATTTTTATTTATAAAACTTTCTATAACCTCACAAAATTTGAAAACTCTTAACTAAAAAATTGCAGGTTTTTGATAGCTTTTACATTTTATGCACAATAATTATTTCTAAAATAATTGAACTTAGAATTTATACATTTTTAAGCAGTATTCAAATTGCATTCATAAAAAGAAGTACTGTAGGAATCCAATCATATTATCACAAAATCCATTCCAACTTTTGTTATACATAGTTTGAGGTTTGAGGTAAATCAATTTTCATGCTTGCGCGTCAACTTTTGTAGGAGTAGTAGCATTTTAAAATCACTTCAAAATTTAAAGTTTTTTCCTTAAACAATTAAATGGCTAGCTTTTTTGTGAAATTTTGAGCACAAAATATGCTTTACATAGTATACACACATAGGAAAAAACAAAAAATTTGAAAATCCTAAAGTTAAATATTTTTGCGTAAATCAACCTTAAGATGAATGGCTTAAAAATTCTTGTCAAAGCACTAGCTTCGCATACCTACTAACTTACTTATACTGACTTACTTATAACAACCGAACTCATCCAAAGGGTTTCTAGCCTTGAACCGACCCCCAAGAAGGTAATTTATTGGTATAAAACGAGATAAATACACAAAATGGTACAGAATGAAGAACCTTCTCAAAATTTATTAGAATAGGGGGAAGAATATAAAATACAGTAATGGAAAAGTACTTTGTAAAAGCTGCTTCTCACCAGGTGCTGGAATGTGATTGATGGTAAAAATAACACTGTAAACATTTAATAGCCCACACACAGATTCGGTCTCACTAATGAGATATGAAAGTTATTTGAAAAGAAAGTAATGGCAAGGGGTTACCACTCCTAATAGAAAATAAAAAGAACAGGAGAGGATGCAAGATGAAAGAGAATGACGTTCCATTACATTTGTTCCTATTATATTTTCGTAAAGAGGGTTAAAAAGGCAAAACGTAGAAAAACAGCGCATAGAACCGTAGAGAGGAAAAATAACCCCAAGGTACAGTGCTGCTCTGCCTTGGGTCTCTAGGGTTCCTCAAACAAAACTGAATAGGCACACCCAGTCAAAATGTGGTCATTTGGAAATAATGCCCGCATTTCACTGGAGAGAAAACCGGGTATGAAACAACCGCACAAGAAAAATCCGGGGGGATGAAAAGAGAAGTGTCGGCACAAAAGCACATCCACCAAACTCCCTCCTCTATCTCATTTGTATTCTAAGGCAAGGGAGTAACAGTTGGAAAGGATAGCGAGCTATAAAAGAAGGAAAAGGGATAGAAACCTTCCCGATTCCAGAATGAAAGTGGGGTTCAGTTGACACTGGGTCAATGGTAGGAGGACACCAGCAAACAGCCAGATGAAAATTAGTAAATAAACTATTCCGGTCACAATTAAATGCTGCATTGTGCATCAATGTAATATTTGGTAAAACCATTCCTAAGAAATGTGATGTGAAACTGTATTAGATATTAACCCTTTCGTAAAGGTTCGTAATATATACACCCTTTATCGGGCGGAAGCTGTTCAATGCGCTTTTCAGTTTGGATGGTCAATCCTGTTGATCCAATACAAAATTCGATTCACCAGTGCAGCATCCGGTTTCCGGGTACATTTTAGTAGGATTGCATCTGTAGCACACCCGTCTCTACGATGTTTTTCGTTAATGAGTACGTCGTCACGAAAAGGCTAATCAACCTACGAAGTGTGTTTCTTATAAATCTATTTTATGATGGAAACCTTTTCTTTGTGAGTATAATGTTTTGCTTTATTATATATGATTATGAGTTTAAAAAATCATATTAAATTTACACTTCCGCACCTTTCTTACGCACCTCTCTCTTAGAAAATATAATCCTGTGAATACACTTAAACTATCAGTTAAAGGGTAGGTACATTGTTAAAAAAAAACTTTGCAAAAATGATTAGTAAAGTAAAAACGGAAACTCATTCAGCGCCGAAATACCCGTAAGGTAAAAACAACAGTGTTTTAATTCCTAAAATTTTGTAAAAAATTGTAAAGAAAAATCAATTGAATAAGATTTTAGTCATGATTACTTAGAATTAAACAAAGAAACATGTAACGAACACTCTTCATCTTGAGCAATAGGTTGGCCAGGAGACAAAACCTTATTGCACACGAGGAGGCCGATGCTGAAGTATATAAATGGACTGTCTTTCCACACGTAAAATGTTTACTGAGACAATTAAAAAAATAGATAATTTTGAAGATTTCAAAAAAAAAAGTAAAATCGTTAATACTTATCGCTTTTGAACATGGATTTCAGAAATGATGCATTTAAAGGATAACTGACGCCAACCATTGAGATCAATAATTAGAAGTAATCTATGGGTGGTAAATGACAAATCAATGACCAGTAGTTTGTCATCAAGAGTATAATGAGTTTAGAAGAGAGCGGAGACATACGCAATTACACAAGTTGATAATACCAACAGCTGCAACAGTTGAGACGCAGACGGTGTGGCTCAACGCATAGCGAAACGTACATTGCTGCATATGGGGCTACGTAGCTAGGATAAGAAACGTGTTCCTTCCAGAACGTCACATTATCCACAACAACGCCAGTATGCGCCGAGGAATATCTCAATCGACTGTAGTAGAATGGAAAAGTGCTGTCTGGCTCGTTGAATTATCAATCGACTGTCACACCATGTGGTCATCTCAAAGCATTCCAATGAAATTTTCCTGTGTGGTTTTTCTTAAATTTCTTTGTAGGTAAGGAATTATATAAGTATTTGGAACACCTATAGTGCTTCATACTTCTCATATGATAAAATATAAAAAAAATTGTAATTAAATATTAGCTTTTAATAGTAACATTAATTTTACCAAGTGCTAGACAAAAATGCATAAACCATTCCAAATGTACTATATTTCTACAAATGAACATAAAATTGCAAACGCGTAAAATTGTGCATTATATTAGCAATGTTATTTTGTTAATAATAGCCATTTTCAGGAAAAAAAATATAAATTGTAAACTTTATTAAAGATCACTTTCAATTCAGGAAGTTATAAATGTTTATTCTCATACTAAGCAATATAATTTTTCTTGCATTATATTCTTGTTTCTTTATGCAACGATTACAATTATTAATTGCGGTTAAAATAAGCCTATATACTCCTCTTAAATTTCTATATTAATATAGAAGTTAATGCTGATGTCTATAGTTTGGACGGATACCTGTTGTGTTACTGTCACCAGTCTGGGAATCATAATTGCAACAATTTCAATATCTATCTTTATGTAATAGGCCATTTTATCTCAACAGGAGACCAGCAGGCCATGAAAATAACTGTCTTTAAATATATCAACACTACTTGTTCAACGACCTTTTCTAAAGTTCAATGCTTGCAATTCATTCTTTCAAAGTGTTTTCCTGAAGTTTATATTTAATATCTAACTCTACACTGAGTGAGGCAATTTTGACCAATATCTGATTTAAATAAAGTTATTTAAATCAGATCAAAATTTTGCAAATGTTGTATAATACATTATTTTTCTATTTCAGTAAAGTTTTTAAAAAATCAATTTGCATTAAAATAAATGTAAATTTTATATATATACGTCAATGAAGTTTGATTTTTGACGAGTTTTAAATATATTATCTGAATTTTATTAATGCAGAGTTGTTCGGTCTCGATATGCGAAGTAACTGGATACTGAAAACAACGTTTCAGACCAGGGGTCGGCAAAGTTTCAGCTGTGGCGTGTTAAACCAAACTGCAAACATGATTCAGCGTGCCATGCAATAGGAGTTATTTGAAACAATTCGATGGCCATCACAATACACGCATACATAGGAAACAGAGGTAATAAAAACAGACAAATTTAGAGTTTTATTTTATGTTAATTTTGCATCATTAAAAGATATCTATTGCCATAAAAATACACAACATATAATATATAAGTATTACTTTAATATAAATGAAAAACAGAAATGTGCACATAAATGTGTATCTTTGTGAAGAATTTTTTTTTTTTAACATAAGGAGTAAATTTAAAATATGGATATGTCCTTCAATATAAATAAAAAATTAAAATTGTACATATATTACGCTTTCTGAAAATATTTATGAAACAAGAAATTTAAGCAACATAAAATATAAGTGATCATGCAACAAAATTAAATGAAAAATTAAAATATTAATTTGAACTTTGTCCTTGTAAAGCTCTACTTAATGTTGCAATATCAAGGGTATAGTTTGTCACTTTCACTTTTACACAGGATTATGAATGTTCAGCAGTTTAACAATTTCTTTATGGACTCAAAATGTATTTCATATGGGGAAAAAAATTTGTTCTCATAGATATGTGGAACCTAAAGCAGATAGCAGAGCATTTTCTATTTATTTTTAAACAATAAAAACATTCAGGAAATGACATCCTGCAATTTAAAATAGCTGTCGATTTATTGCTAGAGTTATCTTCTAAATTTTTCCGTAACTTCGTAAAATTTGTTATCCACAATTCTGAAGATATTAGAACAATAAGTTCCATTTCAAAATTATCAATTTCCCAAATTCTCAAAAATGTCTAAATTGAGTGGAATTATTAATGGTCTATTAAATCAGGTTTGATAAGGAAGGAAAATATAGGCATGTAAGCTTCAGTCTTTAGATATTTAGAAAACTCCTCTTAAGGGCTTTAACGTAGTTTTGAAGTTCTATTTGTCTATGGCTGATGAATTTGCAAGTTCTTTAACATTTGGGAAGTATTTGATGATAATACTATTTATATTATTGTAAAATAATTTTTAAGAAACCCTTTCCAATATTCAAAAGTTCACGCACTGTTTGACTTTTCCTTGCAATCCTAAGTTTTTTTCTTTGAGGTATTACATCTGTCAAAAACACATCATTTACATGACCATTCCTTATTGTTTAAATCCGGAAATGTCCCTTCTCATTAAGAAAAATTTAATGTGCTCCATACACATGGCAGAAACGTATTCAATACATTACCACGACTAAGCCAACGGACATGACATTAAAAAGAAAAAGATCCCAATCCACATATTCCCTTTATTATAAAATAGTGTTAAATTGTCTGTGTACTAATAAAGATATAGAAACTATAAAATGAACTATTTAAACAACAGTATTCATTACAGAAATTAAGCACCAAGACGAACTTTTGGTAACTAAACTTTCCTGATGTATTATGCAATGAAAGTCAATATTTTATGTCCAATATGATTTTCAAGAAGTTTGACAAATCCTTTTTCCAAGTCAACAATAGCAGGAGCGTCATGAGTAGTTACGCAAAATATTTTATTTGTATTAATGTTTTTTCTTTCAAAATGATTTATGAATGAAAAAAGAATATCCTGTGCTTTAGTTTTATCAGACAATCATGCTGCAAAACTCTTCATATATTCGGTTTTTATCACAATACCCTGAAATTACTGCAAGGCGTGCAACATCATACACGTCTTTACTTTCATCCAGAGCAATGCTAAATACAATAGTTTCTTGTGAACCTGAATTTTAATGCTAGTTATATTTTCTGTCATTTGTATTATTCTCTTCTTTCAACAGTTCGCACAGAAACCGATATTTCTTGAATCCTGGATAATACTGTTTGCAGGTTAGGTAAATCACTGAACAATATTTCAACACTTTTTAAAAATGTGTTCTTTACATTTTCGCCATCTTTAAAAGGTTTTCTTTTGGCTGCTAAACAATGAGAAATGACGAAACTTTAATCTGTTGCTTTTGGTTTGACTCCAATCGTTTGACAAAAAAAAGTAATTTATTTTTTATATGTAGAAAAAGCTCTTTCTAAACCTTCACATTTCTCATCAGAATTCTTAAATTTGGCCTGGTGTTCAATTTGAAAAATGTATTTGTACACACTTAAAGTACGACATACGACACTTTCGTGACATAGCATACATCCAGCACAATCTTTTTGTTGTATGAATTCAAATTCGTTTGTCCAACAATCTTGGAAAGGCGAACATCAAGTTTTCTTTTTAAGTCACCATTTAGCTTAATATGTAACTAGGAATTCTCATAATAATTAAATAAACAATATACAAATTTTCACAATAAAACTAACACAACGTAGCAAAGTTAAAAGTAACCTAAAAATCACATCGTGCATCAAACTAAATTCAACGTTCGAATGAAATCAAATCCTACTTGATATTTGTATATTGGCGTAATTAACAAAAAACATGATAAGAACATGAAAAATTAAAATTGTGTTCTAATATCTATTTTTATGAGCTTGATTCGCACCGAAACTTTAAAAAAATAAAATAATTATGACTTCTTTAATGTATCACAAAAAAAATTTACAGTTGATCTTAATATTTAGTTAAAAGGGACATTTGTTATGAAATTAGATTCACTTGCCTAAATAATCCACAGCGGTTTTTATTTCCCGAATTTATTTCCAATCCAAATTAAATATACTGATAGAATAACTGTTTTTGTTTATTATATTTCCGTTGTAAAACGTTTATTAAGCATAATTTTGATTCATACTTAAGACTTTTTTTTTCTTTTACATCGGTGGCCAATCTTTGGGTGGGTAGAGGAGAAACTACTTTCATTTTTATTCACTGATCCATAATTGAGTGATTCTTTATTTTACAAGAATTGCTCAATAATTTTTATTTGCGTCGAATATTTAACACTTATAATATATCACATTTAAACAGAAGCTGTTTCCTTTTACATAAAGTATGCAAACTACAAGCAAGCTTATTCAGCAGTATCGTTAAATGGCAGAAAACTGAAAGTGACAACTAACCTTTATTTAAAACTGTACGAGACGTTGAAAGGATTAGACAGAGCGATTTATCTTTATCTTATAATTTTGTAGAGTGGTGGCGCGCCACTGAAAATTGATCCATGTGCCACATCTGGTAAGCATGCCATAAGTTGCCTACCCTTGTTTTAGACTATTGTAAAAGTAAAAGATTTAATTTTATATAAATTTAGGAGAAAAACATATCAAGAAATGCTTTATTTACATATGATACTAAAGATAAATTTGATAAAGAGTTATGAGACATATATTGAGAGAGGACATCAATGGCAGAATACTTACCGGGAAGCATGTAAGCAGAACACAATAAACGTTAACTCAAAAAATGAGAAGTTTTTGTCTTTTCACTCTCTGTAGTGTGGATATTCTTTGTAATATAATGCCACACATATTTTTAAAATAATTTAAAATTAGATGATGAAGCCATTGATCTTTAGGTCAGTGCTTCTCAAACTTTCAATAATTGCGACCCAATATTCATTCATAATTTCCTTGGCGCTTCCCCCAACCATACAATAACAATGTATTGAATTCAATTAGACTATACTTTGATGCTAAAGCTAGACTACTACTTAAACCTCTTAAGTACCACCCGCGTATATAAACGTCTCCCTCAGCCAAAACTTTATTTTCCCTGAACATATATATGCGTCTTTCTGTACACTGCTATCTATACGATATTTTATGTGCACTGCTATCCATAAAACTATTCGAAGTCTATGGAATGCAGTAAAAAAGACCTGTCAGTGGTTCGGTGAATTGGGAGTGAATTACGTAACTTTTAATCAGCAGGTAAGGAATTAATTATAAACCGAACAAATTATCAATATAAGAGTTAATTTTTTAGTAGCGAGAGTTTTTATATGTTACAAGACCATGGATGATGATAATTATTAAATTTTTTCTTAACTTAGTATTGTTAAAATAATTATCAAATAACTTTGCAGTATTTTGATACTTTATGTTATATCAGTGTAAATGTGTGTTTTTTAAATACGCATAATGTATTTTGCTTAATTTCAGTAAATTAGTAATTTTTAAAATAATCTTTTGTTTTAAATTTTTCAATATGTTCGCGCCCCCTCGTACAGTTTCCATGCACCCCAAGGTAGAAGCACCCCACAGTTTAAAAAACACTGCTTTAGACAAATATTTAGTATTACTTTTAAGAGAAATGCCTTTTCTGCGAAGTTTTTTCCTATTTCTGTCTCACTAAAAATATATATGCGGTTCTCTAATAATATTTCTTTCCCCCCCCAATTTTTTAAACGTGATTGTGATGTTAACATTCAAAATGGAATCAAAAATTAAGTACACATAAAATTCAACACAGAAGATAAGGAATTGTGTTTGTCGAAATTCGAAACACTTATCAGCAAACAAATATTTCATTTAACTGCATATAAATACACAATCCCTCCCTTTGCGATGTTATCTTAATTTTTCGTGGAAATCATTGATTTAAATGCGAGAACTGTTGAAAAAGAAATTAAATTATTTTTTTTTCTTTTGAAATAAAATAGACATTTGAAATTCCATTTAATAAGCTTTAACTTATTCGTTCAGAAATTAGAAATTTCTCAATTCGAAAAAGAATATTTTGTTATTTTAAACTGTTGTGTTAACTTTTTGTTACTTTTTGGATAAAATGTTTCGCCTTTCACAATTTCAAAAACAAATCTTGAGATTCTAAAAATGTATGTTTAATATGTAAAAATTAGTTATAAGTGAATGTGAGACCTTTTTTTTATATTCTTCTTTAATTTTTCACTTATTGCATATGTTTAACATTCATAATTTTCCATTGTATATGTTTTATCAGATATAACAATATTTACGTTTAGTTACTCAGTAAAGTATTTTTTTAAACATTATACAGTATAATATGTATAAATGATGAAATTAATATGTACTTCTAAGCCCAAAAATTCAAAAAGTAAGGTAATAAAGGGAAGGAAACATGTAATCAGAATATTTTATTCTTAGCTGGAATGTCAATTTGAACAATATGTGTTTCAAATTATATTTTCAAAGAATTTAGAAGTTCAGTTAGCTTATAACATCGCATTTTCAGAAATTACTATACTGTTCTAATTAATTGGGACAAACATGTTTTCTTGTCTGAATTGGTATGTGATTACCAATAATGTCCCGAACCATCTCAAATTGATTATATCTGCCTAGAGGTAGTGTTACAGATCAACTTTGGCTATAATTTACTCGTTTGACTGGTTTAAGTGTACTATTAGTTCAGTTGTGAGCATTTCAATGTGGCCGCTGGTGGTTATGATTCTGTGTTCGGTACAATATGTGTTACTTTTACTTGTTCAAAGATGGGAATTTTTCCCAGGAAACACATTCTAAAATAATCGTGCTTAATGAACATACGTCTATGACTGTGAGAGATATAGCTACGGCATTTGGAGTGAGTACAATTCAAGTGTTTCAAGGATTTTAAGAATATTTATGCTTCCAGAACATCCTCTTCAAAAAGAAAAGGAAAACATTAATGGTTTTTCCTTTTCTTTTTTTCTTTTCCCTGGAACTTGGGGCTTAAGCAGAAAACTACTCAATTAACTGACAAAATTCTTATAAAAAGAAGCAAAATAAATTCAAGAAAGGTAAGCAAAGATCTTTGAAAATATTTATTGGAATATGGTGTTAAATTGAGTATACCAATTGTATTCAAACAGTTTCTGGAAGTTAATGGTAAGGCAACAGGATAGAGGAAAAAACAATTTTTAACAAAAAAAATTATGGGAAAACGTTTAGCATGGACTTAAAAAATACCGATCTTGAAGAAGGTAACTTTAAGTGATGAGAAACATTTCTTTGTGCAGGGATACAAATCAAGTGCCGCAAAACGAAGTGAAGGTGAAACTCTGCTACCAGATCATTTCAAACAGTCTGTAAAACACCCTTCTAAAAAGATGTTTTGGGATTTTACCACAACAAATGGAGCTGAAAGCTTAGTTTCTTTAAAGACGAGAATTCTGTCAAAATACAGAAATATTACACAGTAAGATTGTTCAATTCATAGAAACATTTGACAGAACATCTCAACATGACTTGACTTTTTGTGACAATTTTAAATTAGTCCTTACTTTTATGCTAGAAAATAAAATAAAAGTGCTTGATTGTTGGCAATTCACCAGAACTAAATCCTGTTGAGGACTTTTATAATATTCTCAAGAATTGTTTAGCTCAGAGGAATTGTACGACGACAGAACAAATGATAAAAATTGCTTTATGATAAAAATTTAGTTACAAGTGTAGCTCCTCAATGATAAAGTCAAGAACATGTGCGTTACATGAATGGAGTAAATAGCAAAAAGTGTTCAAGAGATCAATTCTGCTAAAAGAAGACATAATTTGTACTAATATAAAGAGTTCTGTCTACTTAAGATATGTAGCGATTTTAAGCTAATGTTTTAGAAAAAAATCGATATTTCTCATTTCTACTAATTAACTTCAACAATATAGTACTTAATGATTACTAAAAATGTTTATTCTGTATTTTTAATTATTGTTTCAATTCATAGTTAATATGCACATTTGACATTATGCTCAATTTCTAAATATACTCATTTAAGCTGAGAAAAGGTGTTTTAAACTTATAGGAAAACTTTTGGAATGTAAAGTCCTCATGGTATTATATAAAAATAAATATTTTAATTTTGTTTATCTCAATGAATGATTATATTTACATATAATGTTCATTAAAATAAAAAAGACCAAATTTTCTGTTTGAAAAAAATTGATGCAACACCAAATGTTTTTAAATAAATTTTGCTCCCTTTGACAAATGTGTAAAAATAATATTTATTAATTTAAATGTTATACAACATACTTGATCCGTGACTCGAAAACCCTGACCACAAGGTCACGACCATGGCCATTCAGTTACCAAATCCATTACATATAGAGGGAATCAAACAGGGACATAGATGGACATGTAAAGGGTACATAATTAGACATCCTTTGCGTTGGGATCTAACGTGGTTTGGGTACATCTTTCTCTTTTTAATTTATCTAGAAGGTATCAACAATGCACAATATGACTGGGATAAAGGAAGATCCTTAGTCAGGTTAAAATTTTATTACACGAAAGCAAGCATTAACGAACCACTTCAACAAAACACACGCGGAGAAGTTATTACAAATGGCAAAATCGTTGTTTTTCTTTTATTCCAGAGATGTCATATTTCATGATTTACTTACTTCTCGGAAAAAAGTGACTCAAATGAATGAATTTTAGTACGCTGATTGGTCGGATTTGGTGGCTGAAGCAATATTTATCATTTCACAATGGAATGTTCACCATGTCTATTTTCGAGGTGATGCAGTTGTGGTTAAAGATAATAAGACATGAAATTAACCCGTTACCGCCCAGCGATCTATTTATAGATCACCTTACACTCAAAATTCCCAGTGGAAACGATATCTTTTAATCACTTCGTATTTTCATTGGCTGGTTTCCTTACACATGTGGACATACCCCCAAACGAGATTTGAAGCATTTTTTTTCCCACAGCACTCTAGCGGTTAGCATCTGATGTTCACCATTTTGAAGCTTTTAAAGTGCAGCTTTCGATTTTGTATCCAACAGAAAAAATTTAAAGTAAGTTATACTTTTTTCATGAGTTTACATTTTCAATACCTCTTTATTATTCTAGCTTATTTATATTAGAAAAATAACTGTTTTTATTACTAAAATGTAAGTTTAAACAGGCTGATCTAGAAATAGATCGCTGGGCGTTAGTGGTAACTAATATCATTTTCCCCCGTTTCATTTCTTCCAGAATGTCTCGGCGTAAAGAGTTTCACGCGCCGAAGAAGCGATTAGAATATATGTTTTCTAAGGAAATTGAGTCTGATATAATTGCTTTACCACCTGATATGGGATGAGTTAAATGACGAAGAGTATTTTGATGATGATGAAATTACTACTCCATCGATAAAATATAAGATAATGTAGAAATTTGTGTACCCATGGAAGAAATATAAAAAAGTATAAAATATATCCGAAGATATATCTCCGTTGCGTACCTCAAAAGGGGAACAAATTCTAAGAAAGGCATTGGAAGACCTCAGATGATGTCATCATGATCAAAAGTAATAGATTATGTGTGTTTAGATAGAAAAGACCATGTTATAGGAAAAAGACAAAACCAAAGAAGATGCCAGTTTAAAAAATGTAAGGATAGGCCAGTTACATTTCGTACAAAATGTAATGTAACTCTTTGTCTGAAATGTTTTCCATTATATCACACTTAACTCTTACAAATTGGCTGTATAAAATTGTAACTAAGTAAGTTTAGATCAGTAAAATAATATTTTCTCTTTCAAATCTCATTAGTTGTTTTTAAATTCACAAAAATTACATCACCCCCTAAATATGTAATTTTTTAAATATAAAACCACAGGAAAGTTACTTGGTCTTTTACTACCATAAGCGCCCAGCGATCTATTTATAGATCCCCTATTATCTCAGCTGCTAATTACGGAAAATGGATACAACTTCATAATTACTCTTTTTATGATATATGAAATGTAATTGAAAAATATTTTTCAAAAATTTCGATTTTAAAATAATTTGGGCGTTAACGGGTTAAAAGAAACGAATTAAATGTTAATCAACGTCCAGGAGGATTCAAGATCATCACGAGTTAACGAAAATCCATCACAAAAAATGAAATAATGTATGATTGTATACATATAAACATACCAAACACTTTTTTCCCGTTAATATTTTGTGGAGTTTATTTTCATTAATTCTTTAAGACAAAACAAGTTACTAATGGAAGTTTTCCTTAAATGTATACAAAGAGTGTTGCTGAATTCAGAAGGTCGATAATAGGCAGCATGAGAGAGAGAAAGAGAGAGAGAGAGAGAGAAAATGACAAATTACAATAGAACAGGGGGTTGAAAAACAAAATTTAAAAGATAAAAAAATTAGACGTCGGGAGAACAATAAACAGGATGAGAAAAGTGGCCAAACGAACGGGGAAGGGTTGAAGAAACCTACACGTATGCAGAGTTTTCACTCGTCTAAGAAGAATAAAAGCGGTGACCAAGTTGCCAGAGGTAACGAGTGCATAAAAAGCTAGTGTTAACTGAATTTAGTACCAACGAGGATTGTGCCGATATGTACCTCATATATAGCTGGACCGACTGCACTGAACGCCTAGTATAGAGAATGAATCATAATCATTTTCCGAGGAAGCAATGAATGCACCATACCACACATCTTTCTGTCATACAATCTATGCTATGACCCTGTGACGGATCTATACACGATTCTACTAATTTCTTCGTTTTTTTTCTTTAAAACAAAATAATTATTTCAACCAATCTTCATCGAGAAACCAAACGTGATTTATGTAAATGAGGAATGTTATATAAATTCGGGTTTCGCGAGTTGAAAGAGAGTGAAGTAAGAGGTCAAGTATGTTAAGTGAAATAAAGTGAAGCAAGTGATCTGTTGGCACGTAGTTGTTGACAAGCTGAAGTTGATACGTTTGATGTGTGCAAGTAGAAGTGGTTAGTGGCAATTGAAAAGCAGTGGAATTAAAAATTACAAAGCGTGGAGCCATCGTCATATGATCCAGCTATAGAAAGTGCCTGAATGATCCGAAGCATTAAGGATTCAGGTATCGTAAACTTGATTAAGTAAAAGCTGATTATTAGTGTGCGACATTGTTGTAAATGAGCGTATTTAAGCTGTCTTAGATTCAGCTTGAGGTTCTGTAATATTATCCCCGCATTAGAGTATCTCACCTCTGCACTCTACCATTGTTTATATACCTTAATTAGAATTGTGCTGTGTCTGTTTCATAATCATTAATAAGAATTAATAAATCAAATTAGATTGGGATAATGTCTGTGCATTATTTAGTTCCTCCTACACATCTAGCCGGGCTTACAGATAGACGGGATGGTTTGAACGCAAGTGTTAACCAGAGGTTACCACAACCCTAAAATTCGAACAATTCATGTGACAATCACTGTTCGGTGTATTTCTGAAGTCGAGCAGTGATGCATTATTAGTATTATAAAAATGCTTTACGCGTCTAATAAATTATTTCTTACCTCTTATTTCCCTTTTCAATTCTACTCGAGATCAATTTCTTCATAACTGTTTTTGCGAATTTCTCTGACTAAACGTGGTTTGCTAAGTCATGTTCTCTGATGATGTGTTCTGTTGCGATACGTATATAATAATTTTGCTTGCATATTTTTAAATTTAAAAATAAACAACATTAAAATAACATTTTTCACTACTGCATTAATAATTATGGTTAGATATAGACGTTTAAATCATTTTCCCAAATATCATTAGTTTATAAACATTTAACGTCATCAATGAAAAAATTTCCATATATTTTCTGATCAAATATTTAGATATTCTCTTCTACTCTTGGAATAACGTATTAACCTAAGCCTTTTATTTTATTTTCAGGCCCTTTTAAGTGATTCAATTTTCCAAATAAAATTAACGAAATAAAATATTTTTCCTTGTGTGCAAAGTTTGTAGTCTATATTTATTAGAATTTTAGCAGTTTAACTGAAATGCGAAATTTCCATTTTGAATTTCTAAAATCAGAATTCTAAGTTTATTCGCATAACAATATCATCATAATTATTTAAATATTTTAATCAAATTCTGCTTCAAATTTCTAGTGAAAGGGGGAATTTTCGTATTTGCATATAGTATTTTCTGAAATTTAAAGTAACTACAGCAACTACCTTCATTTTGATTAAGTTACCCACTTTACTGTGTGTGCTTAATGCAGCTTCGAAATAAATGCTGCTTTCACTACTTCCGTGTTAATGATTGCTTACGTGTAACTCTTTCACCGCAAAATCCCAGAAAATTTCAACGCAGATATTTCTTAGATTCAAATTTATTTCTCACGAATAATTTTCACGGGACAATTCGTACTTCAGGTCCTTCTGGAATAGAATTTTCTCGGAACTGCTAATTAGAACGGCATATATTTAGAAAGAAAGAAGTGAAAGCATACTGCATCGTGATTGGTGGTTCATCTGATAAAGAATCCGAACAAATGTCTAAGGGATTTTACATTTAGGCTTCGTTATCCAGTCTTGCAGAATAAGTTGGAGAAAAATTAACTAAGCGGAATACAACAGGAACTAGAGATTAAGTGTTTGATGGTAATTATCACAATACGAATTACTGTATCAAGAAGTATAAGTATTTTCAATCTAGTAATAATTGTCTTACTGAAAGGTATTGTTATGCTTATATATATATTTAGGGATTAAATTTTTCTTAATGTAAAGCTTATTTTCAGGGATTTGAACTTTTATACCAAAAACATAACGCAAGTAATTCAAACAGAATTGTTTGAGAAATCGATGCTCATTGAAATATAAAACAATTTAAGTACCACATTTTGTCTACTGGATTCATATCCGGTGAGAATGCTGTTCAGTTCATATGGGTTATATTCTCCGATTGTAGTCATTCGCTTATGATGTTTTCTAGGTGAAGACTGACGTTGTGCGTGTCATCCATAAACACAAACTATGTGATCAGGGCACCCCTAAATAACCGTAAATGTTTTTTTTTCAAAACGATGTCCATATAATTTATTCCTTTCACGGTTCGAATTTGAACATGCAGGTCTATTCTGGAGCATTGTAAAATTTCCCTCAAATGAGCAATCTTACACCACCGTAAACGTGCAGTTCAAAAATATTGCTTGGAGATGACGTGGGGTTCTCTATATGAAAGTCCTACGTAAACTAGACTTCAAACTAAACCTAGACTCATCGGGAAGAAAATATACATTCCTCTGTGACGATGACATCCACACACACGCACACACATTGCATGTTCTACTCTAGGCTCACCATTGGAAGCACTGAGTTGCCATGAGTGGAACACCGCTGAGTAGCCTGTGAGCATATAGACCATTATGTCCATTATTTGTTCACGATATGTTTTGAAACTGTCGTACTTGTGGCTGTAGATAGCTGACGAGAATGGTCAGATACCCTACTCGTCTGTTCTTTTTGTAGTTACTGCCAAGCATTGATCTCCCTTCGGTGTTGTAGGTGTTTTACATTGTAACCTCTGCTAACATTTCCATCCTCTTGGTATCGTTGCCAGAGCCTGGAGATGACACTTTGGGAAACCAGGTTCCTCTCATACTTTGATCTGAGTGTGCTATATTGCATGCTTCCAATAGTCTTGCGGAATGAAAAAAATATTAATTGCTTCTTCTGTGCCATAACTATTCGGTTATGTCGCTGATAGACTTACAAAATGTTTATGAACAATTTTACTTCTTTGTTAGCATTCCTTCTATGTTTCTAATTTACACTCTTCTACTTTTGACCTTCTATCGATATTATCTGGTGGCCTCCTGTAATCTGCATATTATTGTTGAAGATGTTGTGATAATTCTACAAGTGAAATTTTTAATCTATAAATCAATTTCCATGTGATTCTGAATCATCTTTAATTTATGGACATGTGTGTATATATAAAGGCAATTATCCATACGTGACCCCGAGGTTTCTAAACACTCCTTCAGTTATCATTAAGATACTGCTGGAAAATTAATTAAAGTTTAAACTGTGTTTACAATTTATCCATCCAGAGAAAGGTTGATCAAACCAGAAATTGTTGTAATCGAACGTAACAAGACAGAAGTGATTGTAGAAGCATAAAAGAAATAGTTTAGAAGAAGATACTGCTTTTTCAAACGTCTGTTAAAGGTCTTACTGGGAAGCTGTGGCTAGTTATAAGCAGATAGTTGATGCAAAAAATCTGCTGCATTGACAGACTAGCTTGCCCTATTTTGGTAGGCAAAGGTCACTGTTACTTTTATGTCTCTAACATTTGATGCTCTTCCCTGGTTAGCCCCATGTAATTGCTGTAGAGTCTACAACAATTACAGCTATAAAAGATTTATGCCCGATGATGATGTTAAATAGCCGTTAGAAAAAAACATTTTTGTTTACAAAGGCGAGTCTACCACCCACATAAAAAGCTGCCATGCATCAGAAGAAGATTTCGTTTTGTTGCCGTTGGAACAGCAACGGTATAGGGTGTTATGAGTTTCTAAAAGAAAATGAAATGGCTATTCCACTTCGGCAGTCGATGTTTTGATTATAGAATTCAATCAAAGTGTCCATCTTTGTTGAACAAAAAGGGTGCGATTCTTAATCACGACAATGCTAGACTACGCGTTGCAAAGAATAGCGCATAAAAAATTACAAAATTGGGCTAGGAAACTTTACTTGAGCCAGCATATACTCCTGATATTACACCGTCTGACTATTATCTACGTAAGTCTCTCAACCTAAAACTTTCTTAATGCAAATGAATACATACATTATGAGGATGTCTAAATAGCAGAGAAAGGATAGTTTGTATCCAAAACAGATAACTTATTTTCCGAGTGCTTAGATGAGCCACTAAAACGCGCTGGCAATCAGTTGTGACTAACAAAGGACATTATGTTTTAAACTAATATTTTAAATAAAAAGTAATTAAAATACGACAGAACTTTCCCTTACGCCCTATACATACATTATATATATATATATATATATTATATATATATTATATATACAGGGTGGTCCAAATTCATGGTATCAACTTTAAGGGTAGGTACAGGAAAGTGTACAATTATTTATTGTATGACAATGCTTGGGCGCAAGTGACGCGGTGAAGCACAAACACAAAAATACGAGACGAAAAGAAAGACAAAGTGTTTATTGTAAGCATTGTTGACAATTGCAATGTTTACAATAGCTATTCATAAATATGTAGCGCATAAGCTATGGAGTCCAGCAGCTACGCACATTGCTTTGCCACTCACTGGCAATCGGAGAAAATAGTTTGCTGGATTCAAATATTGTACTCGCTGAAAATGGAAAAGGTGTAAGTAATTTTTGTTTAATACTGTACAAATGTCTAATGACTTGCACTTTCGTGATGAGCAACAGCTCTAGCACTTGACTCGGGTCTATCAGCCACATTATTCAAGGTGCTTTATTTCAGGCCTGGACTGAGCACAACTCTTCGACTATCAGAATCCTGTCTGAGGACGGGGAACGTAGGTGTTTCACGAAACTGACGCTGTAACCGCTGAAAAACGCTGTGTGATCCAGCGTTCGTCACACAGGAAACTGCATGTGATACATTCGTAGAGCACCCCTGCCTTTACCATTTGCAAGAAACGTACATGAAATGCATGTCTGCATCTTTTAAGTAAGTAAGATCTCCCATCGTAGATCTCAGAACAATAGCGGATAGTGTCTGTCTCTGCTGAGATGCATCATATTGAGCTGCGGCTAGTCATCCACTGTCCTCTACAAGCAACGCAACCAACCGATGTAACTCAATTTCTCTTCTCTTTTATTTCCCTATGTGTGCCTCTCCGCATCACTTGCGCCCATGAATTCATATGCATAATAATAAATGTGTGATTGTTACAATATCATGGGTCTACCCTCAAAGTTTGTACCAAGAAATCGGGGCCATATATATTATTATATATATATACATACATAATATATTCTTTAAAGTATATTGTCACCTCAGTAATTAATGAACGACAAGTTTCTTGTCATAAAAGTAGGCTCTAGTATAATAAAGTTGTCATGCGCTGCACAAAAAAGTTGTTTACATTGTCCCCTGGCGGATAAATAAGAAGTTAGCGTTGTCCTCTCAAAAACAGTTCGAGATACATAAGATAAATCAATTACAAAGTTCTTCAGCATCATTAATTTATTAAAAAAAGACTCTTTTTGAGAAAAAGTGTAAAAAATAAAAGACGTAGAATGCATATATTTCATTATTCTTAGCTGCTAAAATTGGAATGTTAAAAAAAGGAACGGAATAAAGGAGAAAAATGGCAGATTCTTGAGTATCTCTGATCCTCAACATCAAATAGACGTTGGAGACATGTTTAGCACGTAATACTGTGCATAATAAAAAGGACATACATTTCTTTTCTCTGAATAATCCTGGATGACCTGTCGAAGTTGGATGTCAAGTTCACTGGTTGATAAAAATCTGATGTGAACTCTATTCAAAAACAGACTGAATGGCCCTGTATTTTACAAGAGGTGGTTAATGGATCCCGATATTTGCCGTTACTAAAATACGCACTAACCAATTTTTAACAGAACTTGCCATTGAGTGATCTCCGGAATGTATGTTTTCATTACGACATTGCCCAGCATGCCCCACAGTACATTTGAGACACATTCCAATAACAAGCCATACGGTCTAGTATTTATACTAAAATTTCCGCATAGTGACCTGACCGGCGTCCAATGGACATTTTCTGCGTGGATACATCAAGCAAACAACGCATGCAAACTTTTCATGAACACTACAGGAACTTAGGAAATCCAAATTTATCCACCAGAAAGCAGTGTAAGCAGATTCTTTATGAAGCACATTACAACTGTACTATAACTAGAAGCTATTTTTATGACTATATCTCTTATCGTTTATGAATTATTGAGCTGACAATAGACTTTAGCGAGTATGCTGTATTTTTTTAACACACGGTTTATCAATATTAATCTTTCTGGGACAGACATTTCTAAGGAAATATAAAGAGCACTTTTAAACCACGATCACTCGCGTGTGATGTTCTGTACATCCCAGCAACAAGAAAAACTTCCTAGGATTCCAAAAAGAATGCACAGAACCACGATTTTTTCTGTAGCTGAACATTTTAGGTCATTGAAACTTCAGGAATGATGCATTCAGTCTAGCTCGGATGATTGGAACGTAACGACCTTCAAAGTTTATCTGAGGTGTTGAGAGCTCCCCAAGAGCAATTGAGTTATATTTTCGAACTCGAAGCATCTAAAAAATAGGGTAAGTTTTACTCGTTCATTTATATATTTTTTTCAAATATATTAATATGCATGCATATTTTATATAATTTAAATATTCTAGTATTAAAAAATATATAAAACCTAAAAAATTTGTAAAATATAATTTTTGCTAATATTTTTAAAACACTTTTCAGAAAGTATGGCAAAAATTCCATAAAGGGGGAGCAACAGCGACTCTTGCATCTATTAGATAGTGTATCGACAGATTCTGAGGATGAACTAAGTGATTTCGAAGACAGTGTAATTTCAGAAGAAGAGAACCATATTGAACAATCTGTTCAGCCCATGGATACGGCGCAAGAATTGGGAAAAAGTTATGAGCAAAAAACAAAAAAATAAATTGAGGGAACAAATAATGGCAAAAAAACTCAAAAGAAGCTTTACTGACACAGATGTTAGTAAAAGAGAATTAATTCACTACAAAAGGGTCTGTGCAGTGTTTCCCCTCGGGTAAAAGATGTAAAAACCTATTCATTTTGCCTTCAATCTAAGAAAATTATGTGCTTATACCATATAAATACAGTCTGCTCTGAAAGTTTGGAAAATGATTACAATATTGTTTTCTACAATCCTTAACATAATTACAAAGTAAGTTTATTACTAGTATATACGTTTTACTTGTGGTTTATGAAAAAATATAAAATTATGTGTTTTAAAATGAAAATTTTGTAGGTTTAGTTTAAATTAAAACTAGTCTTATTTGTATGATAAATTTCATAATTTCAATTTGCATAATACAAAAAATATCTTATACTTTATAATTATGCATCATAATTTACTCAATTTTTTTCACCCTTAAATACACGTGTTAAAAGTTTGGGTGTTCCATACACCCCGACGAGTAACGACGGTAGCAAAAATAGGTGAAAGTGACCAGCAGGCTAACATTAATTTCTTCACTGTAGCGTTATATTATCATAAATATGCTTAAAAATAAATTTTTAATTAGATTAGAATAATTATAAAAGGTAAAGCATAAACCTTCAAGTTGCATTCATTTTTTCAATACCAATCCTAAAATAAGTATATGATTAGATCGAAAAACTACATTCTTAATGATTTTTTTTTAAAACTATGGAAAACACATATGTGTAAATTGTCAGTTAATTAATTAAGTTTCTGCTATATATTTGACTCTTTTGGTATCAGCTATTTAATCGTTTTAGTTGGGAAACCTACAAACTTAGTAATATGGCTAGAATGCAATTGTAAATAAAATAAATGAAGAATTAGACTCATTCTGTACTTATAGTGCATCCATTTGTAGAAATTTCCAGGTACATCGAGTTCATTTTCTAAGGAAGAAAATATTAACATTATTTAATCATTGGTATATTTAATTAAACAAATGCTCAGAAACTTTTGACTGCCTGAATCTAGAATACTACAGATTTAATTAAGAAGCTCTTGAGAATAACATTTGTTCCTATCGAACATAACGAAGCATCCAATTAAATACTTGGCTTCACTTTATTTCTTTAAAAGTTTTAAGGTTATATTTCACTCGATAAAGAAAATAATTGAAATGCATCACTGAAAATTGATTGAGGTCATAATACTTGATGATTAGTTGAAGTTATAGTACAGTAAATAATTGGTTAAAATTATAATAAGTGTCAAATGGTTAAATTAAGAGGATTGTGGATATCTTAGTGTTTTTAATGATAATGAAGACATTTATATTTATATAAGAGAAATAGTATCATGTGCAGCATATTATTCAGAGCTGTAGAATGTAGAATGGTCATAGTTACAGGTCAGGACAATTATTAATTTGTTAGAATGTCCAAAAGTAAGGTTTGTAAATGAAAAATTCTGAAAAAAAATTTTAAAAAATGAAATATCTCATTTTTTTTAAAGAAAATTATACAAAACTGCATAAAATTTATTGTTACAAATGATTGAGCTGTGGGAATATTTTAGAAGCTCTAACATTTAGTAAAATTTCTATAGAAAGGAATAATTTTCTCTTGCTTTCAATTTATCTTTTTTCCTCCTTTGATCAATGTAACACATTTTTTTAAAACTGAAATAAGCAAAATAAGAAATATTTCTGTTCTCAATCCATTAAAAATTATTTTCATAGCATTCTTTTTAAAAAAATGCATTTTTCTTATAACATTTAATGGGTTTCGTTTATATTTGTCAATATTTACTTAGACAGCAAAAATGAGCAGACAACAGTATTTACAGTTCAATCAATATGCTATTTTTATATCCACAAATAATTATAAAATTTATTCCAATTCTTTGTTTAATGTTTATTTAATAGTTATAGGCTTGAGTTTACTAGAACTGAAAGCATATATGTAATTTCAGGAATATGTCAATCTTTTTTTTGTTATTGTAGAAAACACTATCAATCACGAGTAGCACAGGCCATCACAAGGAGCTTCTAGAAGTATGAAGTAGAATACGAAATTAATAAAAATGCGGAAAGTTTAATTTATAAAAGTTTAAAAATTATTTACAATGAATTTACAAAAACAGTCAAGGGCACTCTCATTGGAAATAAGCTGGGGAAAATCTGGAGGCCAATGTATATTAATGCGTTTAAGTATCGTTTAGGATATCTCTATCAAATTTATAACTACTACAATATTTTTAATAATACTGATCATTTATTTTTTAAAAGTATATAGAAAAATAAATATGTATTCCATCAACTGAGAGAACAAAATTGTACAAAAAGCGTATTACGACAAGGAGATAAAAGAAATTTGGAAGTACAAACAATCCCCACATAATATAGTATTTCTCAGACAAGCTGTTTGTATGTACATTACAAAATCCTACGTCAAGATTTTATTTTCATAAGGTTATGTGGTAAATAAAATCCTGATAATTTCTGAAATTCAAATATTCACACCCATCTTTAAGTGAAATTAAGTTTTTTTAAGCACGAATGTTTTTTCACATGCGAACATTTTCATTTGATAGAGTATCAACTTTATCTACAAAAATTAGAGCTTTTTTCAGGATTTAAAATCATTTCTTTTTTGTTCATGCAACTTAAATACATTTTGCAATTTTTACAAAAATATGGCTTTTACTTCAATTATAAGATCAGGAAAATTTGACTACGATTTGCAATTATTATGTCAAAAAATTAGCACAATGAGCTGTAAATAAGAAAGTCAATAAATGTATAAAAGTCATGTGCGTATTGAAATATTTTTAAAATGTGGGCCGTTTTTATTTAATAAAATCATTTATCAAAAAGTGGAATGATGAAGCGGAGTTTGAATAATATTTAGTTAGAATCAACTCAAAGTCTTAAAAAATAATTCAACCACATCAGAAAAAAGTGTGTGTTACATTATTTTTGTAATTCAATAAAAGGATGGTTTTGGCGACACAACTGACTGTAAACATCTGTAAAATGTCTTTACATATATTTAGATCAGAAGTTCACAAAATTTCTGTCACACATATGTTTGCCATGTTTTCTGTTTTGTGTATACCTAATATTGAATCCTTGCAAATTGAATGAGTTTTGACAGATGAAATGGCTTTTAACTTAAATGACTTTTTTTAAAAGATGGTATGCAGTTACTTATTTTAAAGATAAAAATTCCGGTTGCTTATGCCACCTGATTGACAGTAACATCAGATCAAGATCTATTAAATTAATTGCGGCTAAGGGCTAGATTTTTTATGTCTGTCGTTAGCCTAAGCTTTGAGCACTATGCAGGAGACAGTACTATTTGGCTCGTCTCTTACAGGATAGATAGCGACACCATCTTTCTCCTCTTCCACAATACAGGCATGAAACTGGAGGGGAGGGAACTTTTATCCAGCCCCCTGCACTCGTGGTCCCCATTCTTTTGTATTAATTTAGTTTTTATTTTGGAGATTGGCAACCTCGCTGAAACTCCTTCTCACTAGGAAAAGTAATTGCAGTCTTTTTCTCAACGCTCTATAAATCGGGATAAATAACGGGTATGTCTTTCTTAATAAAAAATTGCTGACTACCGTTTCTAAAATTTAGTGTAAGGTCTCCGTTAATGTCTATTCTGATCAGTTTCTAATATAATATAAAGTTTGTTTTCTTTTTTTATGAGACCATATGAACTCGTTGCCTAATGTGTTATATATAACGGGCAAATTATTCTCAATCATAGATTCGAAATCTGAGTTAAGGACATTCAAATGCTGAGCTTTGGTGAAAATGTCATTTTGCTGGCAAATTTCCTGTGGCTAATTGTGGCCAAAATTTTAGATTTCCAATAATATAATTATTTAGTTTAATACTTGCAAAGAACGCTGAAATGCTAGTTTTTTTAAAAAAAATTATGCTTTTACCTTGTAACTGCAATTTACATGTATATATATATATATATACTGCTTATTTTAAGAAATCCAAAACCATGAAGGAATCATCAGAATTAAATGAACTTAGCAGGAAATATCAATTATAGCTTGTTACATAAAATAGTAAATTTTCAGAATCACCGTGCATGCGTGTGTGCGCAGTGCCCTCTGAATTAATGTTGAGAGCGTATAAATAGAGGGCTGTAGAGAGACGTTAAAATAGTTAATGATTATTTGTTAGTGGAGAACGTTTTATGATACCTCAGTATGCTTCCAAGAGGGAATAAGGAGAAATTAAAACAACTTAAAGAGTTTAAATGAGGTTGGATTATTGGCCTTCGAGAAGGAGGATTTTCCTATCTCGCAATAGGAGCTCGTGTGCAGTGGAACAGTTCCACAGTGATGTGAGTTTGGAGGCAGTGGACCGACGAGCATCCAACTACTCGAAAGATTGGCAGTAGAAGACTGAATGTCACATCAGCGCGCGACGACCGACACCTGCTCCGCATGGCGGTGCACGACCATACAGATTCATCCAGGCAGCACTTTGGTCTACTGCTACAGGCGTTCTTAAGTCGGCTTCGTCAATTCGTCGACGTCTGCTGCAACATGGGATTGCTTGCAAGGGTGCCTTTACAGGATCCCCTCACAGCAAACCATCGACTGCAATGGGCTCATGAGCACAAAATCTGGCAAGCTAATTGACACCAAGTTGTTTTTTCAGAGAAATCACGCTTCAATTTGTGTGACCATGATGGCCCACATATTGACCCTCAGCGTTCATGCTATGCCGGTGAACGCCACCTTTTAGAGTGTATTATCAAACGACATAGTGGCCAGAGTTATAGTTTGGTGTGCGATTTCGTATCATAAAATATCCAACTTGTTACGAATTTAGGGTAATCTCAATAGCAACAAGTACGTCCGTGAAGTGCTACAGCCCAAGTCGTTCCCTTCCTTCAAGGCATCTCTGGAGCTATCTTTCAGCAGTATAATGTACGCTCGCATGCTGCAAAGACTGTTTGAGACTTCTGTTCAGCCCAACACATTTAACTTCTTCCTTGAGCTGCTTATTCCCAGGGCATGTCACCTATTGAATACGTGTGGGGTTTGGTTAGCCGTATCCTGCAGCTTCAAAAGACGAACTTTTTCTGCGCATACAAGCAATGTGAAATTCTCTTCCTCAAGCAGACATTCAAAATCTTTTTGACTCCATGCCACGTCGTATAGCAGCAGTTATTGCCATGCTAGGGGGCTACATCAAATACTGATTTGGGACACTTAATATTGCTTTGCTTTGAAAATTTCGTCATTTATTTGTACTAATACAAGTCGTTTGTGCATTAAATTTAATTTAATTCTGATTATTCCTTCATGGTGTTGCATTTTTTACAAACAGCAGTATATATATATGTAACCTCAATAAATATAGTAAATAAATATATTTAAAAAGTACAATATGGTTTCCATTCGCATAATAGTTTTAAAAATTAATTGCGTTATTTGGATTTCATGATAGTCATTATCATAGGTCCCCATTTAGACCTCATAGCCACGATGTTTTTCTCTGACGTGATCCCTTTGCAGGTTGTATAACATGTTATATCCTTCGAAACAGTGATATCTGCAAAGTGAGGATAATAATAGTGGAAATATATCTATAGAAATTAGAAATCAAGGAATAAAATTTAAAATTCGAATATGAATTGCAATAAAATAATGTTTGTTACAAATAACGCTATATATATTAAATAAAAACATAAATCTTATTACATACTATATTTTCGAACACACTTCCCAATATTTTCTTAATGTATCTAACTATTTACAGGAACGAGTGTTTACAAAAACGAATCAATATTGTTTGGATATTTTGTGTCACCAGAATTAAAATATTCATATAATATTATTTTTAATTTGCTGTTGAAATAAAACTTTGTTTTAAAGCAGTTCTTGTGTCAAAATATGCAGAAAAGTTGGCATATATTTAAAATATTTTTACTTTTCTCTGGAAAAGTTTCTGTTATGATAATATTTAGCTTATTTATACATAAGAATTTTATTCATAGCCGGACCGAGGATGTTAGAATTTTATAATTTAGAAGGTGAGTTTTTGATATTTTAATGTATCAGAGTGGTGAAATTTTAACAAAAAGCAAAGGCTATTATTTCAATTTATAGTAAAAATGAAAACATTATGAATTTTCTAAAATCCTTGTTCATGCTCTATAGATTATATCAACAAAATACTGTTTTAAAAAGGCATTTTGCAACAAAAAAATGAATTTTATAAATAATTTATTGTAATAATGTCTTATATATAAAAAATTTTTTATGTATATTCTAATTCAAGTGACACTAAATATATAAAAAAAAATTGTTCTATACGCTTTTCCAAAGTCCCTGTTTTGAACGCAGTCAGATATCTTAATTAAGTGACAAAAAGATTATACAAAATTTTGATGGGAGCAAATAAGCAAGCAAAAGTAAAAAAGCAAGGGAAAAATTTGTAATATTTTCTCTAATCTCTCCCAGCATTATTTTCCCTGACCAACCACAATCACTAAGACGGTTAGACTATTGGAATGTCTTCTTTTATTACACAGGACGTTGGTTTCAAACGACTGTAAGAAGTTTGGTCAGTGATCTGCGTCACCGTTTTGCTGTCGCGGAAGTTGTTGGACCGCATCGAGAATGATTGAAGACGCTCACACGCGGGAAATAGAACTAGAGCCCACTCTGGTTAATCAGTAACTGTTCAGCCATTAGAAAGATTAGCCACTGAGAAGATTTTCATTCCGAGTGATTAAACTTCTGAAAGGTGTGTTAAATTAAAAATGAAATTAATTCAGTATGGTACATTTGTTTTCAGCTTTCCAGGCAAAAGTAGATATTGAAAATTCAGTTTAATGCTATATATATATATATATATAATCAAAATTTCTCTACAAGACAGAGAGATGAATAAACATGATTAAAACTGAAATTCATTAAACGTATTCTTTTGCTATTTTCTATAATTTCTAACTTGATTGATATTAATCTCAACGATATTTTTTTTAAGATTGCTTGTGGTTTCCTCCGATGCTAAAAAGTTAACTATTATCTAAATATTAAATTCAGGTCTACTATTATCATATCTTTGAGAGAATTCGCATATTTTAGTTAAAAGTATAATTAAGGTAACTAGGACATCTGCAACAAAGAAAAATCATTTTTTGTACACTAACTTGAATGGTTTTCACTTACTTAAATTAAAAGTAATCGAAGTAATATTTTTGCATTAGTTTATCTGTACTTTAGTACCTGTTAATGTAAAAAATATACCATTTTAAATTATAAATAGATCTGAGTAAAACAAATTTAAAAGAATAAATTTACAAAAATTTTACTGAAAAACTTTTATTTTGTAATTAATTTTTCTTTAAATTTTATGCAGCAAAGTGTGCTATATGTAAAACTTGAGAATGTTTATTTAAAAACAATCATTCAGTTTATTGAAATTTTGTGAATTTTATAGTATGGAAAATATTAGCATTATTGGTAAAGTTGATTTTGAAAAAAGTTTACCGGAATAAAAAGAAATGATTTTTCGGAAAATTCGGGGGAAAAAATATTATCACTTGTAACTTATGAAATAACACTTTTAATTTATAATAAAACCGTACCATATTTAAATGCATTATTATGCAGTTTTTAAATCGTAAATTTTAAATTCTAGGTTTTTTGAAGTATTACTCCTATTTCAGGAACACCTGTTATCAACGACACCACTTCGGTGGAGCAGGATATTGCTCGTTGGGGGGGGGGGATCTTTTGTTCCTGAACTGACCTGCATGTCCAGATTGGAACGAATGGCTTCAATTGGAGGATAATCCCCGTATGGACTGAGCAGCACTCTCACCGTACTTGTGAAATTAGTAGAGCATGTGTGAGATAAGCAGCCCGTCAAACATCTCCTACGTGTTTACTGGAATTACCGAGAGTATTGCTTAGTGAGTGGTGTAATATTCAACAAAAACAAATCCATAATTTGATACTTAGAATGCTTAGGCATTGTACGAACTGCAGTGCTACGTCTGGGAGGCATACTATTTATCAACCATCACACGAAGCATGCAATATTGTTTTTTGAAATTTGTACCAGGGAGCGAAA
This sequence comes from Trichonephila clavata, assembly GCA_019973975.1. Taxonomy (NCBI): domain Eukaryota; kingdom Metazoa; phylum Arthropoda; class Arachnida; order Araneae; family Nephilidae; genus Trichonephila; species Trichonephila clavata. The sequence goes on from BMAO01036276.1 coordinate 78,157, forward strand.
ATTGTAATTTTTGTTAAGGATGTATAATACCAAGCATCTTTTTTGTTCTTTACCTTTCGATTAATAAAAACTCTTTACAAATAAGTGACATTTGTTTTACTTCTGACTCTTTCTTTAACTGAATTTGCATTATTCTTAATTTATGGAAATGAGTGAATAGTGTACACATAAACATCTGTGCCTTTTATTTATTATACGTCTAATTAATGTAGTTTATATTGAATTGTATGTACTCACATTTAAATAGTAAATACACATTTCATATATTTTATGCTTAAATAAAATATATTCAAACCTTTATCGTTTTTTTTTTTTTACTTATAAAAATGTTGTCTCATTTGTCTCTTTACAGTTTTGTAGCTAGCCTGTCATTACAAATAGCTCAAAACAGTTGAAAATCATCAGGTGAAAAACAATGAGGGTACAGACTTCAACAAAAGTAAAACCCACCGTGCAGGGGCGTGATGCATATTAAATCTGTCAAATCAAACGTCTTTCCGCGGCTGTAGTGTGGTAGTTAGGTGAGGGGTGCAAACTCGAGGGTCCGTCACTAAATGACTACGTGTAGCTGAATAGTGCGAAGTTAAGTTCACTCACTTACTCAACGAAAATAAAACAGAGACAAGCCAGAAATATCCATAAAAAAAGGCCAGCCAAATCTAGATCAAAGTATCAGTAAAAATGCAGGTTAAAACAAAAGATTATAAAGTTTAATAATGACTACTTAAATTTTAACTCTGGCTCTGCTAAAGCGAAACCGATGCAAGAAACAAGACCTTGCGTGGGGGAAAATACCCCCAATATTGGTCACAAAACTCTTTTAGCTTGACCTAAATTTTTATGTAAAGTGTACTAAGCTAAATAAAACCACATTGATCATTTCATGTAAGTAACTTAATTCAAAAAAATTTATGATGCTCTGAAATTGGCCACATTATTTCTGAATCAACCAGTAAATGTGATTAAAAGCTACGTTTTCTAACATCTGACTCGTCATTCTGTTATTAGAGAAGTTTATTTTTTATTATGAAGTGAATCATTGAATCTGGACGTAATTTGATTGTGCGATGTTTTATTACTAGTTTTGAACAAAAATGACACATTTTGGGGAAAATGGGAGAGCAAAATTTGAATGAAATATTTTTAAATAGAATTATTATCGAATGCCACAGAATAATGCAATTAATAAATTATAAGAGTAAATAACGGACCAAAATGTGAATTGCATGTGGTTATTATTCTTACGAACAATGAGTTCTCAATTATGTGCTCAAAACGTCAAATAATTATTACGGAATATAACACTTTTAAATTTGAGACGTATGCGCCCAGAATACTTGACTAGGACAAAGTAAAAGAATTTGGCATTTTTTATCATGTACATAATTAAACTTATCTTAATTTTTAACAATTTTCAAAGCAATAAATCACGTGGTGTTAATGTGATATAATTAGTTAAATCTTACATAAAACATGGGAAGAAATAAATGCACACATAATTTACATGATTTTTTATCCTAAGATGTATGAGCACAATGCCCTATTTAAAAAATTGGAAAACTTTGCGAGAGAAAAACGGCTTTCTTTAGATTTAAGTACCGAATATTTATGTGAATAAGCCGAGACTTTTTGGAATTTTGTTCAAAGTTAAAGTAATGAGATAGGCTTCTACATAAGGTTTAGCTAAACTTGGGGGAAAATGCAGTTAAATTTTTTTTTCTTTAGTCACTCGTTAATGATTAAAATCTCCCAAATTTTTGAGTATTTTTTTTAAATGGAACTACTTTAAACTTTTTGTCAAAGTTTGCAATCTAAATACTTTAAAGTTCATTTCCACTCATTCGGTTGTTTGAATGCTTACAATCAGCATGTAAAGACTTTTTTCTTCTGGGCAAGAAACATAGGTCTACGATCACATACCGTATACGGATTTCTCTTCTCGCTAATTTATAAGAAAGAAGTAATGGTGCATAAACATGGATAATGCAGATCGTGTGCAGAATCACCAATAAAAATAAATAAAAACTGTAGTTATAAAAATGTAACACTTTTTTTTCTATAATGTGTTTAAATTTTCAATATTTTTTAAAAGAACAAGCGAACTCTAGAATCATGAACACGGATCAGTTTACATTTAAAAATATGCGGTTACCTAAATTCTTCCTTTTAATTTAGAGATTATGAATTAAAGGTAAATTTAACATCTCGAAAGAAATTAATCCTCCATATACATAGAGTATCCAAAACGAAAAATCAATTAAAAAATTAATTTTTTTTATTCAATATCCTTAATTATTTCAATCAATTTTTACTACAGATAAATTTAAAATGAAACATGAAAGTAATTTTGTGGATTTCTTTTTATAAATAAGAAAGTTTATCTTTTAAACATAAAATACACAACTTACCACTCTCTTTTTTATTTCCATGGACCTCAACATAAAATCCAAGTGTCTAAATAAACACAAGCGACCTTCTTATAATTACAACCTTCGAATTAGTAACTAGGTCAAAAAAAAAACCTGACACTGACATAAATAATTTGAAATGATATCTGTTAAAGAAGAACAAAAAATGAAAAGAGAAAACGCGGAAAGAGAGAAACTTGCAAATAGCATCACTCTTCTTTTGCGAAGTCATAAAACATCCAACAAAAAACTAGTATTTTTTAGCAGCATTTCCTCCAACTTTACTTAGAAATTTCTTTTTATTCCAGAAGTGAGTGAAAAGAAATATCTCGTATGCAGACTAATGATCACAATCACCAGGATTAATGAGAAATGGACAAAACGGTCAAAAGATCCTTCCATTTAAGAAAGAGAATCCTGTTAGATAAATAGCCTTAGAGAATTACCTGAATCATTAAAGAATATAAGACTACTCTCTCTCTCTATCGCTTCTTCGTGGATAGAAAGAAATCTAATTCCCTTAATGTGAAGGCGGTATATATATAATCAGGGTAATTAATTGAATCTCTGAAAATTGTCTTCCGTAAAGGATGGACATTAAATTAGCCTATATTTATGAAGCGTCCTGTTCTCCCGAAAGTAAAGCCTCATTCCTATAATCTCAAAAGTACTCTTAATCACTGAACAAGGAGGATCTGGTAGATAATTCCAGTCGGGAGCTCGCTTCGTCAATTTTTCCGAAGGTAAGGTTACTTGAAAATGTTTGGGGTGAAAGTGGATTAAAAAAATTATTTTACCTCTTCTTCAATTACAAACAGTAAAAAATGTGATGGATTGGACGAGATAGGATGAGGGGGCATGATAAACTTGGGAGGGGGATGTGAGCATATTGGGAATTCGAAAACAAAAGATGATTAAAAAAATTATTAATTTGCATAAACCAACAAAATACATTCTGACATTATAAAAAAAATAAAATACACATTTTTACTGATATAATATTCTTATAAAATATATCAGTACTGCGCAATGTCTTTCATAATCAATTTATCAATACTAAGTTAAGAACAATTTAAAAAATTACCAGTGATCCCATTTGTGTGTGGACTTGTCATATTTAAAATTATATACAAAAACTAACAAACTTATATCTCAATAATTTGTAACGTTTACAATTAAACCCTGAAATGCAGATTGAAAATTACTCGATTTGTTTCCCAATGCCAGCGTTTAGCACATAAGCGAGTATATGTGGTGTGTTGGGAAAGGGGAGGGGTATCAAAGGAAGAAGTATAAATAAATTCTCTAAAGTAAGTAAATCTGTTGTAAACACTGTCAAAGTTTTTTCACTGCATTCCAATGCATTCGGTATAATTTTATGGATACCAGTACACAGAAAAGATCGTGCTTCGGAAAGACATATATATACGTGTGGGGTAAATAACGGACAGGCTGAGCGAGACGTTTATATATGCTGGTGGACCTTCAGACGATGTAGTCGTATTGTAACTTTAGCGTCAATGTATAATATTATTGGATTCAATACATTGTTATTGTATGGGAGAGGGGACACGATGAAAATTGTGATTGAATTTTGGGTCGCAAATATTTGAAGTTTGAGAAGAACTACATTATTTTATTAGAGGCATCGGGAAGTAGTAGGCAGATTAAAAGTATCCTGATGTATTATTTATAATGTTATTTTTATAGATTTGTTTTTTGATTAAATAAATGAATAAAAATGTATATAATGTTTTTGTCTTTTTGTAAGAAACATTAATAACACAATTGTAAAAAATTGCATGTATGCCATTTTATTTTCAGAGCTTAAGATCTATACGTGTGTATCTAGGTACAATGTGACTCAAAAGGGAGAAACTGTTTAGAAAATCAATTAGATTTTTATAGCATTTAAATGAGTACTACTTTATTTCCTCGTTAGATGTTGCCTGATATTTTACTAAGCACCTTTGGTGTACACCAAACATAAAAAAGAAGAGAAAACAGAGTATTAAAATATATCCTATTTACAGTCGAATCTCGATAACTCGAAAGTGGAGGGACCAATGAAAAACTTCGAATTATCATGAGAGTGGGAAAAAACTCCCAAAATACACGAAGATAAATTTTTTGAGAACATATTTAAATTTGAAGTTAAGTAATAAAACCACAATTGTGTGTACATGTGTATGAAATTATTTTAAAGTATTTAAAAAAGTGTATATTATACTTATTATGCAGAAGTTAAAAGTCCTACATTAAAAGAATACATTCATGGATCAAAAACAGTTATTAAAAGAACACAATGCACGTAATTAATCTATTTTGAAAAAAATCTGTTTTCCTTAAATAATTTTCTTAAAATTTTATCGGTTCCCTTAGATAGTGTCCCCAACACCATTGGTTCTTCAAGGGGTTGAGCCCCGTCTGGCTCATGCCCTATTTGGTGCCACATACCGTAAGTCACACAAATGAGTTATAAATCACCTTGTCACCCCAACACAAAATACACAATCTTTAACATATCCTCTTCGCTATAGATAACCTTCCTTTTTAAACACATGTGTAGCAAGACCATTTAATGAACTAAATACATAGATGACTGACAACAGGTGCGACTGGTATATTGTCCACTTGAAGAAGAAAAGCAAAAAAAGTGTCTTTTTGCCTGAAGAACCGGGAATCACAAATAAAGGATGAAAGACAGATGGTCATTAGAGAGGATAGCGTACAGGGAAAGCATGCAGAAGCAATGCAACACAAAACATGTCAGATCCAACCTGTTTGCTACAGGACTCTACATGATTTTGAGTGTTCGAATTGTCGAGAGTTATATAAGATAACTTTGAATTATCACTTGTTGTAGTGTGGCCAACCGCAGATTTTACTTCGAAATATTGAGTATACTAAAACATATTATTTTAGTTCGAAATATCAAGAGTTTTTCTAGGGCTATGCATATACATCGAATTAGCAAAAGGTTCGTATTGCCGAAAACTTGAATTAGTGAGAGTCAACTGTATTAATAAATCATACCTTTATAGACGTTGCAATGGGCCGCGGGTAGCCTAGTGGTTAGAGCATTGGACTCCAGACCGGAGGATCTGGGTTCGGTGCCACCAAATACCACCCAGTACACATGGAGTATGTGCTCGTTAAATCAGTGGGTCTGAAAGTCTTGTGGATGGTCGCAGCAGAAATCACGAGTGCAGGGGGCTGGAGAATACTTCCCTCCCCTTCTGTTCCATGCCTAAATTGTGGAGAAATGTCGTGATGCTCTCTATCGTTAAGAAGTCCAACCTGTCTCACAGGCTATGACAACTTTCGTTCCTTTTAAAGTTGTAATCAGTTTTAAATTTTTGAAATAAAGAATTAATAAGATTTCAGGTAACTGACATAAGAGATTCTTTAAGTAAAAAATCAATAAGTATTGGAAACAGTTTTTTATTTAACTATTTCCAAGACAAAGGAAATAAAATAATTTTAAAAAACATTAGATCCATCTACTCTCAAAAGTATTACAAATGTTATACACAAATGTATGTGAAATGTAAAAACTATGTGTATATTTTTCTTCAATTTAGTCATCACATCTAATTTTTTAAAATTTTATTTAGTGTATTTTAATATTTTCAATATAATTTAAAAAAAGCATTCAATGGTATAAATTTTCTCAGATCAGAATTTTTAAATTAATAGGTTTTCTCCAACTAATTAATTTTACATAAAAAAGCTAAATTTTACTTTAATTGAAAAATATATATAATTTTAATCAACAATCAATCAATTTACACACTGAATAATCAAACATTATTTAGACAAAAAATATACATTAAAATGTGATATCCTTTTCATTGTTTAGTCTTCAACGCCCTGATATGTCAATTGTTATCTACTATAAGAAAAGATCAAATTTGTGATCTCCATTTTGAAGTTTATTTACATTCAAAATAAATAAAATCAATAATAACAAAGCTTAAGATGAAAATATTTACCTCACGATTTCTTATTTAAATATCTTTAAGATTCTTTTTGTCGGATGTGAAGTCACTAGACCAAAAATGGAATATCCTTTTGAATAACCAAAAATGTCTGCACTTCTACAATGAACATTTAAGTGTTGTGAGCAGTTTTGAAAATAGAAAAATAACATATGTCATGAAATCCACGACGCTGTATTCAAAAGCGAAAGAACCGTAGCATTATTAATGACATGATACTATACACAAGTCACGAGACCAGATAATAAGAAACACATTGCTTCACTGTCAAAATTCTCTTAGTACCAAAATAATTCATTGTGTTACATTAGCACAGCAGATAGGTACGTTTCAGAAGTTTCTGTGTAACAAAACAACTTACTGTTTTCGTAACATTTAATGCTAAGAAACGTTTTTAGCTAACAAAAAATACTACTTGAAGAAACAGATTGTTTTATAATACATTAGCAATGCTTGAAATATGAATAATTTGAATAAAATAATATATTTGAGAGTAAAGCATTAAAATAAATTTGCTACTAAACATTTCAAATGAGCATTTATTATAAAAATGTGACGCATTTTTTAAATTTTAAAGAAGTAAATTTTATTACTTTAAATGTTAAGTTAAACGAATAAGCAATAATAAATTAAAGTAACCATCACAAGCTAGATTTCTAGTTTTAATCAAATGTTTAAAATCATTCACAGTTATAATATTGTTAGAAAATATATTTTTTAAAAAGATGAAGAGTGTAATTGTAAGCTTTGAAATTAAAAAAAACATTTGTAGTGGATAATTCTCATTATTAAAATATTACAATAGAAATATTATAAAATACTATTCTGTATTAAAGAGAAAGATTCATTTGATGAAAAAAATCAGTAACTAAAAATTAATGAGTAAAGAATTTTCTTTGAGGATAATAAAGGAGGATAATTACAAATAATTATATAAATAGATATTTTTTTTTATTTAATTTGATTAAAATTTGAAAGTAGGCTCACACAATATTTTGAACAAAACAGATAACTGAATATTGACATAAATTTTTTCTTTATATTCTATACTTAAGGAAATGTTTATGAAAATATTTTTATGTTTAAATAATGTTTTAAAAATGAAAAACTATTTTGACAAAAAATATATGCAATATGAATAGTTACCTATTTACAAAAAAAGAGAAAAATATTATTAAATAAATATTTTGTTTATATTTGATACTTTTCAGATACACATTGTTATTATTTGAGTTCGTTATTTCATGATAATTGCCTTGTATTTGGGATTTTCCTTGAGGGGGATTTAAGTTTTATTGAAAATAAGTCACAATATTTACAGATAAAACTTTTTTCTGCATGATAAAAGGGCATCACACATCAACGCGTTGAATAATTTTTAACTTCAGAATAGGAAAAAAAATCAAAATAATTGGATTGCATTTTCAGAGAAAGTTTCCAATAGAAGTTAAATCTTTTCCTTTACGATTAATGATATAATTTAAGAGCCCAATTATGCTATCCTTTACTTTTTACTTAGCCATATGTATATATTCTTTTAAATCATTATTTTTAATATAAAATCACAGGAAATGTTATATGTATCTAAAATATTGCATTTCATTTAGTTCGAACTTTGGATAAATTTAATTTTATCCTGATCTTAAATATTCTATATGAAATCAATGAAAAGAATATTAGGATAAATTGAAATTTATATTGGAGAATTTATATGTTCCCTTCTTGGATTACTGCGGTAAAAACCGTTTAATGAAGCCTGGAAGCTGACGTACATTATCATTTTTATAGCATTTTGCAGAGTTTTGAGTATAAAAGAACTGACAGAAGTACGTTATTTTTCTTGGAGATATACTTAGAATTAAGAGGAAAAAAGGGGGAGGGGGATAAAACTAAGCTGCAGTCCAATTTAGAAACTTAAAAAGAGTTTATTCAAATCCAGAAATCTCGCATTAAAGGTACGTGGATGTAAACAAAGTTTAAGTTATGTTTGACGAGTTAACCCAGGGGAGTATCCCATCAATCAATGATTGAATGGGAGGTTAAAGAAAGCCCACGCGAAAGCGGAAAGACCATGAAGAAAACATTAAGAAATCAAAGCAGGCTTCTATCTAGTGATAAAAATTACTGTGTATATTTATGAGATGGTTTTAGAAAGTCACACAGCTGTGTCTAGAAAATACTGTCATTTCATTAACTAATAGGTTGGAATTGCAAGCACAGATACTTCACGGAAAGTGGTAAACACAGATAGGGGAGACCGGGGCAAGATGACTAATGTCTTAATTTTTCCGTATTCCACTAGGTAGCAGCATCAAATGAACAGTACTGGCTCTCCTTTTGGCCTTTCGTTAAATTATAGTATAGACACGCTGAAATCACCCTTTTTGTCTTAGTTGTGAAGCTTTGATTGTTTTTTGATGCCACGATATTACTTTTATGCATGTGTAAATAAGCTCTGCTACAGATACAGGTAAGATATAACGTTTCTCTTTAATATTTATGAGTAACTTGGTTTAAATACTACCTATTACCATGAATAAATGTCAATTAATTGCCTTAATTCGTGGTAATGAGAGCGAATATTTTTAAGCAGACAGTCTGGGGCAAGATGACGATCCGAAACACGGGGCAAGATGACGAGCTCGTCATCTTGCCCCGTGTTTCGGAATTTATTAAACTTACTATTGTTTTCCATTCTATTAAATCCTGAGAACACTTGTTTGTCTGTATGTATGTCCGAGTGACCTTGCGCTTCCATCTCTTTTGGGGCTAAGAGGTGCATCGGATCGGGAAAGGTTTTATTCGAAATGGGGTGACCAGAGGAAGACATTTTTGCCATCCTCTAAGTCCCCCCCCCCTAAAGAGGAAGGAATGTAACAATAATTTGTTGCTTTAGAGCTACTGGCTTTTTTCTGCCACCTTTTCTAATTTTTTGTGAGAAAACGAATGCTTCCTAAACTTGTAGAAAAAGCCCCACAGGAACTGTAGGCAACTGTAGTGATAAGCGCTGGAACAGTAAGGGTACCTTTTTCTCTTTATTTGAAGCACTTTTATCTTCATGCGAAACCAAGCAAAGAATATCCTAATCTGTTGATTTTTGATAATCACAAAACTCATATAACTTTGCAGGCTATTTTATATTTGCTGAGTGAAAAACGTCATCATGGTTGGGTTGCCGTCGCACACATCACATCGTCTCCAACCCCTTGTTGTGTCCTTTTTCCACCAGTTAAAAACACACTATAGCCAACAATTTAAAAAATTTTATTCACTCATCCAGAAAAAACTATCACAGACAAAAATATTTGTGAGGGATTGAGCATCACTTACTTCAAATCAGCTACAGTTGGAAATGTCGTTGAAAGGGTTTAAAGAATATGGGATCGAACCTCATAATCTTCTTGTGTTTAGCGAACATGACTATGCTGCGGTAAAAACTACTAACCATACTGTCGTTGGCGATGAAACTGAGAATAATAGTGCTAATCATCAGACCCCGGTAATAGAAACCAACATATAAACCCTCCAGAAAAACCAGAACTTATGGCAAATGCTGATTCCAATGTACCAAAGAAGCCTGTTAGTGTTTTTTTATTTTTATTTCAAACCATGCCTAAAACAACATAATATGAGAAAAAAAAGAAAAAGCCAAAAACTGAGCTCTAGCATTCTTACAAGCACACCCATCAAAGAAATGTTAGAACAAAGGGAAAAGCAGAAGGAAGAACAGGAAGTTTTAAGAAAACAGAGAAAAAAAGCACGGAAGCTAAAAAGGGAGTAAAAAAACTCAAACTGTTCCTGTTGACCTAAGTCTATAAAATCCAAGCCAAACATTCCAGTTGTATCAACTTCAAAGTACGGTATTATAAGATGTCCTGCTTGTGAAGAGGAACCCTCCAACAGAAGAATGGATCCAGTGCTGTAAATGCCAAGAGTGTTTGCATGAGGAATGCTCCAATTATAAAAATGTCATTTTTATTTGTGACTATTTTGTTAGATACACAACTAAACACTTCAAAATTACGTTACAATGCATGACGCTTAGTTTGATACTTTGTAAGATATAAAAACACAGTTATTATTTGTTAAACCATGTAACACATTCAAAAGATAAAATATGCTCAACCTTTTTCAGCGTCGCCATCTTGCCCCAAGGAAAAAGTCATCCTGCCCCAGTATTGGGGCAAGATGACGATTTGTTAAGGTTATGAAAAAATAAAATAATCCTTAACTTCTTTTATTGGAAAAAATAAATGGTAATATATTTAAATACTACAAAGGACTAATCTAACAGTTCATGTAAAATTGATTTTACTACCCTTAAAAATAAATTAATAAACAACAAAAAACTGTTAACGTCGTCATCTTGCCCCGGTCTCCCCTACATGTTTTAAACATTATATCTTATTAGGGTATATAATAAAAAATATTATAAAGGTTAAAAATTAGTTTTTTTTTATTATTATTTTGTATTATTTATTGTTTTCAAACTGCTTGTGATCTATAGTTACCTGACCTTGATCCTTGTGATACTAGAATAATTTTGTATACAATGTGCTGGTTGTGAACGTACTGCAATTGAAGACACACATTATGTACAATACTGTCACTAATACTCTCAGACCTATTGTTTATCATGCCTTTTGTAGGGGTTCAATTGATGAGGAGAAATAGTCAAGAAGTCTCAAAAATACCCAAAGGAATCAGATTTTAAGGGAGTATAGGTTAGTCAAAAACTACATAACTATTTGCTTTATATACACCTCTTAATTTGGGCATGGTTGTTAGTTTCCTTTCCTTTCTTTCAGTACCTCGCCATGATATGGTCCATGGGCTTTAATCAGTGAGAAATATAGCAGCTGAAGGGTATGTAAATTTTTATTCACCAGATTTATAAAAATGTGTATAAAATGTATATAAAAATGTATGATAAATCTATATAAAAAAGATCCAGAAGTTATGTTCATTAAACAGCACATTCAATTTAATCCAGAACTTCTAGAATTGTGTAATCAAAACTCCAGCGTCAGCTATCTTTTAAATTTCGCAAGGTATTATTTTTTTCTTTCATCAGATAAATTTCTATTACTGCACAAGTGTTCAAATATAATTGAAAGTAATTTTGAACAGTAGTTCTTTTTCTTAATATCTTAGGAAAGGTTGCTTTAAACACATATTGAGGCTTAAGTTTGCTGATTTTTATGAGATGTAACAGAAAGTAAACATTTAATCTCTATTTTATTCGCGTTTCTAAGAAACTGAAATCTTGATTTAACTTGTTTGAGTAAAAATTGTCAAGACTGAGACTTATCTGAGATATTTAGTTAGAACTCAGGGTCTTCAGTATAAAGTGAAGGGCTTTATATCTGCAGTGATTGGAAACTCAATGCCCTATCTTTGCTCATCGGAAATTAAGACTCGCTAAGTTTTCCTCTTATCCAAAAAAAAATCCCTAATAAAACTTTTAAAATAAATGCGTTTCAGCATGCTATTGCAAATGAAACTTAGAAAGCTTAAGAAATGCTTTGAAAATTCCTTTAAGAAACTTCCCCTCTATAGTTCTCATTCTGTCTAAAGTTTAATTGTTTTGTGACAAATTTATATATAAAACAAATAAAAGAAAAGTTAGAGTCAGATTAAACTTTATCATTTTGATAATAATAATAAATTATTTGGAAGAACTTAGACAAATGATCTAAATTATATAATATATATAGATTGAAGATTTCAAATTTTCAATCCTTAATAAAATGCTTTCTATTCATCCAGTCAAAGTAGGAGAATTGACTTATATATCTTTATATTACTTGTTTAACATTATTTTTATCGTAAATTATCATTAATTTATATTTATAATATATTTTAACAGGGATGCGTATGGTATTTTAACCTTTGCCGAACTAATACATTCCCCAGAAGCTGGTATTACTTTTTAGTGTGCTGCACTAAAAAGGGAATACCAATTACCACGGGTAATTTTTACTCCCAGTTTTCTTGCAAGATAGGTGCTCCTAAGCTCTTGACAATTCGAACCTGTACTAGAATTCAATTTCGCCGAGAGCACCCAAACCAAATAGACACTCTAGATCTTTTACATGCCGTATAGCTAGCTATACGACACGACAGCTGTCGATTATCTGCATCATGAAAATCCACCGACATGGGCCGGAGTCGAACACGCAATCTTCGGTGCAATAGGCAAGTGACAAACCAATCATGCCACCAAGCCGGCAAGTTTATAATGTAATTAAGTATGCTTAACTATTTAATGTATAACTATACCTTTTAAAATTAATTATTGAAAGTATGTGTTTGCGTAATTTGTAAAATATATATAATGCATGTTATAGACATTGTATTAATAACTTTTCAAATGCAATGTTAAGTGGAACACTATCAGACTTATTTCAAAAACAAAAAAAAGATTGTAATTATAAAATGTATACTGCTGCCCATTAATATTGCAGTATCATGAGGGAAAGCAAAAAAAAAAACAAAAAAATATATATTTATTCTATCTAAACAGTTCGACAGGTAGACAAAATGATTAAATCTGCAAGCAGTTGGAGGATTTAGAGGGCTGCGAAATTAGGTGAAGCAGCTGTTATCCCTGGCAGCTAAAACGGCCCTTACCCGTTTAGACATTTACTCAAAATAACAAAAAAACGAAAAGCTTACAATAATAGTGAGTTTATATTGTTTTCATTGCGAATTTTCTAGTTTGTTTTTGTTTGCAGCAAGTCCAGAAAAATATTTTGTACAAATATTTAAAAATATTCCAAGACGTTATCAAATTAAACATTTATGATAGGAATATAATTTTAAAATAAATAATTCATTAATTATTTATATTAATAATATTCCTTTAAAACGAAAAAAAACATATATAAGAAATGAACAAGGAAATTTAGAGAGTTTTCAAATAGCTCTTTCTACCGCTACCATCAAGAGTTTTGTAAAACATGTGCGATTTCATTCATTAATATTGAAACAACGCGTAACCATTTGATAAATATGTGGTGCAATTCTCATTAAGGAATTTCAAAAATTAAACAAATTGAAACAAAACTAGAATTAAAGTATCTATATTATATAAATGTCCTTTCAGTTATCATTTCTCCCCGAAATTTTATTTTCAAAAATAAATTAACAAAATTCAAACAAATCGTGAATTTTAAAAATTTAACATTACATCAAGGGGATTAAATATATGTCTCTACTCATTTCGATAATTCAAGACACAATGTGCACAAAACTTATTTATATTATTTTTTTTTGTTGCAGGTTTTTTTAAATTTAAAAACAGTTTTGCTTAAATACATTAAAATTTTTAGTAGCACATACCAATTTAAAAACTATTTTACAATAGAATATAATGTATACGCTACCGTTAAAGTGTGGAATCCGCTATTTTATAAAACAACTAGATACTTTAAGAAATAACTAGACAAGTCAGTTAAAGTACATAAAAATAAAGAATTCTACAATTTAACTAGGTATTGTATAGAATGACGATTACTTGAATGTTAAAGTATGAAATAAAGCATTCGAAAGTTTTTTTAACTGATTCTAACTACTTTTAGTCATTTTTGAACCACTTGCAGCTGCTTTGCAATGACAAGTGTGTACTAATCATTTCGTTGCTTTTAACGTAAAATTTAGACGGTGTATTTATGTTAGCGTTTTACACTTGAGATTATTAACAAATATTCTTGCAACATGTCTTCAAGCAACTAAATGGACTTCCGACGGGATGGGAGACCAACCTATAAATAAAAATGTTTAATGCTACCGAGATTTAAATATTTATTAAACAAGTGTGCGACAAAAGAAAACAGTGCTGCACTTATCCACGAAAATTATTAGTTTTGATAAAAAGAAGTAAAAAGTGCTAAAACATAACAGAACAAAGTACCACGTGACTATTGGTTACTCCAGAATTATAATATCTTTGAAGATTTAAGAGTTAATTGTGCCACACACACAGTAACACATGCACCCACACAGAACATATTATTATATTTTTTCCTTTCCGCTTAACTAATGATAGCAATATAGTAAATAATAAATTATAACATCTGCTATCTGCTTTTCCTTAGTATTTATCAATTAATTACCCTCAACAGAGATAAAATGTGTTTTTCTAGAGGTTTTAGCTATTTATGATCAATTTATTTATAAAATAAATTTGATGTTATCTTTCACTTTAATGGTCTATGATTAGTTATTTCATAGAATAATTAGATATTTGACGAGCATGTCTATTTTTTTATGAAATACCAATTCTTTCTATGAAATAATAGAATTATGTACTTTAATAATAATATATATGAACTAATTTCACTTGGATTAAGACATTTGGTAGGGTTTTTGAATAAAGGCATTGGAGAATAGAGGCTTCTTGGTATTTTAAACCAGAATTTTAGGGACTGACACAAACATAACATCCAATATTTGTTGTCGGATATCACCAACAAGAAAGACACGCACGCGCAAAGCAATGGACAGGCCTGTTCCCGTTCTCTCTGGAGATATAAGCTTCTATAGGCTTCAAACGGTAGTTTTTAAAATCAAACGATTCCCGGTAAATATTCTTCTAATTAATCAGAACATGCAAATGAAGCAAGATTGCATCATCTTGTTAGAAAAATGCAAACGTGGTAGTCTCTTAGGAAATTAATTTTTGTTTATTTCCCGATAGTCAGGTAAATTAAAAATATTAAATATCACCCAAAGACTTGGAAGAATTATGAGTTAAATAAAATACTTGGACAGAAAATTAATTTTAATTGTTATATATATATACAGAGAGAGAGAGAGAGAGAGAGCAAGAAAGAGTGTGTGTGTGAGAGAGACAGTAATAAAAATAAATTCCAGCTTAGATATTTTGGCTTGTTCTTAACAACACACATGCTTATAAATATTGCTATAATAAATAACGTTACATATCCCAGTTAGATAATTTTGTCTTGGTATGTATGATTTATATCTATAATATATATGTACTCTTTAAACATATATAGATATGTACTATGTTTCACTTTTGCCTAGGGATCATAAATCATTACTAAATATTACACGTTGTTAGATGAAATCGGTCAAATTAAATACGTAACTATATTTGTGACACTACCGTGCACGTTCTCTATAAGCTATCAATTCTCTCATAGCTAAGTACCAAACAGAAAATATGAGACATACGAGTACATAATAAACAGTAAACACAATCAGATCCGAATAATAAATCATTGCGCACTTTCTGCCACCTTCCTCCGAGATTGGTGAGCAACCGCAATCTTTCAGGGTCTCGGTATATCATCTTTTATTACACAGGACGTTAGTTTCATAGGAGTGTAAGAAGTTTGGGTCAGTGATCAGAGTCATATTTTTGTTGTTACGGAAGTTGTTGAACCGTATCGAAGGTGATTTAGGTCACTCATACATTTGGAATGAAAGTAAGCTTTTTTGATCAATCAACATCTGAAAATTTGCGCAGGAATTTTATACTTGTTAGACATATATGTAGTTGGACTGATTGTTTTTTCGTTTCCTTTCTTTGAACATGGAGCGTTACCTTTCACCTAGTAAAATAATAGAGGGAAAAATCAGATAAAAAAATATTAGCTCTCATATTGTACTTGTACTTTTGAAAAGTGAAGAAGTTTCACTATTTTAACCATTTTTTTTTCATTTAGTTTATTTTTATTTACTAATGCCAGACAGTTATTGTTCGATTGTAAATTTTGTGGTATGAGAAACGAAAAAAAAATTTTTAATATTTGATTTTAAAACATTTATTATCGTGTCAGAGATCCAATTTTTGTAAAATTATTTTATTTATTTTCTGTAAAATCAGTGATGCTTTTTTTTTAAATTATTCAATTTCAAATATCATACCCTTGAGAAAATTAAATCCTAAAAAAAATGGTAAACTTATTTTGCCTTGCGATTATTTTAATATAATTTGCAGCAAACTTATTTTAAGCATAGTTTAAAAATTAAATAAAATTTATTTTCAAATTATGTATTAAAAAGCTGATTTCTTTAAGAAATTTGGGAACTGATTTATTTCAAAACATATTTTTCATTTCACTGTTTGCTTAAGCTCCCCGCACTTTCCGAAAAGCTACATCTAAAGAATAACTTAAAGCGGGCTGGGAGCAAATGGAAAATATGCCCCAACTTTATATTTTGTTTCTTATTTTTTCGATTTATACTAGTATATATATGTATTCAAAAAAATATATATATGCAAATAAGGAATGATGGACTTATTAAATTTATTTAATATCCTGCATAGCAGAAAAAAGTGAAATTTTGAAACTGATAACCAAGAACATGTAAGGAATTTATATGCGAAAAAGTAAATTGACCCAAATGGATTAATGTTAATTATGTTTTCTAAATTTACAGTTGAATGAATGAAATTCCTGTGAATAAGAAAAATAGAAAAGTATGCATTTTTTAAATTTCAAATAAGCAAGGTCTGACTGTTCATAATTTATCATAAGAATGCATGTTTTTTCTACTAGTTGAAGAGAAACTTCGCTTGTAACAGATGTTTCGTTTTGGCAATGTTTCGTCAAGAAAAGGTATAAAAGTTTTCGAAATAGAGCCCACAGACTTTTCAGAAATTAAAGAATTCCAGAAGTTCCAAAATAATTTAATAATGATTTTAAAATAAATTAGTTTGTAAAATGTTAGTTAAATTTAGTTACACTTCTATCAATGTTCTTTTATTTCATGTTCATAATCTGAATTAGAAGTTATTGGACATACTTTCTTTTCATAAATAGTCGTTTCAATTAACAGCTGTAGAAAAATGCATGTCTTATTTCTTCTTGAACCATTTTAAGGGTATCATCTGTACATCTTTACAGTGAATAAGTCTTAAGGACCTGGAAAAGTATACCTCTATGTTTCAAATGATGTTCCTTTGCATATACTTTTTAATGTGTCATGAGGAAACATTATGCCTTAAATACGCCTTCAAATGTATTTTCAAAATGTTATTTTTCACAAATTACATTTGTACGGGGGGGGGGGAGTTCACTTTAACATACAATTTTGTCTTATTCCCCCATTATAATCAAGTTTTAAATTTCCTGTAGGCTTAAAGAACAGCGAATTTGAATTCTGCTAAAAAAAGTAAATGAAAAATGATTACTTAGTAACTGATAATGATTGAAGCAATGATAGACAATTTATTTCTGGCCTTATTTAAATTAATAAAAAAAAACTGGCATAATCATTAATTTAAACCTTTTTATGGTGTTAGGGATTTATGACTTGAAGATACTCCTGTGAGCTGCCCCTAATACCATGGGTTTTGCATCCTCTTGGATAATCAGATGTTCTGCAACACTCGAATGCATGGGTGTCTAAACTATGACCTTTTAATGGCCACATTACAAGTAAAAAATTTGCTGGGCCACGTGTACAATATTTTTTCAACAAAGTGAAATAAAAATTATAAATCTATATTACTTTTACTAAAATAAATTAACTAATACTAAAAGTATAATAAAATAATTTTCAATTTGTATTATATATGTATAGGTGCATATTTACTTTAAATTTGTAAAGGTTTCGTTTCATATATTTTGGAATTGATAAACATGAAAAAAATTCAAATTAATGAGATTGATGAATTTGCTTTAAATGAACAAGCAAATTGATATTGGGTTCAATAGACGAGGTTGCAATTCTTAATATATATTTAAGATGTTTGTCAGGGATCTTTGTCCTATTTTTTTGTATGCTTCATTCTTCAAAATAGTTGTTCCCAAAATAGGTACTGTCAAAAGCGGAAAACTTGTTATGCTAAAGGATTGTTGTGAAAATTAGGGTATTTGTGGAGAATAGGTAATTTTTATAAATGTCCAGTATGTATATATATAAAGAAACATTCCCAAATTTTCTTTCAGTTGAATGTCACTTTGTAGTTCAATGCATTCTATTTGAAGTTTGCAGGCAATTTATTTATATTTAGAAAAAATGAGGTAGAAAACATGTTGAAATTCTCTTAATTTTTTTCGAAAATCTTGAAATCTAATTTCAATTTCTTGAATTAAATCAAAAATAAGTGCAGCATATTTTGCATATTCCGTGTAACCCACAGGTTTATGTGTAGCCAAAGTACTGAAAATATGTCAAATCTCTTACTTTTATTTGATTGTGCCAAAATTTCAACTTTCTTTCAAACGCTATTACTGTTTGGAGCATATTATTGAGACTTAATAATTTAAATCATAAATTAAATTGATTGATTAAAATTATTAAGTCTCAAATTTAAATCATTCTATTAATCTGTTAAGTCTATTAAATAGCTAAATCTAAAACCCAATCTTCGTCTTCAAATTCAGTCACAGGTTTCCCTTTTGCTTCCAAAAATATTTTCATTTCAGTTCTCAAATCGAAAAATCTTGAGCATTTTCCCTCTTTTACTTCTGTATATTAAATAGCATCTGCAAATTGAATGCTCGTTATGTTAAGAAACTCTTAAAATTGTCTACGATTACGTCCTTTTGCAATTATAAAGTTTTAATGGTTTTTATATAACAACTTAATACACTTTACATTTTAAAACTTTTTTTACATAAATTGTCCTAATGTACAATACAACAAGATGTTTTATATATTTAAACTTTTATTTCAAAATAAATGTCAATGAATCGATTATTATAAAGAAATATTACAATATTTTTTTTTTTTTACAAAAATGTGTCAATTTAAATATTTTCATTATTTGTGTTTAGGCCGCATTTTAAAGGCTTTGAACCGCATGCAGTTCGTGGGCCACACTTTTGACAAGCATGGTCTAATGTGGTTCTTACTTCTCAACTAATTCTTGTTCTTTCACTTGTATAAAATATTAATCTAGGCCACAGTAAATAATCCAATTCTTCATAATTTATTTGTTTTCTTCATCTGCAACAGTTTATTTAGTGAATCGTAGCTAAACATGACTCTAACGCACCACGGACAAATAAATCATTCCCCCCCCCTTTCCTCGATACAAATGCTCTAATGTAATTTATCTCGTTATTACCTTATTCCATATATTTAAAATTGAAATTTTAAATATTTAAAGATTCTGGATGTGATATTGTTTATTATTAAAAGTAGTATCCAATAAGTAGAAGGGGTCAACTGTAAAGTACCACTACTCTTTAAAGCAAGTAAATGTCCAAAACAAATGGTTCCGCAATAAACTTTTTACTACATATAATGTGTACTACATATAATACTACTACTTTTCATACATAAAATGACAGTGATGTATATGAATGAGAACAAGATAAAATACTGTCAAGAACCTTCTATTAAAGAATCTAAGGTATTTCAGACAAACAACCCTGAAGAATTACCTGTACCATTAAAGGGAGGCAAGCCTCACTCACTTCTCTATTTCTTGGTGGATAGAAAGAAATCTAATTCACTTAATGCGAAGGTGGTAATCAAGGTAATTAATTGAAGCTCCGGAGATGTCTCCGGTAAAGGATGAGCATTAAATTACTCGATATTTATGAAGCGTCTTCCCCCAAGAGGTAAAACTTCATTCTTAATCTCAGAAGCATTCTTAATCACTGAGAAAAAGTTTCTGGTAGATAATTTCAGCAGTAAAGTCCATTCTTAGAGTTTTTCTGAAGGTTGGGTTACGTTGAAATTACATCAAGAATTGCGTAAAAGTGTATGAAAAAGAAAGTTATCAGCTTATTTTAATGCGGAACGGTGGATCGAAAGGCAAATTATCGCTAATGTAAAATAAAAGAGTGTAGAAGGTGGCGTCTGGAGATAAGTACAATAGATTTTGTGTTTTACAGATATTGTTTCTTATTTTGTTACAGTCTGCGGTATAAAAGAATGAGTAAGAAAAAAATTGCGAGATGTTTGGGGTGTTTTATTGATTTCATTTGTGCGATGAAGAAAAAAAAGCAGGAAAGGAATTTGGGTAATCCGGAAAAATATAAGTTTTGCCTATTCATCACGTTTTAAGCTAAATTTTATTGGGATATATTTCTGGTTTCAAGGGTTCTTTTTAAGAGAAAAAAAAGAGATTTGGCAAAGTAATGATATGTTTTATTTTCCCAAAAGAACATTACCTTATAGTTTAAAACTGATTTAGATTTTAAAACAAAATTGGCCATTTTATAAAGTGATTCCCTAAAATATGCGTCGTTTACTCCTTAATGTATTTATTACAGCGAAAAAGACTTGATTATGCAATAAATGTTCATTTTTAAGTTGTATTTAAATTTCAGTGAATATATATTTAAAAAAATTTAAAAACATTAAAATTGTTTTAATGCATCAACACACCACACATAGAAACAACACATACACGCACAGAAACCTAATATTACAATAGGATTTTTATATGAAAATAAACAATTCAAACAAGTATTTTGCAGTATGTTTCATATTAATTTAAATTTGCCAAAAATTCATTGATCTAATTGTAAAAAAAGAAGGAATTTATATAAAAATACAGAAAGTTAATATAAAATTTTAATCTGAAATTTTTCCATTAGGAAATCATTCAGTATTAACTTTAGTTTCTCATAATGAATTATTTTCTCTTACACTCTCTTTTGCATTTTTAAGCAAAACAAAAGTCTCTAAAATATAAACTTTTTATTGCTTTTAAATTTCTGCATGAACGGTATAAACATGCTTAATTTTAAAGTTTCTTAAACACATTTTTGAAATATTCATGAAAATTAAAAGACTAATCCATATTTTTCAATTAGTATTTCCTAAATTTAGAGGGTTATGCTAAATTTATTTTATAAAATTTGAAAGTATTTTGATTCTGTATGGTGATTGTGATTATCTAGAACGTAGTATTAGGATTTATGTAACTTAGGAATTTCTTGACAAAAACAAAACATTATTTCTTGCAGTAAAGAATCTAGTGTGATTTTTAAATTTATATTAACCGTTTTCTCTCAGAGCACCAGAAGAAATACGTCATTTAGAAATAAATTTAAGTTATATATCTATTTGAATTATCAAATGCTTTAATTCATTAATTCAAGGGGAAAGGTTGAACTGTTTATTCCCCTTGTCTTCTCACTTTAAATATTAAAAATTACACAATTGTTCTTCATTGGATGTTATATTATTCTTCATTATTTAATATTAATTCTAAATGCTAATTCTTTAGGCTTAAAATTACAGTTCATTTAAAACTATTTACAATATGACCATTCATTAAAAAAATATGTATACATTGTCATGCACTTGGTTTTATTCCCCTTGCAATTCAGCTATTATATCCTGAATAATGTTTTATTTTTTTTAAAAAAATAAAATCGTGCAAAGAGTGGTTACTTCAGCCAGTATACTTTTAATGTATCAATGCTGCACAAGGTATTTTTAACTAATTTCTTAATACTAAATTAAAAACAAGTTTAATAATTATTAATGACCATTATTGACTCTTCTCTCAGAGCAAAAGTTTTCAAAGGAAGGCTTAGTATTAGAAATTTGAACTATTTTCTACATTTAGCTGAGATCTATATTTTGCCTTCAAAGCAGACACCACAGAAAATCCGGTTTCACAAAGATAGGATGTTGAAAATCGGGTAATATAGGATACGAAATGCTTTTGTTTTCACTGCAGAAAATCCATCATCCACCTCCGCCCAAAATTCAAAGAGCAATTTATGACAAAAAGGAATTCTAATTTCGCCACTAGATGTAAAAACTATGAAGATTTCTTCTTAGGCAGTTGAGAGCCCTTCTAATGTATTTTGAAATGGATCCATAACCCACTTGTAACTTGGTATTCAGCTGTCCTCAGCAAGAAATTATTTCTTTAAATTCTTTGTCAACATGGTTAAATGATTTTGCGATGCTTTTAAAAACAACTTCCACCTGTTCTTCGGATTTGTAAGTTTTCACACACGAAGGCTTTTTGTTCTCAATTTACTTCAGAAGTCTCAAATACAAAAATTAAGTATTCTTCAGAATATTTCCTTGTGATTTAATTTTCGAAAACATACTTGCGTCTGTGTACTTGTTGATATTTTATAATCGTCGAATGTTCGCTTACAACTTAAATGTGTATCAATGACTTTGTTTTAATCTACAGTAATAAATACTTAATACTGGGAATTCCAATTACCGCGCGGGCAAATAATAAAAGGCACATTCAAGATAGATTAGGTAGCTATAGAGGTATCAATTCGTTGAAAACTGACTGGGATTATACGAGGTGCAGCATTTTACATGTTTTGCAAAGACGTCCAATAGGTTGTCCGGACTTACGCAAACGTTCGAGAGAATGCCAAATATGATGGATATGATAGAGAGCAACGGACTTGACCAAGGGTACTCAACCTTTTTTTCTGCTGTGCCGGAAACATATGTTAGCTATTTCACGTAGGCTATTTCATGCGGGCCACAATATGAGGATTAATGGGGGTAGCTGGTAGAATTGCTTTAAGATTAAAATAACATAGAGAATTTAAAATATGGAAATTGATCAAAATATTATAATTTCTATTTTTTTTTAATTCTTATTTTTTATATCTTTTATTTTTCTCAATGAATTTTGCTAAATTCGAAGCATTTAAGACTATTCTTTCATAATTTCTGCAAAAGTAAACAGTTTCATATGATAACCAATGATACGACAAATATCATAAGTGGCGTTTGTTACTGCTGAGACATTACCACTGGCAAATGTTTTTTGCTGCTCTAAAGATTATTAAAGATAGCCTATTTATCATGTCTTGGAAGAGATCTTCAAGGAAAAGTGTAGTGGAACGATTCCTGTTAATTGGTATTTTTTAAATACACTTTGGTGAGACAAATCAAACAATTGCTGGAACATGCTTGTTTATCACTACAAAATAGTCAATTTCCCAATCAGCTTGAAACAATCTATTTTCTTCGAATATTTTTCTCTTACATGATATAAAAGATAGTTAAAAATTAGTTCCACTCATAAAATGGTCGCTACTCTGTTGTTGTCTATTATCCCTCATCAGAAAAAAAATATCAATTCGTACCCATACGACATCGACAGCAAAAAGCAAAATTGATATAATTGATTTTTAGCAAAGAATTTCCCATCAAATTTTCATAAATAAGTAAATGAATGTATCTGAGCAATGGTTTATGACCAGGCCACTTAAAGACGCCCCGTGGGCCTCAGGTTGAGTATCGCTGGCCAAGTTATTTTTCTAATGACATTTGTACTGTTAGATATGGATGATGGAGGAAATGAATCTTTAATTAAGTATCATTTTGAAATCTGTTCTAACTTTAAAATTCTAGAAACAAAAATAATATAATAGTTATCATATTACTTAAAAGTAATTTACTCAAAATATATATTACTTTAAAGTATAACATAAACATAATTATTACATATCTACTTAAATTGTATGTTTCATAGTTAAGATCGTAAAATAGCTTTAGCGTCAAAGTGCATTATTATTGCATTCAATACATTATTATTGTATAAGGGGGGGCGATAAAAATTTTGATTGAAAATTGGGTCACCAGTATTGAAAATTTAAGAAGCACTAGGCTAGAGACCATATATCGTAACAAATATTGGCAATTTTTAATAAATTCGTATTGATGCTAAGTAAAAGTATGTTTTGAAAGAACAAACCATATATTTGAAAATTTTCAGTTCAATATAAGTATAAATGTTTATTTGCTGACAAGACAAATTTTTAAGCTTTAGTTTTTAACAGTTTCTCTATAAAACGTACATGAAAATAGCTCAAATGGGATGTCATTTGTCGTTGCATTCAAATCTTGTTATATTCTTAAAAGTAAACGTTGGCTGTTTTAGAAATAGCTTGTCCAGTTTACAAAATTTTTGAGACAAAATACTCTTAGATTTTTTTTTTTTGATTTTGCATGTGAACATACAAAACCTTAATGAAAACTCTCAAAATGTCGCATAATCTATATTCACAAAAGAATATCAGAACCATATAGACAATTTCAGATTATACTTATGATGCTCTATGGTCAACTTTGATCTGGGTAATGCATCAAAGCTAAAAATTCATCAAAGATTAACGCCGAATTTGGAAAACAATGATGCAAATACTATAAAAATCTTGCTAGACAAAAACTGAAAAATTCTTTGCAAGTATTTTTCGGCAATTTAAAATAAAATAGGGAACAAAAATATCTTAAAATAAATATAGAATAATCTAATATTTAATTAAATTGGACAAATACGTGTTTTAATTCAAAAGTTTTGTGATGAAGAGACATTTTATATTAAAAATGCAATTTTCTCAAAATAATATTTTTAAAACTGCATGTACTGTTTCCTCAGAATCAACTGTGTGAATGTGCCTCCAATGTTTCCCTCATATTAGTAATGTGTAACTATATATTTACTGAGGTATTTTTTTTCAGATATTCCCAAAATATTTTCCTAGAGACCAAATAAGGTGTGACAAAAAATGACTATTTTAAAAAAAGTTCTATTGATTTTAATTTAAAGTATATCTTGAAAAACTAAAAAATATATTTGAAAAATCTCACTTCAGAATAATTATTAAAGTCTAATTAATATTGAGTTAAAATTTAAAGTCCTTAAATTCAAGGTGGTTAGGAACCCCCCAAAAAAATCAAACTATCGAAATTTTTAATTGACTTATTTGATACCTCAAATCTTTATAAACGCGTGCCTGAAAAATTTCAAAGCTTTACCTGTATTCTTTATCAAGTTATGGAACAATATTTGAAGTTTTACAGCAACTACTACTTATATATTTCTGATAATCAGCTACAAAAGAGCCTGCTAAAATAAAGAATGAATTATTTTTCTAACGCGCGTAAAAAAGACTGACATATGTAGAATTATATATGCAGAAACAAATCATTTCAAGAACTAATTGTGACATTCATGCAAAAATTCTAGTTTGTGTATTGTTTAATGAAGTGCAAATGATTTGGTCAAGATTTAAAATTTGTGCGTGATTTTTATGATATTATTAAGAAGGAAATTAAAACATTCTCTAAAAGCACAAATATTTAATCTCATTTTGATAACAGAGATAATTAAAAATATAATTCTCAAGAATAGCAAAACACTCACATTTTTATATAATTGTTTTTGGTGATATATATCTATACCATGTGTGTGAAATTCAACACTATCATTAGTAAAATATTTTAAGATATTCATTTAAACAAATGCACAAATGCAGTACTTATATGTTGATATAATTTACCTATAAATTGTTATTTTATTTGGCTGTCATTCGTGTACAATGTTTAACATGCTAAGGCTTTAAAAATGATAAAAATAAAAAATAAATAAATAAAGGCATAAACATCTTTTGTACACGTTGTGCATTACTTAAGTTGCAAAATTAAGCATTTGGAATTAGCTCTGAGGTGTGAGTATTTATTTTTTTATAATTATTAAGGTAAAGTTTTATGAAATATTGATCATTCACTTGTTTCCATCTATATAATCATTATGCCAGTATACTGTTTTACTCTTATACATTTTTGCAATTTCTTATGGTAAGCAGTTTTAAATAATCTAATTAACATTTCATAAAAGTTTCAGACTTTTCGATTAATATTATATCATGCTATTTATGGAAGGAAAACTTCAAACTTATTTCTCCATGTTGAATTTTTGTACATATACTATTATTCAAAACCCTAAGGCATTTTCGATAATTGAAGTATGGGTTTGAAATTTTTTATACATGCTCTGAAATGTATGTTTTGTAAACGTGTGCATGGACTTAGCTCTAACATGTTTAGTACTTTTTCTAAAATAATTCAAAATCAAAGATAATGTTTTTTCGAGAATTTTTGGAAGTTTAAGCGTAAAAAAATTAACAAAAAATTAAAGAATAGCAGCAGAGAAAAAACCATGCACAGTTTATGTTATATATGGTAAGGTACTTGTGGAAAAATTTGAAAAAAAAGGAAACATATTTAAAAAAGCCCTAGAAATTTAAACAATGTTTTAAAAAGTACAAAAAATTTAAATTTTACAAATATTTTGCAACAAAGTAAAAATTTTTTGTATGGAATTATTATTAAATATTAACCTTTATAAAATACAATTAAAACCAAATAAGGGATATTTGGTCCATTATTCGGTATAAGGGATACCAACTCGTCTTAATATATACATTTTCTGCTTTGATGCATCATTATATATACCTTAGACACTTAACTGCTGAAAAAATGATGCGCTTGAGATGCCCGAAGGAAATTACTGTTTTAATAATAATAAAATTATAATAGTGACCTTGGTAATCGATTTGGAGGGATTTTGTTAGCTAACTTTTTCATCCACTTTGAAGGAAAAAAAATCGATCCATCTAGAAAAACTACAATTTCCCAACGTTTTGTCTGAGTTAAAATCAACAATAATAAGTCAGCAGAATAATTTTAGATGACTTAAACTTACTACCAGGATTATATTGTTTTATCAATCAATATTTATTTTTCGTATTTCCATGTATGCAAACAAATTAGAAATTCTGTTAATATTTAGAATTGACATTTTTATTTCTTAAAAAGGTATACGCAATAACATTAAGCATCCAAAAACGCACACAACTAGAAGGAAATTCCAGAATTAAATGACATTTAATTGCAAGTTACTATTTAACACCTACAAAAAATTATAAAAAAAGGAAAAACAACTGAGTGTAAGTATGACAAAATTTATAATTCAAAATACAAAACCATTATAGTTCACAAAAGGATGTAGAATCTTAATTATTGCTAATTGATTTCCCTCCTTTACGTTGTATGGAGTCATGCTGTAAACGAACTTCGTACTATCTTAACTCATCATGTGTAGAATAAATTTTGTTAAACAGTTTTTGTAAATTACATGGAATTGGCAGGCTCTTAAGATAATGCCATGCGTACCCCTCAAGTTCCGTAAAAGCAAAAGGTCTGGGGACACCGCTGTCCATGCTTTTGAGGCATGCTATTAAAATGGCTGCATTTTAAGCAATGCTGTTATCTGGGTGAATTAGAGGACAGGGATAGACATTCCCAAATGTCAAGGCCCAATCAATTGAGCTCACTAATGTATAAAGTCGTCAAAGAGCCTCTGGCGAAGGCTAAAAGGTAATCAACCAAGTACGAAATCACACCATAAACCATTACATAACTAGTGATAATAAATAATATACAATGTCCCTGACAACCGCAATTCCTCCACACACGACTGCTGTAATCATCCTCACCAAAAAAAGCGATAATCTCTTAAGATGGCCCTTTGAGTCATTCACCATGGCTACATGGAGCGTTTTTGTGACATCATTGCAGTTTCTGGTGATGTTCGCATATTGACTGAATTTGAGATAGTTCCCGGGCTAGTTGAACTTATACGACAAGTTTTCAATATTCCTAACTTGTAGTCCGTACAGCCCTTTCCTAAGTCTTCTTGTAACGAGGTATGACTTTCTAGCACCCAAATCCGCCAACAGTGAGGAACTGTAAAATATGTTTCTTTATTATGGTTCATGATCCGACGGAAAGGACAATACGCTTTTTAAAGACATCTTAATTGCTCTGTCGTGTTCTCCTAAAATATATTCAACGATTCAAAGTGATAAGTAAACTCAAACAACCTAGTTATAATCCAAATTACACTCTTGGGGAGAATCTTTCGAAGGTACTTGAAAGACACATGTTTGCTAATATCATCGTCACTAATTCGGCTTGCACTTAAATCATTTGCATATTTAACTTAGAAGAAGGAATTTCTTTAATTGCTTTTACATGTTTTGTTTCCTTCAGAGTAGAAATTTTCTTTTTGATGAAGAGCGTTTCTTATATTATAGAAATTGTAAAGAAATAAAATACTTAATAGGAATTTTTACATGTTATATGTTTTTAATTAACTGAGCTGATCGAGAAAAAATTCACTATTTAGAGTTCTTATAAATAATTGATTTTATTATGCAATTTTAAAAAAATCGGGCCTTTTATTATGTATTTGTTTTTTATTTAAATTTATTTAAATGGAATGAAATTTAATTTTGAATGGCTTTCTTTGAAGAATAGTCTATCTTATTTTTAAAACAATATATATTCTCTTACCCCGAGACATAAAAATAAAAATGAACTTAGAAAAATACTATAAATTTTTATTAAACTTCAATTTATTTAAATTGTATTCCATCTAACTTTACTCCTAAAAGAGAATGAAAATCAAAAATCCAATTTAGAATGAAATACTTTTAGCAGTTTGGGATATATGTAAGATAAAATAATAAATTTCGTGAATAAAAATTGCAGAATGTCAAAAGCACTTTTATTGAAAATTTAAACTAAAACTGCGAAGTATTACATTTGGTCAGTTTCGTGTAATAAGTACGCCTTTTGAATAATTTCGTAGTTAAAAATTGTTGTTGAAAAAGTGGTAACAAAATAGTATAATTCCATATGGCTTAAAATGCATGGAATTATGTAAGAAAAATGAATTTTCTGGATTTCAATTTGTACCCTACTTTAATGTGGGGTTGAAATGTTTTGAAACTTCTTGTAAATTGCTTTTTGAAAAATTAGATACATCAACATTCTGAAATATGGAATTTTATTCCGCGTAAACATTTCATCTTCACTGGTTAATATAAACATAAGAAAAAAATAATGTTCTATTCAAACCAAATATGATAAAAACCTTGTAGCTAAATAATGAATTAACTCTTTTTTTTATCTTATATAGAACCTATGATGATGTCTAAATATTTTAAGGAAAAGTTAACTTTCCATTTAAATAAATCTTTCAAAAAATAACTTATTTTAATATACTACATTTGGGGCTGAGATTAGGAATTAATTTCTAGAAATCTATTTTTTATGATTTATTTCATTTTTAAAGTGTATTATTTAAATCTTAGATTAAATATTTTTATCAAAAAATGGTAATTAAATAGATATGTGTTTATCCAATTAAATAGTATTTTTTTAATGTCGTTACAACCGAAAGAAAAAAAAGAGAAAGGGGAGGTACAGTAGCTTATAACAAGAAACGAGTTCTTATCTCAATCCAAAGGTCTCAGCTTATATAATATTATGGAAGTTTTTAGAAACTTATTCACACATACGATTTTTTAATATTACTATTCTAATTGGTCGAATCTGGTTGATGATGTAATATTAAGTGCGAAATCAAATACCATGGCATTTTTTTTAAAAACTGAAATAGCAGGAAAGCTCAGGTCAAAAAATAATTAAAGAAAACCTCTCTCTCAAGATAAATGAAATAGAAAACTGACACACACACGCATGAAAGTGCGCAAACAGAAACACCCGCATATACGTATCAGAGTCACTTTCAAATACTAGAAAAATAACCAATAGAACCAACAGAATAAGAGTTTCGAACTGTAAAATGTGTTCTGGTGCAATTAAATGTTCTTAATAATTTAGTAGAAATACTAGCTTCCATGAATAACGAATAACAAGTATAAATACATTTCTTAAGAAAATGAAGGAAAATAATGATTTCTTCGAAAATATAACGAGGATCCTTGTTTTGAATTTTTAAATATATCGGATCATACTATGAATGATAAGAAAACAATATTTTCATTCCTGAAGAATAATGACGGTTAAGTATAGAAAAATCAATTTTAAACTATCATAAAATTTAACTTGCGTTAGAGAAAGACATAATTCTGCTTTAAAAGTGTTATTTTGTTTAATTTTTGTTTTGAATTTCAAATAGAATATATAATTACTCTGCGGCATTTTCAATAATTTTACTTGTAATTAAATGATTTAAAACATGAATAATGAGAAATGTTGCAATTTTATATTTTAGGAAAATAAATAATCATAGTTTTCTAGATTTTGTATTTTTATTAGTATTTTAACACTAAAAAAACAAAAAATTGTCCAAAATTACTAGCAGTATCTACTAGTAGAATATAGCATTTGAGATTGTACCATAGTTTAACAAATTTATTTTTATGGGTTTTTTTTTTCCAAATTTTCTACATTTTTATCTCGTTTTAATTAAATTAAATATATTGACAAGCTATTTTTTAAATAAATTTATCTATTTCTTACTTATTGTGAGTAAGATATTACTTGTATGTGAAATAAATAGACATTTTATAGCACACTATTGTTTCGCAATGTGAATCTCATATAATTCCATTTTTGAAATCAATCTTTTCAAGCGCAAATATGTAGGACCATTTATGCTTTCCTCTTTTACGTAAGTTATCAGTAAATTCAATAAATAAGAGGAATTTTCTTGCCTTTTCAAATAACTTAATTAAAAATAACATAGGTTATAAGCCTTGAGATATCTTAATGCATTTTACTTCACGTAAAATTACTACTTTCATAAATTTTTCTTCTTATAATAATCTTATTACTTTTCTTTCAAGAATATTTTTATAATCAGTTACTTTTATAATTCCAGTGTTAATATATATATATACGAGGGTTGGGCATAAGTTATGTCAACTATTTTTTTTATCTTGTAGATATGTGTGAACGGATCACAAACGAATATGAGTCGTGTGGAAATTCTGCAGGCATAGTGTTCATGCAGAACAGTAGATAGCTATGTGATAGCTGGTAGTAGCGGAGTGGGACTGTAAAATTAGTCAGTTGATGAGTATCGTGTGAGATGGAAGTAACCCGTATTGAGTGGCCCACGTACATCAAAATAGCCGTTCTCCCAGGGAGAAATGCGATGGAATGTCACAGTGAATAAGTGGAAGCCCTTGGGAATAATGCCCTACTATATCGTACTGTAGCACAGTGAAGAGAAAGTTTCAGCAAGGACGTGTGTCAACCAGTGATAAGCAACATTTGGGAAGACAGGTCAGTGTGCGGACCGACGTGGCACGTGTCGTCATTGAGCAGCTCATGAATGAAGAAAGACGATGGGCACTACTGGAGTTAGAGGGGCGGGGCATTGAGAAACGCACCGTCCACAGGATATTGTGTAATGAGCTACACCTACATAAAATCGCAGCGAAGTGGGTCTAATACTGTGCGTCAACAGGTGAACCGATTCGCACATGGTGCGGCAAATGCTGAGGCTGATGGTATTCAGCGCCTCCCACATCGTTGGCAGAGTGTGGTGACGTTAGCAGGGCTGAGAGTCTTTAGGCTAAGGTTTGTCATGTCAACTTTATGTGTACTGTGTTGTCATTCTTTTGCACGTGAGGGCCATATTGCCCTTATTACTACCGTAATAAATTAGTGTATTGCAATATTTCAATGCTATTCATTGCCCACGCATGTAGTTAGCATCTTGTCCTTTCGTCTGTATATGCCTCGTTTTCCAGCCGTACTGGTGTCTTCCAGAAAAAAAAATAGTTGCCATGATTTTTGCCTCAACCCTCATATATATATATAATTATATATATATATATATATATTCAAGAAGGAATGGAAGTTTGTACGGAATAAGAATATTTTGCTTTAAAAGAGATCGTATTCATATATCAATTATATACTGTTCACATTAACTGGGACAAATGGTAAAAACAGTTTTTTTAAAGCCCTAGCTTTTAATAATTACATACTTTAAATAGACAGAAAAAATTCTACATTTGTTCGAAGCATGTTTTCCTGTAGCAGAAATGACCTCTTCAACTCGTTTTGTATTGACTCAACTAATGCAGCGCACATGTTCTTAACTTCATTATCGTGGAATTCCTTATATTATTATCGCCTTATATTATTTGTTCTGTTGTCGTGCAACTTAGTTTAGCTGAACTAGTCTTGAGAATATGTAATAACTTTTCAGTAGAATTTAGGTCTGAATAATTAAAAGGGCAATTAAGCTCTTTTATTTTTTATTATTGCATACAAGTCTGAAACAATATCGAACTGTAATAGGAAGCCAAAGCATGTTGAAATGTTCCATCAAATGTTTCTATCAATGGAATAATTCTTCTGTGTCATATTTCTATGTATTGGCATAATTCATCATACTTTTGCAAGGAACTAAGCTTCCAGCACCGTTTGTGATGAAAATCTTCAAAACATTTGTTCAGAAGGGTGTTTTGTAGTCTGTTCGATATGATCTGACATCAGAGTTTGAATTTCGTCTAACTACACTTGATTTGTATTCCTGCACAAATAAATGCGTTTCCTCACTGAAAGTCACCTTCTTCTAGTCATTAACAGTACAGAAATTGTATTTTTGGTTCATGCCTAACTTTTTTTTATTGCTTTCTGAGTTAGAAATTGCTTTTTCCTTGGACTTGATACCTTACGGCTAACTTCGAATATCCTTTTTGGTACAGATAAGTTACTCACTTCAACACCATAATCCAATAAATCCCTAGGAAGATCTGTGCTTGTCTTACTTTGATTAATGTTGCTATTTCTTATTAGAGAATTTTATCAGTTCTTTGAGTAATTTTCAGTTTGAGCCCAAATCTGTTTTTTCTTTTGAGAGACGATCATCAGAAATCTTGAAATGTTCTTAAAATTCTTGAAATATTTGATTTGATAGCACCAACTATCACAGCTATATCTCTCACAGTTATAGAAGTGTGTTTATTAAAAGCGATTTCTTTAGAACGGTTCCTCTGAGTAATATCCATCTTTGAACAAGCAAAAGTAACACGTGTTACGAGAAATTCAAAATTATAACCACAAACTACCACACTGAAAGTCTCACAACTGAACTACTGATGTACTAAAACCGATCTAGCGGATAAATTATAGTCAATGTCGATAAGTCAGATTACTTCTGGGCAGATGTAACCGATTTGAGTTGGTTCGTGACATAACTAGTTATCACCTATAAACTGAGACAAGAAAAATATGTTTGCCCCAAATAATTTAAACATTATATTATATATGTTTATAGTGGAGGTGGTGAAGTGGGTAAATTTGTTTATTTAGATTACTGCTCCATTAAAATCTGATTAATTAAAACGTAAATGATTTTATTTTATCGCATTCAGAAAATATAAACTTTTATTGATGTGTAATATCTTTCCTCTCGATTGCTGGAGATTTGTGGGAGTGATTTCGTGAAAAGGGACGGAAATGCGTAACTGGAAGTTGGGGAAGCGCGTGCTATTCAGTGAAGTTCTGTTTTTTCTCCTTCATTCGCGAGGGACTCCAAACCCATCCACCCCCCTGTGGTCTAGGCCGTGAGATCTTTGTTTTTGTTTTCTCACTTTAGGATCAGAGAAGAAGCTAAGTCCTTTAGGCAGAGACGTGGTTAGCCAATGACGAACGTGTTTCGATACCTGACTTCGATTGCTGCGTACAATTTAAACGACCGGCCACAGAGCAGCTGGTGTTGCGATCTATCACAAACAGAACACCTCACATGCTGTGGATCATCATATGGATATTACTTATCGTCAAACAAGGGGACTGGGTATTGTTAGTTAAGATATTGGGGACATACCGTGTGGCAAAATGCTTATTTGAAAATGGACCAACAGTGATTTCGGTGGTCGTATACATTTCTCCGAATCAAACGGTTCAAAAAATTAAAGATTTCCTGCATTTTTTACTTTTACCATATACCGAAGGTGGTTCTGCTCTTTTTAAAAAAAAACTATCACTCACTTCCCATGATTTTGAGTGGTATTTTAAAGTTAACTTCAGTTTGCTAGAAGCTGAGCCACTCATAGCTTTTTGAAGATGAACTCAAGCTCGAAATGAACACAAATCCAAATGTTTCGACAACTAACAGTGGTACTGTTATTGACGCTATTTTTCAACGGTTTTTAAATACTTTGAAACCACAAGTATATGTGTCATATTTTATTTATCATAAATTATCATTACTGCTCTTCCTCAAATTGAAAAAGAATAATTATTTTTGATAAAATA
>BMAO01036277.1:0-16512 GCA_019973975.1 Trichonephila clavata
CCTACTAAGAACAATATAAACATGCTTTCTTTTCTTATTCTTATCCTGTCTTGCTTGCGTCGTTACTGCTGTGTTATGTAAATGTTTCCGGCCATGCATTCCCTAAGTGATTTTCCATCGTCTAAGTGTACCCTATCTGTTCAGAAAGTTTGTAACTGCTGTATTGATACACCTTGTATATGATCGTAGTATTTAATAATCTGTCACCATAGTAAAACATTTTTAATTAATTTAATAATTAGTTGAAGCACAATTTGTAAACGAATTAAGTAACATTACATCAATCTAGAGATGAATTATTGCAATCCAAACATACGTCTTCAGGAATTCAAGAAAAAAACTATAATAAAATCGATCTATGACGAATTTGCTGTCAGTTACTTTTTTTTATCCAAAGAGAAAGAAATCTTTATCACATTTGACTTTTATCTTGGCATATTTTTGGTTAAACGATTTCTAGTTGCTTAAAAATTTTGTCTAAGTTGGCGGATTGGAGAAACTGTTTGCTAAACCCGCCTATAGAGTAACCTTACTAAGAAAACATTCCTAGTGGGGTGCCATATGTCAATAGAGCAAGAAAAATAATTCGGTCGATTGTTTTTCACGTGTCTTTTTGAAATGGGAATTGCCTTTCTAAAATTTTATTGAGCAAATTTGATATTCTGAAGCTCTTGAAACTATTCGATTTAGATATATCTTGTTGTTGGTAAAACTTTTCGTTGAATATTTTTTTTATAATTTCATTTCTTAAGACTTTCATATAAAAATGTATTCGGAATCGGTATTGTATGTTTATTAATGTTCTAATGTTCTTTTAGAAAAAAAAAACAAGAAGAAATGAGAAATTTTGCAGTAAACAAAGCAATTAGGTTCGGTGAAATGTTACTTTTTGGGGTGTAATAACTGAATCCATTCTTATAATACAAAAAACTGGTTAAAACAGTGCTTCTCAAAATTTCAATATTTGCGACCCAATATTCAATCACAAATTTCACAGCACCCCTTTCCTTACAATAACAATGAGTTGAAATCAGTTTGACGCTAAAGCTACAAAACGACTTCAACCTCTTTTTGTGCCACCGGTGTATGTAAATGTCTCACTCACCCAAAGCAGTAATTGCCCTCGACGTAACTATATGTCTTTCTGAAATACGAACTTTTCTGAGCACTGCTATCCATAAAATTGTTCTGAAGACTGTAGAATGCAATAGAATTACATTGGCACTGTTTGCGCAGGATTTACTTGTTTCTGGAGATTTGCTTATGTACTCCTTTACTCTCTTAACCCTCCTTCCCCCCCCCCAATACATCCCATACGCGTGCCTACGTGGAAAAATGGGGCTGGCATTATGAAGTGAATAGTGTAACTTTTTAATGGCAGTTAACAGATGTATTATAAAAACCTACAAATTATCAAGTTAAGAGAGAGTTAATGTTTGCAACAATTATATAAATGAAAGCCCCCACCCACATTACTGGTTATTATTAAATTTGTTCTTATAGTATAGTATTGTGTGTTAAATTAATTATGAAATAAATGTTCAGTTCTGAACAATTTTTAAGTTTATTTTTATCAGTGTAGATATGTATTTTTTTGTCAGAACATATTTGTTTTACTTTCAGTAATTATTAATTTTTAAAATAATCTTTAGGAAACGGCTTTTCATTCAGTCTATTGTTACGACGCCCCCTTCGTTGAGTTATCACGCCCCTTAGGATGCGCGCCCCACAGTTTGAGAAACGCTGGTTTAAACTCACCTGATTTTATCTAGAAACATTTTTCAAGCTATTAAAACGTGCGCAAATGATATAAATGTAGAAAACCTTTCTAATGTCTTCAAAATGTTATTTTATTCAGATAAAAATCCCAACCGGAAAAAAGGAATTTTATTTTGTTTCTGGAAATGAATAAATTTAAATGGAAGCAAACGTTTTATTCCCTTGTTCAAAATACAAAGGACGTCAATTCGTAAATAATAAAGCTGAATTTCAAAGCAACGCACAATTGCTACTTTCGACAACATATGTATTACGTTTTTGTGAAATCTTCAATTAAATAGAGCAACAATAAAGTAAAAAAAATGAACACAATAGATAATATAATTGCTTTTAACTTAAATAAAATATTTACACTGCATAATATGTATACGAGTATTTATTTCAGAAAGTGTGTAGGTTTTTTTTTAACGTCACTCTCTACAGCAACACATAAAATGTGTAGAAAGTAGTAATAAATACAGTATTTTTCAGTCTTGAATCTATTACAACTAATGTTAAATAAATTACACCTTCAGGAAGCGAGTTACATCAAATGTCTCTTCTTATAACACACGTTACAAGAAGACTTATTATTTGTATAATTCGGCGCCCAGATAACCTTACAGTTAACTATTTGCTATCTAGACTCCTTACACAGAAAGGTCTTATGTCATGGCAATGTCTGAAACATAAGATTAGACTACATAAGGACACACAAATCGTTTTTGAGCCACATTAATATTAGTCTAGACTTCAAGTAAACTTGGGAGAAGGCGCGCAATTGATACTAACATTAGTGGTTGCAAAGGGTGACAGTCATCCAATATTTTTTGTATAATTATTTTAATTGTACAAGATAAAGAATCGTAATTCTAGTAATAATCTAATCAAAAGAAAAGTATATTTACCAATTTTAATAATTATTTTTGTTTGATAATTTGGTGAAAGAAAATCCAATCAAACTGAACTAAAAGGTTTCAAATGTGCTTGAATTTAATAAGGAACACATAGCGCATACACTTTTCGCTAATATTACAGGAATGGTATTTGCAGGCAATACTGTCATATTTTGTTTAAGTTATTACATTTTTATTGTCCCTTATGATCGGCAAAAAGGATTTTGAACTTTTTTCTGCTTGTGTCTTTTGACAGAGCGCAGGGTGTCTTGTCATACACATTTGTGGCTTCATACCTTTCTTGTTAAAGTTCTTTAGGTAGCATTTGAAAAAAAAAATTCCCTTTCAACGCAAAAACTTTATGTGTTCATCGTTTTCTTAAATTTACTTTCACCATCATGGTTAACATGCTCTATTTCAACATGTTCTCTTGCTTAATCACTTTCAATTTCATCAAATAGAAATCACACATACCCATTCTCTTTTTTTTATTCCATTTATTTACATATTTAACCATAATGAGTCGTACAATATAGCAATCAAAACCACTTAGTCGTTCACAGGGGAAAATATAGCATTGTTATAGAAATTATTTCGGAACCAAAATGTTCTGCGGGTAACTCAGTCACCCCAAGATGAAAAATGTTTCAATCCAAAAAAAAGGGAGAGATATGTGTCAAATACATTGTAGTTCTCTGAAGACTGTCATAAAAGAGGATATTGCCCGAGATCATTGGTAACAAATATTTTCCCTGGAATTAAAGATTTCGTTAGCCTGGGGTGACTATGCGCCCAGCGAAGCTCCTGGGTCAAGCATATATCACCATCAATTTCTATTCAGGAAACTTGATACTCTTAATGTGATAATCGATGTTTTAAGTTTCATTAGGAACGTGATAATATAATAAAAGGAAAAAGTTTTACAAACACGTTTTAAAATGATTTTCAAATATCTTTAGTTTGCTAAAATGTGTTTCATATTAAGTTTTATTAAAGCAATCGTTAGTACACAACAAGCACGCTATATGTGTTCTAGTCAGTGGTTACAATCTGGGGTTGCATTAAAAAATTTGATGGTCGTAGAAAATTTTGGACACTGCATAAAATGTGTGTAACATTTAAAAAAATTTTCTTTTTTAATTATTAATTACTATGTTATCTTCACTTAAACAAAATGAATTTTTTATTATTATATATATTTATCTTTTTAATCATTACTACAAATATAAAATAATACATTTAGTGATCCATGAAGTTGTGGTGCGGTAGCTGTTTACATGTTAAGACAACATGAGGGATATGGGTGGACAGACCTCGTAATTGTACACTTTCGGAGATGGTAAAGGTTGACACCTGCCTCCAAACTTTCACACTAACTTCAAAATTTTGTACTTCGATAAAATTTAATTATTCCTTCTTCTAGGCGGATTTGCTGTGCACCATAACTCGACAGAAACAGCGTGTGCACTAGTTCGTGACCATTCCGGCTATCGTGGCCACTTTGCACACACCAGGATATATTACTTTATAGGACAGGAGTGGGTAATAATTTTGGCCCGAGGGCTCCACTATGGAAGTGGAATATAACGAAGCGCCTCACCTTTTAAAAATGATTGCATTCATTAGTTAACGTTAGCCCTCAAAAAGTTAAAAACTGTCCCATATGAAAACCAATAAATACAAAATGAATAAAATAGTGGCAGTTTTAATAAACTGACAATGCTCTAACTTCCTATCATCAACAGCTGCAAGTACATTTAGTTTAAGACTTAGTTTAATGCTACAAATGTACCCACACACACAATCATGCTTTTGTGTGTATATATATATATATATTAATCAGGATGGATATTGCTTGTGTTTAAATTCTTATCACAGCTTACAAGTGAATGTTAAACAACACGCATAAATATTTACTCTTGTTGATCGTTAAAAAAATAACTCACAAATGCGTATGTGGACTCAAAACCAAATGCGGCGGACCACTATTTGCCCAACCGTGGTATAAGTGAGAGAGTGAGTGAATATTAACGTCGCACTGTTCAGCTACACAAGGGCTTTGGCGACGGACCTCGTAATTTTGAACTCTTGTCAAGTGACGAGGACGACACCTGAGCTGGCACCCCTCTCCTAGCTACCACACCCACACCAACGGGAGGACGTTTGAGCTCTCGACAGGTTTTACGTGCATCGCTTCCCTACACAGCGGGTCTTTAGAGGTACAGGGCTGGAACTCATGACACGACCAGCCACGATCCTATACCTTGACCGCTAAGCTACCGTGGCCACGCCCAACCGTGTTATAAGGAAACAAATTGGGTTTATAAAGTAAAATTCAGGTATTTTTGGACACGTAATCTTTTATGTGTTGTAAATCCTTAGCAAGAATTCCGTTCCGACTGAAACTGGTTTAAACATTTAGATTAGTATACTATTGATGATTTATACATATTTTTCTTATTTTAGTCAGCATTTTTTTTTTAAATTAGCAAAACTGGAAACATGAGGGAAGGTTAAGACATTTTAAATTGTTTGAGCTCTAAAAGAGGAAAAACGTCATGGAGGTGAAAAGAAACTTGTGTAACATGTTTGATGAGGAAGCAGTAGCAGATCGAACATGCCAAAATGGCTTATGAAATTTTGCTTGGGTGAATTTTCTTTTAAAGATGAACTCAAATCAGCAAGACCATTATATGTCAGGGATGAAGTGTTACGGAGTGTGAGTAGGATAAATTACATGTTAACTTCAATATAAGAGTGCTACAAACTTAGATTTAATCAGACTACTCCTTTCGATAACCTTAAAATGCTTGGTTTTGTGACTAAACTGTATGTATGGGTACCACACGAATTAAACAAGAAAATTAATGTACAGATTTTCAATATGTTCTTCAAATCCTGTTCGTCACAAAAGGGAACCATTTTTTGACCACTTGGTGACTGAAGATGAAAAGTGGACACTGTACAAACACGTGGTTTGAAAAATAAACCTATGTGTACTTTGTGAAAACACCACCATCCACATCCAAAACTGGCACGCTTTAGAAGACGGTTATGCTTTGTTGCTGGTAAGACAGCAAGGGGATAATGCACTATTAGTTACTGAAAGAAAATGAACCAGCGGTTACTGTTCGCAACTGGATGCTTTGATTTAAGAAATTCACAATAAACGTTCATTTTGGCCAGTAAAAAAGGTGTAATCCTTCACCGAGAAAAAGCTAAACTACACGAGACATGAACAATTGCATGGAGAATTCAGAATTGGGTTGGAAAACTTTTAATTAGCCTCATGTTGTGCAATCTGGTTACCATCTATTCAGGTCGCTGCTAACCTTTCTTGGTGGAAATAAATAAAAAATTATGAGGTTCACCAAATGGCCATTGCAAGAATATTTTGTCTCGAAAACAGGAGACTTCTTTTTTAGGGAGTACGATAAGCTGCCAGAACGTTGGTAGGCAGTTGTAATTAACAAAATAAATTCTATTTTATTTTAAGTTTTTAATATAAAGGGGGAAACAGTTTTTTTTTCTTATTAAGAAAATGACAGAACTAACTTTCCCTTACACCGAATAATTGCGTCCCTAAAAATTGTTCTTGCAATTATACACGTATTCGAAATGAATTTTAATTTAATTTGTTTGAAGTACCATAAACAGAGCATCAAATTATACCATAAAAGGAAAACAAAAAATATTTGTAGTGTAAAATCGACTCGTCTTTTCATTCAGACCCAGTAAATCTCCTGAAATTGATTAGTTCCAACAACTTCCTAACACAAAAAAAAAATACAACTCAAAGACGAAATCCACACTATTCACTGAAACTTCGCAATCCGGCAACGGGTCATAATGACATTTTTAAATCACATCGGGAAGAAGTCTTTATCGATATAAAAGGAAATAATCGATTTAATTAGTTCCTACACGGCTGTTTTCAAATGGGACGCGACGCCATGGAGCTTTACTCTAATTGAATTTCTCTCTGCACATTCAGCGCTTCGCGCGATCAAAAAGTTGCCGCGATAAAATGGAGTCATAAACTTGGAAATGAAAACTTTCCGCCAGATATGAAGGAATCATTCCGAAGAATAAATCACGGGGCAAAAGTTTCAATCTTCGAATGCTTTTAATTATGTCGAATTTATGTTTGCTAATTGATTGCAACGCTGTTCTTACAGACAGATCATTTCTCGTGTTTAGGGGTAGTAAATAGTTAATATTGTGAGAAATTGATTGACTCTTTTGTTTATATCTCTGTCACAGGAATTTGGATTTTGATCAAAACCCTAAGGGGAGATATCATCAATTCACAGAAATAAAAACTGTTTAAATCATTCCCCTGAAGAAAGTCAATAAGATCCAATTACTGGGCTTAATGCAAAGAGAACATTATGTTGCTAAAAGAGTTTAAATGCAATTTTTTAGTAAATTATGCCTTATTACGTGTAGAGTAAGCAATAGAATAATCATTAACATACAAATTATTTATTCTAAATAATTAACAAAACAGAAATATATATTTTAGCCCATATTTTTTAAAGCATTTTTTTATCAAGACTTTAAATATTTTTTTCATGAATGTAAATTTCATTAAAATGTTCCTCAGATACGAATTTGGCCAGGTAAGTATTTAAAAAGTAATCAAAATACAGAAAATAATTATGAAAATGCACGCATTCTTTTTCGCATAATGTTAGGGCACTTGCCGGCATGGATGTCGGAGGGATAGTGGAAAGGAGTTAAAGGGGAGTGGTAACAAGCGAAAATAGAACTGCGCGAGTCCTCTTAACTTGTTCATTTTA
Source organism: Trichonephila clavata (assembly GCA_019973975.1). Taxonomy (NCBI): domain Eukaryota; kingdom Metazoa; phylum Arthropoda; class Arachnida; order Araneae; family Nephilidae; genus Trichonephila; species Trichonephila clavata. Next base: position 7,457 of record BMAO01036277.1, read on the forward strand.
TCTTTCCCTAAACCGTTCAGAGATTTAATTAAATTACTGACTTTCTTCCGAGAAATGACCCATAGAGTTTTTATTTTAACGTCTTCTGTTAATAGATCATATCCCTTAGGGATTTGATCAACTCCCGAATTTCATCATCCCCCAGCGACATCTTTATGCATAACACAAGTTTAAAAGAGAATACTCGTTTCTAATTACTTTGCGTCGTTCTTAATACGTTCAAAAATAACGATAACTTATTTATTTAAAAATAGAGATTTAACATTGTGTGTGACATTTAACATTTGTTTAAAAAAAATAGTGTAAAATGGTTTATTAATATGCGATGTTTACAAAAATTTTTAAAAAATTAACGATAATAACAAAATAGAATATTTATTTAATTTACCAGTATTAAATTTTTAAATGCATTATGGACCTGTAATTGCTCTAACCACGGGTTTCGTTTTCAATTTTCCCCATCCAAAGTGTTTTTCCGCCTTCGATTTTAAGCTCCGTCTGATTTTCAGTAGCGTTAACGCTTGAAAAAAAGTAGGGCTAAGAATCGAATAAATACGGTAATTTCATTACAAAAAAGCTCAAATTATTTATTTAGTAAAAATACATGTAACACAATTTTAATTGTGTTACATGTACTATTAATCGTTTGAGTGCTGAAGAATTTTTATATATATATGCTAGAAGTGCGGAGTGAAAAATACGTAGTTTCCCCTTAAATAATACACAAATGGTTTTAAATAACTCTAAATGTTATGTAAAAAGTAATTTTGACCAAAAAATATTCTTTATTATCATTTATTACAAAAATGTTTTGCTGCACAAATTCCATTAATTCTTTTTTACCCATGCAGGGCAAATTAAGTTAGATCGTTTAATTCCATTTTTTTTTTTACTACATACCTCATACTGTCGCTCAGGTAATTTTCCTAAAGAAATCCTTGACTTATTGTTAGTCTACCTGTGGTATTTTTGCTTGGTAACCTCCTTAGCGTCAATGATGATCGAAATGAATTAAAGGCTAGTTAATTTTTCCCCCAGACATTTTTTTCGAATGTTTATAAAAGTGTTTAGCATTCTGGCAAAAATGATAAAAACAACTTTCTTCCAAAATGTGAGAGTTCGTCTTTCATCGAGATATGTTTTGTCGGATGTAAAAGTTATCTGTTGTGTTCGTATAGATCTTACGATGCTTTGAAATAAAATAAAAGAAAAAAAGGCTATCTATCCTTTTACATTAGCTCATTTTTTCAACCATATCTCAATCGACGACACTACTGCTTCCCACTATTTTTCATTTTATTTCTTAATATTAAAAACTACAATTGAAATAAATTAATACAAGGTAGGATTCAAAAATTCCCGGACTGAGTCTATAATTTAAATAATGTTACCAATTAAATTGATGAAACACATCCTCCTTCGAAATAAGACCATTGGGCAACAACACACTTTTACCATCACTTTTTAAGGTCATCGAAACACTTCTACAATCCAATTTTAGCCATGTTCTTTGATTAAGCCTGCGATGGAGTTTTAATTTCATCTGCAAATCGGAATCGACGATCCTGAAAGCGACGTGCCGTTTCTGGAATTGCTTAAGTCAAAGGGGGAGAAATCAGGATGCGGCAAAATAGTTGATTTTTCGTTTCCCTCTGTCATTGTTTGATGCCTGTTCTGACGTACAGCCGAAGAAATCTTTTCAATGTTTTCAGCGGTGCGGGAAGTCACCCGACGTCCAGAGCGTCCGTTGAAACGTCGATGCCACTCAAAAGCTTGCATCCCTGATAATGCATCACTGCGGCGTACATGCTTTAACATTTTGTATGTCTCCGTAGCATTCTTTCTCAAGCGAACGCAATATCTGATATATTCATTCTATGGCCAACAAACGCCATTTCTTTCAATCGCCAGGTACTAAATGCAACCAACCGCCTACAAAGTACGATTCTGTGGCGAGCCACCGACACCGTGATTCGAGACAATTCACTTTTAGAAAAGGGAAAGGATGCAATAACACTGAAACGTTATCTTAATCACTCCATTGCAAACATTTTTCAGGTTATAGACTCAGTCCATGAACTTTTGTATCCTACTGCGTAAAACAGTGATTTATATGAATACATCTACCCTTAATTGATGCGAAAATTATACCAACCAACAGTACTTTTCTGCATTTTCGGTACGAAACAAGAGAATCGTGTTCGCGCTTCACCGCACTCAAATAGTTAAGGTGCAACTTGAGCAAAAGTTACACTAATCGAAATAAATTATCAAATAGTGTAACTTCCTATTCTTGATGACTGTCATCACGTATTTTCCACTGAATGGGTTTCATGTGACGTCATAGTCACATGATAATGAAAACTAATCGTTTTTAGCCAATCAGTTCAAAAACCCATATGACTTCATAGTCACATGATAAAATCAATCACGCGTTTTCAGCTAATCAGCTCATGCTCCTCTTTGTTGCCAACGTTTGCTCTTTGAAACAACTTTCTCTTGAAAACGACAATAACGTACATAGGTATAGGAATTACATTTTATTTAAAAAATACATGTGTAAAATATTTTTTTTTACTTCGTAAATCTTTAGGAAATTTTTTAAAAACATTTTAGCATCTTTATTCAATTAAGAAATTTGAAATATCATCTAAATTTTACAAATAGAACAAGTACAATAACTTTAATGTCTGTTTTTAAGGGGAACATGTGTTTGTTTATATTAAATAAATCGTCTTGAATTGAGCCCTTTCAAAACTAAATATAGATTCGTACTTGTTTTTCTAACAGTAATATCTAGACGAACTTTCAAATTTGGTAATTGGCAAAACATTCAAATATTGATTCTTCACACACACGCACAAAAAAAGTGTTTCAAATTTAAAAAAATCTTGTATCATGCCTGCATTTTGTTTCCCAATGTTCATTTTCTCTTGTACATTTCCTATGTATATACTATTAGCTCACTCTCTCTACATTTATCTTGTTCAAATTTTCAATCGTTAATAAAACACATTTAAATGCACTCAATTGAGCTGAATTTTTATATGCACACTTATTTTGGATAAAAATATAGCAATTTAATTATAATTAATAAAAGTTAATTGATTATAACTAATTATTCAAAGAATTACAAATACAGCATCGTTGGCATAAATTTGGGCGACATAGCGACCATTTTGGCGACAAGGGTCAAAACTTGAAAAGGTTTTTTTCTCACATTTTAAGGCGCTCATTTGAGCTGAAATTTTCTATACACTATTGTTTACAATAACAATACGATATTTTAATTATAATTAACTAAAATTTATTGACTGAAATTATTTATTTAAGGAATTACAGATACAGCCACTTTGGCTTCTATTTTAGCAACTGGGGTCAAAACTTAAAAATAATTTTTTTTTCGCGTTTCAAAGCTGAGCAGTTGAATTGAATTTTATATACACGATTGTTTTGGGATGACAATGCGAAACTTTAATGATAATTAATAAAAATTAATTACCACTTAATGTTGCAATTTTGTCATGTGTATATACATATTTATATTAATTGTAACTATTTAATAAAAATTAACTAAAATAATTTTTTTTTTGCTGATCTAAGTAGGAATCGACTTAATTTTTTTTCATTACTTGTTTTTCATAAATATGAATTTTTTTAAAAGAAACTATCTGCAAAATGCAAAAGTCGGCAACAGTAAAGCGTATAAACTATTTGGCTAGAAACACGTAATTGCTTTTATCATCCGATTATGACGTCACATGAATTCATCAACTGTTGGACTAGAAACACGTAATTATCGTTATCTTGCTACTATGACGTCACATGAATTTGGCTCATTTCATTATAGGCGAAAATAAGCAACGCGTTTGGCATTTTTTTTTTTTGCATTGGTGAAAAATTATAGACAGGTTCTTATACCCGCTGAAAATGCTGAAATTTTAAAAAAGCTAACAAAAATTTCTTAAAATTTAGCTCAATAAAAACGAATAATTCTCGAGTAGCTTCAAAATACGACTCTAAACAATCTAACACTCATATAAAAACGATGCTGGTTTTTTTCGTAATTTAGTTTAATGAAACGTTGATCATAGAATTTATTTTAGCGAGGGATTTAGTTAAGATAAAAAGTAATTAAGAGTCTAAGGAGAACTGATCGAAGCCGTCAAAAATAAATGAAATTTAAGCATTTATTGTATTCTTTAAAAAATGTGAAAGATCAAGAAAAATCATATAGAACAATGAATAATATGGTTTACAACTGAACAGCTTATATTGAAAATATTTGTTATGTTTCATTTAAACAGATGCGTAAGAAAGGCAGAACTATGAATACCAATAAATTGTATTTTAAAGTCAATCAATGAAACAGAAAAGTTGCCATCAAGGAGCACACGATAAATTAAATTTTTATTTCATTTTATAAATATCACTCCCATATTTTTCAGTTTCATATTGCGTAGAAACAGTTTTTCAAGTTTTCTTCAATAAGTTTACCTTGGTTTTCAGGGGAAATATATTGTTATATAGGGAATACTTTTTTTAAGTACTTCATATATTTGAACTAGGTGATGAGAACACAACCCATCCTACCTCAGGATTGTAAATGTCAACAGTTTGAACTTACCTCAGCTTCTCTACACTACAGGTCTTCAATGTTACTAGGGCTTAAAATTGTGACTCGACAACAACGGCCATAAGTTCGAGATCATGATTATCGCCCTACCACTTTTTTAAAGACATGGACCTACCCCTTTCAGAAATATTCATGACGTGTATATTTCTGATTAGCCATGCTGTCGGAGTCTAAGACTGACTTCTTTAATTTAACATTGAAGATCGCCTGTTGTTTCCTCATAACCATCCCCACATCGCAATCGACAGATATCACACAAAATTAAATGCGGCAGCTTATATAAAGCTTTTATACAGTTTGTTTTAAATGAAAATACTGCTTATGGAGTCATAAAAATATTTATCTGTATGCATATCACGATTGATTGCAATAAGATACGCCTCCTCTATGCATTCATTTGCTCACGAAATTTTACCTGTTACCAGACTCGATGAATAAGGAATCATTCAACAAGCACACATGATTCATCTTTTGACTAATTACTTTATTTCCTGAGCATAGACACTCTTCTTGCTATTAAAATATTTGCGCTTATATGCTTTACATTTATATATCAGCATCTAGTTGCTTAATGATTCACTCTCTTGTGCTTTTCGTTCCTCCACTGGACAGAAACCGTACAAGCATTCTGTTGACTGGCGTCATCTGTTAGTTGTGGCATTAATAAATGCTAATGTATCATTACTGGTAACAATCTGATAATTTTAATATTTCCCGCAATGTGGGATAGTTACACACCCAATGGTTTTGAATCCTCAATTAACATTTTAAAGTTTAAACCTTATTTTTTGAAATATTCTAATTTTAGACAACTTAAAGCAAAACTGAATTGCGTTAAAATATAAGGGTTATTGCAATTTTAATTTTAAGGATTGTAGAATATATTCAAACAAATGTTTTATCTTTTGGCATCAGTACCCCAAACTCCATATCATCGAACATCAATTTTTAATGGATTTTCTTCAACTCAAATAGTAACTACAACTGAGTGAAAAATTTAACAGCTTTTTCTCACATTTTAAATCACTCAATCGAAATAAAATTTACTATAGACGATTTTTTAGATGACAATACGATAATTTAATTGTAATTAATAAACTTTATTTGATTAAACTAATTATTTAAAATACCTGCACATACAGCTACATTTGCGTCATTTTTGTGACAAAATTTGGTGTCTTGAGTGAAAACTTTACAGGTTTTCTCATAATTTAAGCGCTTAAACGAGCTTAAATGTTTTGTACATGGTTATTCTGGATGTCAATACGATTTTTTTAAATTCTAATTAATAAAATCATTGCTTAAATTACTTTAAATAATTAAATTTTAAACATAATTTTAATTGTTTACAATGTAAAATATTTGATATTAAACAAAGAAATTTAAATTATAACACATTACCAATAAGTCCGGGCCTAACATATAGATGACTCTATCTTCTAACTTTTCTAAGCCTAACCTAGTATTACTAACTTTTCAAACGGCACGTGTCAAAATTTCGAGAGAATATCTTGCTTAGTTATAGAGTTAGTGGTTTTTTGTGGCAACAGGGGCAACTGTTTGGAAACCATGGATAAAAAGAATTTTGTGTGCTAATCAAGCATTGCTTTCGGATGGGGAAAAACTGTTCAACTAAAACAATGAATTGATAAATGTTATCCGGACTCTGCTTCGTTGCCAACAAAAGTTAAAAGATGGTATACTGTCTTGAAATGTGGTCGTACAGACACAAACGACGTTGAACGTTCAGGTCACTCAAATTCTGCAGTTGTTGCAGAATCATCAAAAAGTGCATGAAATCATTTTAGCCGATCATAAATTGAAGTTGCGTGAGATAGCAGAGAATTTAAAGGTATCAGAAGCTGTGCATTTACCATTTTGCATGATCATTTGTCAATGAGAAAGTTGTGTTCAAGTGGGTGCCGCGTTTTCTCACTGTTGATCAAAAACAACAACACATCGACGATTCAGGCGTTGTTTGGAGCTATTTAAGCACAAAAAAAGGTTTTTTACGTATATATGTGACGGTGAATGAAATAATGGGTACATTACTAACGCCTGAATGAAAAAGACCGTCAGTTGAGTGACAGAGCCAGTGAAAGGTGTCCAAAACTCAAACGTCAGTTAGAAAGGTTGATGGCGTCCGTATTTTCGGATTCTCATTTATTTTATTTTTTGACTACCTTGAGAAAAGCAAAACCAATTAATAGTAAATATTATATGTGTTATTGGATCAACTGATGAAAAAATAAAGAAAAAACGTCCTCAAATGCAAAAGAAAAAGTACTGTTTCACCAAGACATGCTCCGTGACAAAAGTCCATGAAAACGATGGTCAAATTGATCAAATGCACTTCGAATTACTTTCCCACCCACCATATAGTCCAGATTTGTCCCTCAGTGACTATTGACTGTTTGCAGATCTTAAAAGAAAACTGCAGGGAAAGAGGTTTGGTACAAATGAAGAAGTGATTACCTATGTAGAAGCCTATTTTGAGAGCATAAACAAATCGTTCTATGAAAAAGGTATTAAAAAATTAGAATAGCACTGGTCTGTATTATCACTCTTGTAGGGAAGTATTTGGTAAAATAAAGTTCAATTTTGCAGAAAAGTTGTTTTATTAGTTAGGCCCGGGACTTAATGAGTGATGTGTTAAAACTAATTATTGAATAAAATTAATTTGACTCAATGTCGCTCTTAAAATTTAAGGTATAAAGAAATTCTGAGGGGTTCAAAGTGTAAGGTGTGAAGAAAAACCCACGTATTTAAAAAATTCGTTTTTCAAAGGTGCTATTAAAAAAAACAGGAATATTCATTCTTTAAGTCAAACCGGGGATACATTGAAGCATGAAACTAAGCTTCTTTTTTAAATTAAATAAAGATGCCAAACAATTCGATGCAATTCAAAATAATTCTACAGCACTCAGACACAACTATCGCAAAGTCTAAAAATAAAAATATGTAATGATTAAGATTATTCGCAAACAGCTGCTGGATGTTTAGCCCATTCTTCACGATTAAAACAATACTGACTCAGTTTTAGCAAGCGACTCCTAATTTATAGGCTGATAGGAGATTTCCTCAAAGATCTCCTTACGTCATTAGATCGTGGTATTAATAGATTTCTACAGTAATGTCCAGAAGCAACCATAGGGTCACCAACTCACCAAAATCGGTCACCAAGTCAATAACATAGCCACTAAGTCGCCAAAACTAATACCAACTTGACTTTATCGACAAAATTTCGCCAAGTTTAGTTTCCATTGAATCGATATAATAATATAAGGAAAGACGTTGCTTGCGAATATTACAATTTTAGTCTAAAGAAATACAACAGAAAGTAATATAACATATTACACATTCAGAGATAAATTATTTACACTATTTTATGCATTCATTAAGTTCGAAACAGTTTCAAAACTTCGATTCTCTCCGAATATCGAAATCCACAATTTCGCATTAACAGAAATTTAGCAACGTGGAATAAATGACATTTGCGAATCACATCATCATAAGTCGTAATCGATGTTGGCAGAAATAATCGATCAAATGAATTCTTTCATGCGGCTGCTTTCAATAGCACGGCATTGGGAAGCTTTGCTGTAATTGAAATTCTTTACAAATTTTCAGCACACTTTTCGCCATTAAAAAGTTTTCTGAATAAAATGTGCATCCGTGAATTAGAAACGAAAATTCCCCCAGGGATGTGTGAAAGGAGAATCCTAAAAAAAACAATAAATCACGAAGAGAAAATTTAATCTTTTTTAAGCATTTTCATAATTAAGGTTTGCTTATTGAAATTCAGACGCACATTCTTTTTAGACTATTCTTTGTTGATCGAAGTAAAAAGGAATTCATTGGAGGATTCTAAGGAACTGATTGTATGATATTGAAGAAAATTCTATCGCAATAGAAATAAATGGCTACTTACTCGTTTTTTACTTCCATTTCAATGTAAGTAACAGAAAGGCTTTTGCTATAAAGCAGAATAAATTTTGAATACTTAATTATAACATCTAGCACCCTTTTGAATTCGGATTTTAAAGTTATTAGGAAAATTTTACTTTCTTCTTCAAGCATATTTTTGCAACTTTTACTCAATAATCTCAGAAAAAATGGATTGTAGATCTTAATTATCTTCTTGAGGCCTGTGTCCGCAATTCTCATTTCACAAACTACACAACACGTTCATTCGCACTCATTTGCATTAAAACTGCTTACGTTTTGTTTCCAGAGCATGAGCTTTACATTTATTTTGTTAGCACATCGAGCGTCAGTATGTCTATGGTACACACATGCACATTAACACATAAATTAGTACATCGATTTCAAAACAACAAAATGCATCAGCAAAAAAAAAAAAAATACTAACATTTTCTCTAAAAGTAGATTTTTGGAACGTAAGTTCATTTACCTTTAA
>BMAO01036278.1:0-93227 GCA_019973975.1 Trichonephila clavata
AAAAAATATAAATCAATTTTTTTAACTATGAGTGAAATATTTTGATTTATATATATATATTTCCCTTTATAATGCTTATGATTGAAAAACACATTACAAGTATTTATTTTTCCATTATGAAATGTAAATTGTAACTTTACTAATGTTTATTGCTGTCTCCTCAAACATCTTCATCGAATTCATGTTACACAGGCCCCTTTTTGCATGCTCTGTGATATTTGGGAGAACATAGATGCTAACCACATTCGCCGCTGCCCAGCACTATAGCGGTCCTCTTTGTGCAACTTTATTGGCAAGCTAGGGACTTATTGGGCTAATAGACTTTTCTAGCCACGTTATTTCCTACTTTGTTTGTTTTGTCCGTTTTTGTTCCTACCCCCTCGTGGTGCAATGGTTTTTGTAACCCGGTCATTGGAAATAAAAAAAAAACTTTTTCATTCAGGGGTGGCACAGAAAATTATTTAGAAGCTTCCAAAAAAGGTATGAGATTCTCAGGAGAAACTTGGAAAAAAAACCATGATCATTTCAATGCTTTTTTCTTTAAAAAACCCTGACATTATTTAAAATAAATAAGCAGGCATAAAATTACTAAGTACAAATTAGGAAGTAGAATAAAAAGTTCACACAAAAAATTGCTGATAAGAAAGTGTGCATAACAAGTTAAAACATAACTGTGCATTATATATTTGCTTGTTTATATTAGTTTTGTTTTTATATCTGACTACAAGTTTAAGTGTTGCGTACTTTACTATATTTTCCTTTTTTTATTGCGGAACTAATTTTTATTATATTTTTGATTGAAAAAGAAGAACTGCACTTTTAAGAATTTGTAAGAGTTGCAGCAACGAAAAAAAATGACTTAGACTTTTAAATGAGAACAAAAAAAAAAACTTTCATATTAAAAATTGTTATAATGGTGACAAATACATATTTATTTTAAATTCAAATCTGTGTACAGAGTCTGTATATATATTAAGGTATGCTAATGATTGATCTACTAAAAGGATCTGGTGATTATGATTATAAGTTAAAAACTCTAATTATATAAAAAAGGTTGCTAGACAAAATAAAGGAATTATGTTATTTTTTGGAATGCATTTTAATTTTTATAATGTTTTACGTGATTTTCTGATAAAGTTCACGTTATTATATAAATTCCGTGTTTACACTTTTCTCTGAACAATTTGTATAGAGTGAATGGCTGTTTTCCCATTTCTCTGTACGCAAGTTTTCCTTGTAATTCTGAACCACTTTCATGTGACGAAATAACACTTGGGGATGTCTCCTCATACATTCTAAATTCCACAACTTTCAAAATAAGAATTTTAATGTTTGAGCTCATTTTTAACGTAGAGTAATTTCTTTTCCTGCACTATGGATTGTTTTTAAGATTCAGAATTAAACTTCGTGTTCTCGACTTGGTCATTACATACTTGGTCATTACTGATCCTGACCACTTTCCTACTGATAAAAGTAAAATAATGTTAATAATCCAAGAAAAAGTACTGAAGTAGGTGCATAACTTTTAAAACAATATAAATCAGCATGATTGATAGTTTTTACTGTATGTTTTTTCCATCTGAACGTGATTCGAAACTGAGATTCATTTACAAACACTGGCGTAGGTAGTCCTGAGTGGGCCCTATATTTAAATGTCTTCTTTTGAGCCCAGTAACATTTAAGGACCTTTGCTTACACATTTTGGGGCCCCTACGGATTGAGGGCCCCGTATCATTGATACGGCGGTGGCTATGCCCTGTTTACAATGCACCTTTCCGAAACTTTTAGGTATATTTCATAGTAAGTGGTTATGCCTACAGGGGAAAATAGTTGAGACTGATTATTGATTAGAGGAAAGTACGAAGTCACTTAGGAAGTGACATTTCGTAGTAACTCCATTTATGAGGAAATATGGCACTGTAATTGACGAAAATTAGTTTGGTTGGTGATATTTCTTAATTACAGCACACATAACAAAAAAAAAGAATTTTAAAAATATTTAATCATTTAAAATATTATTGGTTATTAAAATAAAACTCTTTTATTTTCATGGCTAAATTCTAACTTCAAAGTGTTCGATGATGAGAGAAAGTCATCACGTTCATTTAAAACACGATTAAATAACTATTTGTGGTATGATGGTATTATATATAGTGAGCTAAATATTATATATATATAGAAATGTTTTAAATCATTTTTATGGCTGCTTGTATACACCTCGGTAAAGTGTGATAGAATTTCCTCATGTCATCTTGCGACGCATTCTGTCAGGTATTCACCAGTTGTTGCACGAGATCTGTAATATTTTCAGGGCCCGATCTGACACCTAAACATGTCCCATGAATGTTCGAATGGTGAAAGGTCTAGTGACCTTGCAAGCCATAGAAGAGTTTTAAGGATACAAAATGGTCCAGAGATAGGCGAGCGTATGGAGCAAGCATTATCTGTTGAAAACTGGTCCCCAGTTGACGTGCAATGAAGGATAATACAACAGGCCGCAGAATGGTATCAACAAATCGTTGAGTTGTTAAAGGTGTATAGAGGATGACCAGAAATGACCTGCTGTACTACGAGATATCACCCCACACCGTCACACCAGGGGTTACGGTTCTATCCTTTATAAAGCAAAGTCAGATTGAGGACGCTGGTCCGGCCTTTTCAGACACGAAGACGATGGTCATCTGCTTCAAGAGTAAAGTGGGATTTATTATTGAATACTGCGCGATGTCCGTCCGATGGCAACCACGATGATCTGCTGCAACACCACTCCAGACGATTCCACCGATGATGTGGGGTCAAAGGCAGACATCTTTAAGGCCGCTGTGAGCATAACCTCGTCTCAGACCATCGCCGTAAACGGTGGAAGGTACCAAGGGGATTTGGAAGAGGCGGTAGTACGTGTTGAATACTAGGCAATGATATCGTTGCAGAAGTTCAGGCCTGTCGAACAATCCTCCGACTTGTGTCACATTTGTACATCTTGGCGTTCCAGAGTCTTCATTTCATTGATAAGTTCTTTACAGCAACCATTTCTGCCAGCTCTTTTGCACAGCTGTGTTTGTAATTTGCAGGTGACGACTTATTGCACAGCATGGCTACTCAGATTCACGCATTCGGACAATGTGACCACGTTCGAATTTATTCAGTTTCCTGTAAGGTCTTTGAAAACGTCGTGAAGCCACAATTTGTTTTACTTTATGGAATCACAACGGCAAAAATAAATTCCCCCCCCCCCGTCTCTATTACCGGTTTTATATTTTGCAAGTTCCTCGACAAAAATGTGCGCTACGATCTTAATTCATGGTTATTGACCTTAAAGATTTGATTATTTGCATGTTCGATCAAAATGTTTTTGTCTACGAAATTTCCTCACTATTGGACAACTCCTTTTTGGTGCTTCTAGTTTTTTGCTAAAGAGTGTGTGGTGACCTGTAGCCACCCCTTACATTAATACCTTCCTGTCTATCTGAAAACCCGGCTGGATGTGTAGGCGGACTTAAATGATCTAAATACATTATTATTTCAATTCAAACTGATTTATAGATTCTTATCAACATTTAATAACAGACACAACACAATACTAATTAAGGTATATAAACTAAGGTAGAGTGCAGAGGTGAGATAATAACACAGAATAATACGCGTGGATCATAATACAGAATTTCAACTGAATCTAGGACAGCTTAAACGCGCATAATTACAACTACACCTCACACTAATAATCAGATTTACTTAATCAAAGTCACTATACCTTATATTTTACTGCTGCGTTTCCTTCGGGGCGAACTTCAGGCACTAACAATCGTTGGATGAGTTGCCGAGACTCCCCGTTCCGTAATATATTTAATTTAAAATTCTTTTTAATCTTCACTATCCACTCCTCTTTGCGTACATCAAACGTATCCCTCGCTTAACTCGTCAACAACTACGTGTCAACAGTTCGCTCTCTTCACTTTACTATAAATCACCTCACTTGACTTCTCACTTCCTATTACTTAGCTCCCTTCAATTCGCGAAAACCGAATTTATATAATATTCCTTATTTACATAAATCACGTTTGGTTTCCCGATGAAGGTTAATTGAAATAAATATTTTGATTGAAAGGGAAAAAGAAGAGATTAGTAAAAATCCGTATAGATCCGTCACAAGTGTATATATATATTTACAGAGAGAGAGAGAGAGAGAGAGAGAGAGAGAGAGAGAGAGAGAGAGAGAGATAAACTACAATATTATTCGTAAACGAAAAAATATAAAACACTAAGGATACACATATGAATAGTATCGTAAAAAAAAATTACGAGATGTTGTTGTAGATAAAAAATTAAATTCGAGAAAGCAAATCTCTCCCTCGCAACCCGAATACATGACTTCTTGAAATAGCTAACACACCATGATATAAGACATAATTGGGAAGTGATAAGTTACGAAAAACGAAAGAAAAGCTCAAGTGTTTTGATGTACATTTTTCGTAATACTTAGTGTGAGTAGGTGTTTATTAATATGTCACTTTGTGTGTGTGATTGCGTGAAGCTACACTAGGAGTATCGTACTATTTCAAATCCAATATCTATATTTTGAAAATATATATTTTTCGTTATTTAAATTTTTTTTTTTACGTAGCATTTTGTAGCTGCCAAAGAGCTGTTGCTTCCGAATTTGTGTTACGGGGAATTAACTGATCCTTAATTTGACGTACGTAACGTATTATTCAGTGGTTTCCATTAAAACAGTCAGAATAATTGTTTATTAACATCTTATTTTGAAATTACACAAAAGTTAATGGTAATGAACATCGTAATTGTGAGCTTTTGTCAAGTGTGCCGTCACCTTGCGCTCCGAATTTTCAATAGACAATGATTTCACAACCTCAACTTAACCATTCTGGGTACTAGATATTTGTCAGAAGAAATTTCTAAGAATACAAGTCACTTAGTTTTTGTACATGCTGTACAATTTGTAAATATTTTTAAAAAAGTAATAATTTCTTAGAAAAATTTGGAGATTTTTTTCTTTCTTTTTAATACCACAAAGCCGGTTCATACATTTGTTTGTAGTTTGGAAAAGTGAAAACCACACATATGTATATGAAGGATGAAACCTTTAACTTGTGATGAAGCTTTACCATGTGTCAATAGCTAAATTTCTATCATGAAATTTTGTACAAAAATTTATCTCATTTTCCTTCTTTTCACTTATTAGCATCAACTTATGAATATGTGATAAAATTTAATTCCAGTTCAATTTTCAGCTCTAGTTATATCTTTGTGACCTGATATAATAAAAACCTTCAGAAGAACACAATGTAACAACGAATAACTAAAAATAAAAGAACTCGAACTCGTCATAGCTCTAAATTAAATTCATATGTTTCAATCTAATATATCAATAACTCGCTGTTATATTTTTTCTATATATATATATTTCTCTTGCTTTTAAGATCACCAAAAACTTCCTCCAGAAAACTATTTTTAGTTTCTAAAAGAGAGTGAAAACCTTTGACAGAATCGAATTCCAGGGCAGAAGAAAAACGAGTTCGAATGGTAAAAATTAGAACTTTTTGTACCTTTAGTTTTTGTCGGCACGAACATTCCACTGTCTGAAACAAAAGTAGGCATTTAGATAAAAAGAAGATTAAATAGATACGACTTATATAAGAGAAACAAGAAAGCACAAAGTTCCTAAAAAGAAAGACGCTTAATTGTTTGCAACATTATAGACAGCATTAAATTGACTAGGAAAAAAAAGAGATATTGCTTAAAACGAACGTTTAATACTTGATAAAACGCTGAAATAAAGAGGGCCATTTTTGTCACTGGCATGTGTTGCTTTTAAATGATTTGTGATTTTTAAGAAAAATTTGAATTTATAAATTTGAATGATTCCTTAATAACATTTTTTAAAAAAATATAACTTGTATAGCTATTCTTGTTTTTAAATATTTTTGTCAAAACTTTTAAAATATTTATAATTTGTATTATATCATATAAATTTTAGTGAACTAAAACAATAATTTAATCACAACACACACAACCACACACAACACACACACACACACACACACACACACACACACACACAACACACACACACACAACACACACACACAACACACACACCACACACACACACACACACACACACACACAACACACACAAACACACAACACACACACACACACACACACACAACACACACACACACACACACAACACACACACACACACACAACACACACACACACACACACACACACACACACACACACACACACACACACACAATATAAAAATAGATATTTATTTTCGTAACATTTAATGTAAAACTTAATTATTCAAGATGAATGCCATATTTCGTCATCCTTTTCCCTCCAGACACTAAACCTTCCCCGTAGACTTAGTAACGCCTCTGTCTAGAAACACAGAACCAGTAGGGTCCTGGAAAACCCCATAAATCAAGAGATTGGGGGAATTTACCTGTTCGCTACCTCTCCCTACTTTCCCGATAAAATATCGTTGTCCCCCAAAGTCGGGACTCTTATGCCTGTTAGAAAGCTTTGTAACACGTTCTTCCAGTGTTCACCCTACGAAGGAGAAACCCCATGATTTGAATAAAGATCTTGAATTCCATAGTTGTTGTTACTGGGTCGTTGAGATATTTCAAGCGGACAGGATTTCATCGAATACTCGGAAGCTTAAAATGTGTTACCGGCATAAGACGAGCATTAAAAAATAACGGAGAAACTCAACGACCCAAGAGATATGGAAATATATCATAAGAACTGTTGACAAGGATTTACAGCGAAAAAATGTGAGTTATATCGGAGAAGTAATACCTTATAGAAGCCCTGCTGCTAAAAAAAAATTGAAATTGAATCGTCAAGGTTGAGGCCAGGAGTACCAAATCACCAGAGAGGCACAAAATGCTGGACACTACTACAGCGCAGTCATCGTATTCAAACTTCTCGTCGGTTTTAGCAATCGTAGATTAGACGCTGATCCCTCTGCAAATCTTCAATATCGAAAAAAATGATGAAATACAAGAAATCAACTCAGTGTTTTTCCTTCTCCCCTTCAGTCGATATTGTTTTTCGATGAGAACTTTCCATCATTAGTGTATCCAAAAATAATAATAATAATAATAATTTTGTTTCTTTCATTGATTTAATTAAACTTCAAACAATACTTGTGGAAATAGTTATAATGACCATTTTAAAATTTAAATTTAACATGTCTATTAAATTTGATGTTTTTTGTATGATTTCAAAGAAAAATTCACAAGTATCGAGTCAATAAGCAATTTGATTTGAATTTGTGGTTTGTGTAAAATTTGATATCTTTATTGAAATAACGTTGATAATATTTTATTTTATTGTATTAAAAATATATTTGAGGGATATTGAAGTAATTCGTGTTGCACTGAAAGAAAGCAAAGCCTCAACGGTTAAATTGCTTGATCAATTAATTTTTAAGAATAAAAATACGCGATTAAATCGTAATAAAGTTTTAAATTTCGAAGGATTTAATTTTAAAATTGGGGATAATGAATTTTTAGATAGGATAGAAGAAACAGTTGATAAGTTTATATTAAATGAGTTAATTAAAATTTGTGATATTTAAAGCATCGCTGGTGAAGGGACGCAATCGGAAGTAGCAAAAAATATAACTTGCCTTTGCGATTTTGAGACACATAAAAATTCCTTAAACTGATGAGACATCAGAAGAAGAAACAAATGAATTGAGGAAATGCGATCAATCAGTGCAATACGAAAATAAAAACTGTAATGATAGTGTTTTTAAATAGATAGCAATGTCAATAGCCTAAATAACAAATATGATCAAAAAATAATAGTGAGTTTTAACGATATCGAGAGCATAATAACTCCTTTTAAGGGTGAAAGACATGAAAATGTTTTAAATTGGATTGAAAATTTTGAAGCCCAAGCAGAGTTACTCTCGTTGTCTGAAGTTTATAAATTTATTTATGCAAAACAATGTCTTAGGGGAAACGCTTTTTTGGTTATTATGAGTGAATCCAATATTAACCCGTGGAAACATTTAAAAGAACTGTTAATGGAGGAGTTTAAAATATCTTTCAATTCGGCTCAGGTTCATGAAATGTTACAAAAACGTAAAATGAAAAGTAATGAATCCCCTTTAGAATACTTTTACTCAATGAAAGAAATTTCACAGCAAAGTAGAATTGACGAACAAGCCTTAATAACTTATATTATTAAAGGAATAAAAGATTCAACACAAAATAAAACAATGTTATTTTGGATGTACATCCATAGTAGAATTTAACACTAAGTTGCGGGTGTATGAGACATATAAAAGAGAAATGAAGTAGTCAGAATCATTTAATCGTGCGCCTAATGCAAGTATAGAGGTAGGAAAACGGCCTCAAATTCATTGTTATAACTGCCAACAACTGGGCCACAAGGCCTACGAATGTAAGGGTGAGAGATTGGGTCAGACAATAGTCACACGTTTAAGATGTAAAGTTAATGAATCTTCTAAAAAAGTCCCATGGCCCAAATTGTTAAAAGTAGTAACTCAAGAATATAATTTAACGCCTCATTCGGTTACTAAATTCCCAAAAGCATATTTAATGTATGGAACACTACCCTATCAAAATCCTTTAGAGGAAAATATTTATCCTCCAGTCGAAGAAGCGAGGAAAATAGCTGTGGATAGAACAAAACTATATCATGAAAGAAATAAAATACATTATGATGCTAGATTTGTTGATGTAGAGTTTAGTCCTAATGATTTAGTTATTTATGAAGAGTTCAAATATCCAAATACTAGGAAACTTTCTCCAACATTTAGTGGCCCATATATAATTCTCAGAAAAATTTCTGACGTCAATTACGAAATTAATAAAACAAACGATCATACGAAAGAGAAGTCAGAAAAAGTGCATATTTCAAAATTACGAAAATACCATGCACCTGAAAATTTAAAGTTAAATCATGAATATGTGTATATAGTATGTTTATAAAATATGAATATAATGTATTGTATTATGTTGCATATAGTGTTGATTAAATTTGTGTTAATATTCAAGAAATGGTAACATTTCAAGACTGAGATGGACTATGTTCTGAAACGTAGCGAATTCCACAACCATGGTTGTATAAACTCAAGACGTCTTATTTCTTTGTATATAGCTGTTAAATGAAAGTTAGGAAATGTGGAAAACTAGTTTTGTAAAATTGTTATATTAAGTATTGCGCATAGTTGGAAAAACGTTGTATTGTTTTGTATGTCATATACTCTTGAATTTTTTTTATGATTTGTACTATTGTATTGTTATATAGACTATATAGTCTTCGTATGTTAAAATTTTATATTGATCTAGATAGTAGAAAAATTTCTGGTTATTATTTTGTGAACGGAAGAGTTAGCGAATGGGTGATACTTTTTTTTAAACTGGTTCAGCGGATTTTTTTAAGGGGGGGGGGGACGTAATATAAAAATAGATATTTCTTTTCGTAAAATCTATCCGCCAATCTATCTATCTATCTATATATATGATCCCTGTACACTGGTGTCCAAAAGTTAAGCATAAATCGTAAAATACGAAAAACATGGAGTAAATGTTCTTAAAATTATTCCAAATTTCTTGCGGATATTAATTAGGTAAAGAAGAAACATTGGGTTTATGCAAAAATTTCAGTCGACTACGTCCTGCGCGAACCACCGGCGCATGTCGGAAAGCGGAGAAACCGATTCACGCAGCATAGGCAGTTCAGACAAGTTTCGTGCAACTGCTGTGCGAAGGAACGTTGTTAACCATCAAACAAGGTGAATGATGGCACAAAGACGTCGATTGGACATGTTTACGAAAGGAAGAATCGTTAGAATGCTGGAATCCTCGTGATCACAAACCGAAGTGTCCCGAATTCTGAATGTGGACCAGTCTGGGATCTCAAGATTGTGGCAGAGGTTTCCGAGAACGGGAGATGTTATCCGACAACCAGTGTCAAGTCGACCAAGAGTCACAACCCCTCGCCAAGACCGATATCTGGTAATTAGTGCGTGACGTCAGAGGGACGGTACTGCCAGAGCACAGGGTTCGGCACTCACAGTCGCCACAGGAATACGAATTTCGAGACAAACTGTTTACGGGAGACTCAATGATGCTGGCCTGTATGCCAGAAGACCAGCAGTTTGCATTCCCCTCACGTCTGCGCATAAACGCGCTCGTTTGAACTGGAGTTTGAAATATCAACATTGGAGTGTGGGAGAGTGGGCCAATGTGATGTTCAGTGACGAGTCCCGGTTTAGTCTGAGTAGTGATTCTCGGTGGGTAACGATATGGAGAGAACGTGGAACACGTTTTGAACAAAAGAAACATAACAGAAAGATATCATTTTCCATCAAGGGGAGTAATGGTATGGGCAGGCATCATGATGGACGGCCGCACAGATCTCCATTTCTTTCACACGGGATCTGTAACTGCTCAAAGATACAGAGACGAGGTCCTTGAGCCTTATATTCGCTTGTTTCGAGATGCTGTCGGTTCTGACTTCATATTCATGGATAATAATGCGCCTTGTCACCGAGCGGTGCTGATTGATGACTTCCTTGAAACGGAAAACATCCAGCGCATGTCGTGGCTTGCGAACTCCCCTGATTTAAATCCTATCGAGCATGTATGGGACATTCTCGGGAGACAAATTGCAGCCCTTTCGCACCCACCAAGCTCTGTTAGAGAACTGAAAAGAGCTCTCCAAGAAGCTTGGAACCGTTTGAGCCCACAACTCATTCATCATCTCATAGCAAGTATGGTAAATCGCTGTGCAGCGTGCCTGGCTGTCAGAGGTGACCACACGCCTTATTAAACTGGAGCATCAGTATTTTATTTAACGTTTTCTTTCATTTTTTCTTTAAAGCGTGAATCCTTGCTATGCTCAGTTTTCTTTCAAACTTCTACTTTGGATAATAAAATTAATTATTATCATTCTTTTGATTTGCTTCCTTATTTTGTAACCATTTTACACTCGCATATCACGTTTCCCGCCATTCTGATTTACAGTTCCTTCTTTATTCACATAATTATCAATTATGCTTAACTTTTGGGCACCAGTGTAATCCATGATTATCCATCTAACAATGTATTAGAGAAAAATGTTGAGCTTTCAAAGGATTATTTTAAGGTTGCTTGTATTTTTTTTTTATAAAATCTATTTCTTCTAAAAGCAGAGCGATGGATACAAAATTTTTACTTTTCTATGTTTGTGTACGGTATTATCTTTCATTAAAACTTATTTTAATATATTTATATTAGGATTTTATCACGCGTCAAGGGAGATTTGAGCTTAAATAGTAGTTGTGCTTTTTAACATTTCGAGGTCTGCTCAACAGTAAAATAACACCTGCGGACATTAAATGCAATGTTTTGTACTCTAAAGATAAGCCTGTTGTTGAGATAATTTTGAACATCATGCTGTTTTTAAAATGTTTTCAGATTTAATGTGAATGGTTTTAGTTTTAAAGAACTAATTTTTTCTTCAAGGTTTTACATTGATTTTGAAATTTATATGTTTTTAAAATAATACACAATCAAAAAGAAAAGAAAAAATGAATTCAAAAACATTTATCTAATTTGCTGAGAAAGATAAAAAATGCTCTCTTCTTTCTCTGAAATAATTTAAGCGATTTGTATTGAAATCCAACATCGCAATCTTTGGAACCTAAGACTGAGCAGTGCGACGTTAATATTCACTCACTAACTCTTTCACGGCACACGTATACAACGAATTAAAACCGAATCGATATTTGAATCCATAATTCATCAGTAAGAGTTTTTAATATTTTGTCAGTAAATTAACTAAATCCTCAAATGGAACTCTAAATATAAAAAAAGGAAACAATTAGTCCTTATTATAAACACACCATTATCTAAAATGACAGTGACTGATGCAGTGAAATTTCAAATTTTTAATCCTCAGGTTGAATGTTTTAAACAAATTACTTAGCTTCCGACAGTAAAGTAAAAGTTCACTTTGACATTAACGCTTTAAAATCATTTACAAATCATTTACTAGAGAATTTATGTAAGTAAAATATCCAATGATTTTATAAAAATGATTCAACATAAAGTAGCGATACTCACCTTGCGGCCCATCGGGCCTTTTTAAGTAGCCCGGTCATGGCCTATTGCTCTGAGAAATTCATTTATTTAAGAAAATTTGGTGAGAAATTCTTTATTAAAAAAATCAAAATATCAGTTTTGCTTTTGGTTGACAATATGTTTGCGCACATTGATATTTTTTCTGATTAATGATAATAACAACAGTGGAGTAGCGATTATTTTATGTGTGTGAGTGGATTTAATTTTTAACTATCTTTCTTACCTTGCAAGAGAAAAATTCTTGAAGAAAATAGATTGTTTCAAGACGATTGGGGAGTTGAATACTTTGTAGAGAAAAACAAGTATGGTTGAGTAATCGTTTCATTTGGGTCACGAAAGTGTATTTAAAAAAAACCCAATAAACATGAATCGTTCAATGACAAATTTACACGAAGATCTCTTTGAAGAGATGATATAAATAGGCTTTCTTGAATAATCTTTACAACAGCAAAAAAGTGTTTTGTCAGTGGTAATGTCACAACTGTAACAAAGGTACCCTATGAAATTTGTTACATAATTGGTAATCATATGAAACCGTTTACTGGTACAGATATTGTGAAAGAGTGATTTTTAAATGCTTCCTATTTAGAAAAATTCAGTGACAAAAATAAAAATATAAAAAATAATAATTAAAAAAGCAAAATAGGAGCTTTAATATTTTGATCAATATCCACATTTTAAATTTTCTGTGTTATCTTGTTCTTGCAGCATTTTTCCTCTCCCCCCTTCCATTAATCCTCCTGTTGTGGTCCGGAAAAAAAAGGTTGAGTATCCCTGATATAAAGGCATAATTAATGTGCTAAAATAGAACTTTAATTTTTGGCTTCTTGTATAGCTAAAAGATTATTGTATCGTATTGAATCAAAATGCCGCAGAATCCTACGTAGACACATTCAAAATCGATATTTTTTACTATTTTATTACAGATAAGGTTCTCGTGACCGAAGTTGTTTCTATTGAGCTTTGCTCCCACATCCTAGTGCAACTCGAAACCTTCCATGTAGAGGGGCTGGTGTATGTTAAATCTGTAGAGGCTCATAGTCCTCATGCTGATGTTGTGTTGAAGTTTGAGAGTAGGGTGATACAGCTCAGTTGTGTGCTCGTCACTTGGATGTTGTTCAGAATTACCAAGTCCGTCAAAAATAGCTCTCTTGTTGCTTCTAAGTTGGACTGAGTTTAAAATCAACAGGAACATCTATAGTCTGCCTTTTCTTAGGCAGTGGAAAAAACCCACATTAGTTTTATTTTCACTCTTTTTAGAAAGAAAAGATACATTTATATATATATATGCACATATGTATATACATAAAGTGGCTATTCATTTCAAGGCAAAAATATTTATTCACGTCAAAGGACTTTAGTTGTATTGCTGTATGTATAATATGCTTATTTAATTTTAACTACCGGCATGAAATCGGTTGCTTCTACGACGTGGTGTTTGCTAAGATTTCTATTTTTAGTTTAATCTTCATGAAAATTAGCACTTTTTAATGAATAAATGTATATCATGCACAAACATGGTATGAACAAATTATCTTAATTACCAAAGGTATTAAAATTTTTTCATTTTCATCATGATGTTTGATTGTTTCTCTGTTGCGTAAGGGAGAATATTAGAACCCCCCCCCCCGTGCAGAGTCAGGTTTTGGGCTCCAAGCCAGACCTTGCAAATGATGGCAAAATTATAACATCAGATTTTGGGCCCCCTAGAATCCTGCCCCTTCCCCAGTGCGAGGGTTTCGGGAGTGTACTTTACGCCCACTGTTGTTTCTTATGATTTAAAACACTCTTTGATAAAACTTTACTCGTATTTTTAAATAATAAAAGAAGAATTGGATTCTTGAGGGGTTTTGTGTTGAATTAATATATAAAAAATATGAAACCTTGTGTGTGTGTGCTGAAGTATTTCCTTAAAAAAAAATTTCAAATGCTTGTTTAATTGCCCAGTTTTCAGATAAATTCTTAAAATAACATGGAACACACATTCGGGAGAAATGCTTTTTTGTTATACAATGAAAGTATGAATTTAGAATATTGAGGTCAAGTTATGGAAATCATATGAATTTTCGGAAATAAATTTTTATGAAAATTTCATTTTTAGGAAATCGAATGTAAGGGTGAAGAAAAGAACTAAATAAATATCAAATTTGTCAGTGTACAAAATAAAATAAAAATAACCATCTAGAAGACTGACAAAAACAATCCGATTTTCCGTAAGTTTTGTTGATAGTTATAGATGATTGATTATATGCTTATAATACATTTTTCAAACAAAAATATTTTTCGCAAATTTGTTTTTTTTTGTCTTGTGTCGTTTTAAGGAATTACACCCACCCATATAGACATACATACAAAATGCCAAATACATTGTATTACAATTGCTACTTTAATCTTTGCTACAAATTAATGTACTCCTGAGACATAACAACTCATTTTCTCAACTCCATCAATAATTTAATAATTAAATGTAATCTTATTAATAAATTTATAGCTAATAAGATTAATGAAACAATTAGTTCATGATCCAAACACTGTTTATAAATATTTGCTGTTCTCAATTATTAGTAGTTCACTCTCATTAAAATTTTAATTAAGTACCTCAGCACGTGATTTAACAGTAAATCTCTGATAACCCAGTTCATTCAAAATTAATAACTGCCTCGTGATACGAAAGTGAGAAAAAATTAAGAAACATAATGAAGGATTAATGAGAAGATTTAATATCAGTGATTTAAAAGCTTCTATTTTCATTGTTCCGAAGAAAAAATGATGTAATTTTTTTAAGCAATTCAACACAGATATTCGAAACTGTCTCATGCATTCTTAACCTTTACAAAATAAAAGAACATTAATTAGGATAATTTTGTCATTTTATGCAATGTGTTTAAGAGAAATTTGGACATATTGTGAATGACCAAACACTTAGGATTAGTTTAGCCTAGTCGTGAATATTTCGTATCTCAAGCGGTATGTTTTCAATGATGAATTCAAAATTAAATGTGTTTCAACTTTCTTCCTGTCGATATTTCTCATTCAGGTAATTCAATGAAATTGCTTTGAAATTATACAAATGAGTATGATACTGATAATGTGGTAGATTAAATGTATGTTCATATATATATATAGTTTTGAAAAAAAGCTATACTTATAAGGTTTTTTTTAATAATATTTAATTATTTTTATTTTAAATGATTTTTAGATTATATTGCAGGATTTTTTGGAAATTATTAGATTTGTTGTACAAAGTTAAGGGATTAAAATCAAAATGCTTTAAATTTGTTTAAATTTTAAATTTCTTGTTATTTAATGTAAAATATTGAAGAACACCCATTCTAAATGATGTTTTCAATTAATAATTTTACAGTTTAATAATATTATATGAATGTAGTTTTATTTTTTATTTCTAATTTTCGGCATTTCGTAAGTAGGCGTGGTAGCCTAGTGGTCACGAACTCGTGGCTGGCATGGATACAAGCCCTAGTGTTACTGAAGCCTCACCGTGTAGGTGTGGCCGCGGTAGCCTAGTGGCCAAAGTAACGGATTCTCGGCAGGCATATCAAGAGTTCGAGCCTAATACCGCTGAAGACCCGCCGTGTAGGGGCGCGATAAATCTGTCGATAGTTCAAACGTCCTCCCGTGGTGTGGTGTGGTAGTTATTAGAGAGAGAGAGTGCCAACTCAGATGTCGTCTTCGTCACTTGAATATGATTCAAAATTACGAGGTTCGTTGCCAAAAGCCTTCGTATCGCTGAACAGGGTGTCGTTTATATTCACTCACTCACGCCGTGTAGACCGGGTGATTCGCGTTAAGCTTTCCCAGTAGCTTGCTGTGGAAGTTTGGAGAGGGGTGCAGGCTCAGGTGCCGTTCTCATTTCTTGACCATGGCTAAAAAATTACGAGGCTTATCGCCAGTAGCTCTCGTGTTGTTTTATAGAGCGACGTTAACAAAAGCTCATTCTATATTTTATAATTTTTCGAATTTGGATTAATTGTTTGAGGAATATTTGAGGTTTGGGGAATATTTTGGTTAATATTCGAGGAGTCCACTCCATTTAGTTATACGCTTATCAATTTTTACGTTAATTAGTATTTGTTGAGTATAATGGACTAAATGTTTTCTAGCCTGTGTATTTATATTAATGTCATGATTGGTGTAATAGGGACATTTAATATTCATTGGTTTTGTTGGAAATAGGCCTTCAATGATTTATCTGATTTGGAATTTCCTATATAACGCATTTCCGCTACTGAAACATAAGCAGATCGCGCTGCCTATTTCTGATCTAATTTGTGTTATATATATAGGTTTCGCACGAAGTTTTTCTTTTCCCCATGACATCGGTTATCACCGACCCTTTACAAAAACAACATAATCTACTTTTGTTAAAATGGGGTTATTTTGGTTATAAAGGCTTGTGTGTGTTAGCATGAATTAAATGGTACGTAATATTAGATCCTAATCCAATTACAGCTTTCTATCTTTAATGATTATAATTTTGTATTTAATATTTAATTAATTTTTAGTTTGAAAATTTAACTTTTTTACGTTAAAATTAATAAATCTAATGTTAAAGGTTTGTAATGGGTTTGAGTGCCTGCTAAAATTATTGTGGATTAATTTTACTTTTAATTCGTATCAAACTTTTAAATTAAAGGTGATTTTTAGGCTCTAAACTTTTCCTTGGACATGAGTTTTTCTTGTTACATCATTTTTAATCTTCCTTTAAAGATTTCTCTTGTGTTCTTTTTATTTTCATTAGTTTCCACTCGAGAAACAAAATTAATGTTCTTCAGCATATAATCAGAACACGCAAATTGCGATATTGATTTCACAGTATAAAAATCATCTAAAAACTTTTTCAAATGAGTAAATTACTTCGAAACACAATTTTCGATTTCTTTTTCAGAATTTAAAATATATTACCATAAAATAATCTTGCTTTAAAAAAAATTAGATGATTCAACAAAATTCTAGGGGATGGAAATTTACTTAATTGGATAGAGTATGCTTTTTAATTCCACTGAGCACTGAGTAAGATCTCTAACTTGCTTTTCAAGATTGATACTGTGAAACAAAAAGCGATATTCGAAACAAATGCTTTCAACTTACTTTGAATTCTATTCAATTTTTTTACCTGTCTGAAATTGAGTGATGGGAATGTAAAGGAAAATTTATTTATGGGGAACGCGTTCTATCATTCAATTCCTACTATTTAGCCCACTCTCTCTATATGTATGCTTATTTTTATATATGCATATATTTATCGTGTTCAAATTTTCAATCGTTAATAAAATACTTTCTATTCATACCTTCAAAGTAAGAATTTGTGACGGATCTTTATGCGACTTTCACACTAATCCTCTTGGGGAATCTTTGGGCTAGCATTCGCGTTAATTCTCAGCCATCCCTCTCAAGAAGATACCCTGATATGGAGATTAGCTTGTCTACATAAAGTCAGTGTTTTGTAATTGTAAGATAGAAGGAGCTGAGAAACTGTTGCGGCGTTACGAAGGTGAGATTTAATTGATTTTCACAACTTGATTTAAGAACGGAGTTTGTCACTATATTAAATTAGTTGATTGGGAATTGATAGTCTAAGATAGATTAGGTTAAATTAAACTGATTACTTGCGCTTGTTCACTTAGGGTTTATTGCTTTCTTTATATCACTCCTAGGGCATCCTGTTGTGGTTTAACTTGTGGTTGATTTGTGTGCTTGAATAATAATAAAATAATAATTATTAGGGAATTTTCCAGTCATGCTTTGTTTCCCCCCATACCCTTAGGTAGGCAGGACGGAGAGGGAGCGACTTCAGGGGGAAATAGCTCACAAATTGACACAATTTTTTTTTGTTATGCTACTTGTTTTTTGTTAAAGATTACTCCTTGAAGTGATCTTGCTTACTGAGTACTGAATTGTACATATTTCTTTGAAAGAGTACATAAAAAAAGCTCGAAAACAAATGCATGTTTGCGTCATCAGTTAAAAACTATTTTTAAATGGTATACTTGTTACAGTACATTAACCAATATTCTAAAAATTTCCTTATTTATATACACAGAATTATTTTCACTGAATGTATAAAAATGTTGCTTTTACAATATATTTTCAAAACAGGAAAAAATGAGGCCATAGAAGACATCATAATGTAGAGCAGCGGTCTCCAAAGAAGGGTACGCGTACCCCATGGACTATAGCATGTAATTTTCAGGGGTATGGAAAAGGAACAGGCTCATGATTTTGTATATACAGTCGGACTCCAATTTAACGAACTCATCGGGACGGATATCGGGGGTCTAAAAACAAATTTGTTGTACTTACCTTTTAGAAATTTTATAACAAGAAAATATGTACATACAAGCAATATCTGTAGTTAGAAATTTTCTTGTGTTGTATACGGATTTAGTGCATTTCTATTTTGGTCCAAAAGCCCCAATAACAAGCGAGACCAGGTCTGAAGTTTGAGGACTGCTAAAAATGTCCTTTGGTGAGGCCTCAAGTTTAAAAGGAGATGAAAGAATTTCTTTGCAGTCAAAAATATAGTCTGGTATTAATTGGGTTTGTGAACAATTTCTGCAGATGGGGAAGGGGGGGGGAAGGTTGGGAATTATCTGGATATATTTTCATACTCTTTTAAAATGACCCTTTTAGAGTCTTGCTACTGTAGAGCCCAAATTTTTCTAGGGCAATTGAGCTCTGGGATATATTTAGAAATTAAATACTTTTTATTCAGCAGCTAAAAATGGTACTATTGAATCATAGTTAATTGGAAATTTTAAAATACTAACTAACAGATGCTTGACAGACTTTTTGATTCCTGGTTTGAGAGTTCTTTTTCGATTAAATGCAGAGAAGAAAATATTGCGGCTTTTACCTCCTGCTGCATGAGGTAGGTTTTTAATTTCCAATAAATGTAAAGGATTGGAAAATGTAACAGTTTTGATAGGAGGTTCAGAAAGGAATTTTTTCTGCTATTGTCGAAATTTACCGAGATAGGTTACACCAGTGATTCCCAAATTGGTCTATGTAGACCCCCAGGGGTCTATGACAGCATGCACGGGGTCCACGTCAGCGAAGAAATAATTTGGGGGTCCATGAGTGGGGGTCTACGATACTGACTCTCATTAAACCAGATCATCATTAATTTTAAAAGAAAATTTAATCAAGTGGAAACCAGATTTACCCGTTTAACAGATTTATTTACTGAATTTAAGGAAGTTAATTTGCAGTTACAAAGACCATCATTTCGGCGTTTCTTGCCATAATTGAGCTAATGAGTATAATATTGGACGTCCCGAATTATCTTAGTTTCTCAATTGGTTACACACTTACGTTTAACATTTAAATGCCCTTTATTCAGAATGTTTTGACTATATACATGATAATACTACAGAGTAGGCAATTAAATAATATGGTCACATTGAAAGAAAAGTAAATGTCATATTACAAGAGGAACTGATCGAAATAACACTGAGAAGATCTTAAAGTAAAATTTAGAAACTGATATCAACAATTTTAGAAGCACCGGATTCATCTCTTCCATTAAAAGCATTTATTTGTTGCAAAGTTACTTTATGCAACAGTTATTTTAAGTATTAATTGAATTTTAATTTAATTAATTCACACTTATGTCTTAGGTTTTAAACACTGTACTTCCCTACAGTTAGAAATTTAAATATTTTAATGTAAGTATAGCTCTATATCAGCTGTCAGAAAGACATTTAAGTTGATAAATTTACAAAACTCATTATTAGGTAAGTAGGGGTCTACCCCAAACCGAAAACACGACAAGGGGGTTTATGAGAAAAAAAAGTTTGGGAATCTCTGGGTTATACACTCATGGACTCATCTGCATCTCTTGAGTCTAAAAATGGGATGCACCCTTTCCTGTCGAAATTTGCTACTTACAAGAAAAGTCTTTTTCTATTCCGGACAAAAAAAATATAAAATTTGAAAAGAAATCTAATTTTTTTTCTAATAAAAAAAATCAGGCTGTTGAAATGGTTCGTTTATTTTGGGTTTATTATTCATTAAATAGAGGTTTTATGCCTTCATTTTAATCGGGTTGAAAAGAAAAATTCGCTAAATACGTTACATAGGGGTTCCGTAAATTGGGGTCTGACTGTATATCATAAATTGGGAACGCATGATTTTCATTTTAGGTGTACGTGATCAAAAATGTTTGGAGACCACTGGTGTAGAGATCATGAACAGTGATGTTTCAGTCGAGTGTTCAAATCTTCATTCCTCTTAAGATCTGTCACATAAAGGGGTAATGAATGTCATGTCTATCAGAGCTTAAAGTTCTTTTGTTGATTTAGTATGATGCAGAGATGCCGATCTCGTCACCTGTCCTTTGGTAAAAAATTACGTGACAGATTTGGCTTTAGTTGGTGGACTGGGGCTCTTGATGAGTGAGAATGCCAAATTTATATATATTGGATTGTTCCAAAAGTAATTTCGTTTTTTTTCCAACAGGTATTTTAATTGCATTTTTTACAGCGAACAACAGATTTTAGCCATATTAGGACAACTGATATCACAAGACTTGTTTGTGAAAAAATACAATTGATTCTACGCCAAGGGTGGGCAGACTTTTCCAAGGTACGGTTTCTCCTAATTTTTTAAGGTGTTGCGGTCCACTCAGTTTCAGTGGCGAACACAAGGGGGTCCACAGATCCACACCCTCCCCCACAGCTCTTGACTTTTTCCCCCAATTGATAAAATACCCTGTATATAGTACGTAAAATTTCATAAAATATTTGTTATTGGTAATTTTTTTATTAATTAATGCTAATTATTTATTCAGTAATTTATTTTTTACTGTTTTTTCCCTATAATCTGCAAAATTATATATATATATGGGGAATTTCCACATAGACGGCACAATAGAGGGCGCTGGCGACGCGAGCCCCTAGCGAGCGAGGGGACTAAAGAGAGAGATTAGCGAGCGAGAGGTCTCGACGAGGAGGTCAGAGCCAACGCTGCTAAAAAAGGATAGTAACCGGGATCTAACTGGCCGTGTAGGGACCAAGTGGCCCGATGCTGGGAGGATAGTCACGTGAAGGTGACACATCCATCATCTGAATGCCATACGCCCTTGTGAACCGTGGTGTGATAATTATAAGTGTGAAAAAACTGAGAAACTATTGTTGAATACGAGAAGCATTAGTCTAAACGCTGTCAATAATATATCTGTATAGTAGTGCGTAGTACTGTAATCGTCCACATTAAACGTTAGTATTATTAGTTAAAAACAGTGTCGTCAATAAATACCCCTAGAACTCCGTGTCATAACACCACATATATATATGTTTGGCTACGTATTGGGGTATGATACGAGAATGGTAGAGACTTTCGAACCTCACCCCTCCCCCTTCCCCCGAAAAATTCTTGTGTGTGCCACTGCCCAGTGTCATAGGTGTGGTGAGGTAAGGAAAAGGTCTACAATACCTATAATAACTAAATAATAAATACGGAATATATGTGTACTTGCCTACAGAACTAAAATAAAAAAAACAAAAACTAACACTTAAAAATCACGTTTATAGCAAAAAGCGAGATACAAACATAATAATAATAGCCACAAAAATAATAATATCAAATGATGCATTTATTATCAAACTATTCAAAGTATATTCAAAAATAAAACATTTTTTATCTAAAGTTAGTTTTTGTTGTTATAGTCAGGAGAAGACTATATATGCATACTGTCAGCCGATCTTGAATATTTCGATATACAATTATTGACAGTTAACCTTCAGGCGGTCACCCGAAAATGTCCTGGTGGTCCACCGGTCGATCGCGATTGACGTAATGCCCACATCGGTTCTACGCAGTAGTTTTTGGTTAGTGTTCTATCAAACATCGAAAGTGAAAAGGAGCATTTTTGGCATATTTTACTTTTCTACTATCGAAAAGGTAAAAATGCTGTTCAAGCAAGAATAAAATATTTGATGTGTTTGGAAAAGAAGTATTGAGAGAGATATAGAGCTCCACACACACAGTGCCAAAATTTGCTAGCAAAATTTTGATCCTGAAGAGATGATCCGGAGGAAGGCCAGTTGAGGGTGATAAAGACACAGAAAAGCATTACTTGATGCAAACGGGAAAATAACAACTCGTGAGATCGCTGAGTAGTTAAGTTTATCGAATGTAACTGTTCATGATCATTTGAAACGCCTTAGTTTAATCTCAAAACTCGACATATGGGATCCTCGTGTTCTCAGCGAAAGAAATTTGTGTCGTCGCATTGATGCTTGTGATTTGGTTCTCAAACATAAAGAATGCTCCCTTTTTGAAGCGCATCATAACTGGGGACGAAAAATGGGTTGTCTATAACAATGTCCCACGCAAGAGATCATGGAGTAGAAAAGATGAACCAGCTCAAAGAACTTCGAAAGCCGATACTCATCAAAAATGATGATATCTGTTTGATGGCATGTCATCAATTTTTTTTAGCTTCTACCGGTCAAAACACAACGATAAATTCTGAAGTACACTGTCATCCAGCTAGACAAATTAAGTGATTCACTTAAACAGAAAAGGCCGGAATTAGAATTGATCAATAAAAATGGTGTAATGTTCCACCAAGATAATGCAAGATCTCATACTAGTTTGGAACTCGTCAAAAGCTTTTACCTCTTGAATGGGATATACTGCCCCACCCACCATATTCTCCAGGTTTGGCCTCTTCTGATTATTATTTTTGTACCAGTCTCAACAAAATTGTTTCGAAGGTAAAACCTTTATTTCAAATATATGAAAAGGTCAAAAGTTACCTTCAGCAGTTTTTTTGACATCGAAGAACAAAAATTTTATTAGCGTAGAATCATGCTACTGCCAGAAAGATAGTAAAAGGTATTGGGCTAGAAGGGACTCTAATAATTCAGTAAAATATTTTCTCACTCTAAGAAAATCGTTTTTTATTGTCATAAAAAAAGCGAAATTATTTCCGAGTAACCCGATATATTTGAGTCCCTCTAACGGAAAAATACCAAAATATTAAAATGGCCAGGCGTTTAAAATTTAAGTGTTATTTAATATTTAATTTTTTTTGATTAATTTTTAATTATATAATTAATTTCTGTTAACTAAAAACTTCACATTAATAAAATATTTATAGAATATCATTTGTATTTAATTCCTTTTTGTCTATGCGAAACTATGAATTTATTAACAATACCAATTTATATCATTCCAGTTCCATATTTAGAAAAGTAGAAAAAAGGGCAGTTATAATTAAAATTCTAAAAATATCTTAATTTTACATTTTTTTAATTAATAGAAACTTTACTGTTTGTGAATAACATATTTCAATTACAAAAAAGAAATAGTTAATAGAAAATAGTAAATTTAAATATAGAAATTCGCCCCAACTATTTAATTCTTCGATTTAATTTAATAAATGCATTAAAATCTTCTATATTTTTTTCCCTTTAGAAAAAAGGAAATTTTATTTTACTAGAAAAATAGCGAAAGAAAAATGTCAGTTAGTATAATCATTTAATTTATAATTATATTTGCCCTTATTTCTGGTACAAATGAGCAAACAAAGTTACCAAAAATTAAACATTAGTTTTATTCATACAAATTGTTCTTTAAGTTAGAGGCAATTTTAAAAAATATATGTTATTAATTTATTGTTTCTCATCCTTTTTCAATGTTTTGTTAATTTTTACTACATTTAAGAGTAAAATTTTCAAAATAATATTGTGTAACATTTGTGTTTAAACAAACGATTTGATTTCTTATTTGAAGAGAGAAACAGGTATTAATTGAATTAAAAACACTATCTAGGTTTCAATAACTTTTTGAAAAGTGTATTCATAATTGGGAAAAATACCAATATTTTTAGCTGTTAATATTTTTAAGGAAATGTTTTCTTTTTAGATAATAAATTTGCTTTGTTTTCTATTTTTTATTTCTAGTTCCCAAATATATAATTGTTTATTGATTTTTTATATTAGAGCTCGAGCCCCCCTAGTTCTTAGGTCATATTAATGGAGCTTCTATTGATGAAGAATTACACTGCTGGCCATTAAAATTGCAACACCATAAAGGAAAGCAAATACAAAAATAAAGATATTAATTGTACATAAACAGAGTATGGTATGAAGACAAACTGGTTAAATTTGCAAACAGTTGGGGGCTTACAAGGGTATGAAACTAGTACAAACAGCGGCTATCCCTGGCTGCTAAAACGGCTCTTACCAGGTAAAGCATGAAGTCGAACTGGGCTTGAATGACAGAAATGGGTAACTCACTCCATGCTGCTTCAAGTTTATGCCACATTTCATCAACTTTATTTACTGGAGAGAGTGGCGGGTCGGTTTCTCAGTTGTTTTTGATGGTGACAGATCTAGAGATGGTTCAGGTCAGAGTAACAATTGAATACCTTGTGTATCGAAGAAGGTGAGAACTTTCATGAAACTGATTTTGCATTTTCTTTTTTGGTAAAAGGTGTTTTTTTCCAGGCCATTTTATATATATTCTATTCATTCATTAATTAAATTTAATTGTTCCAATAAAATAGTATAGTAAAAAGAAATCACCATCTCAGAAATAAGGCCATCCCAGATGGGATTTAAACCCAAGACCATTAGATAAGAAATCCAACGCGCTATCCATTGCACTACAAGGACACAGCGAATGATTTTCCTTTCTATATATTCTGTTGAACTATTATTTTTGTAAATAACTATTTATT
This sequence comes from Trichonephila clavata, assembly GCA_019973975.1. Lineage (NCBI taxonomy): Eukaryota > Metazoa > Arthropoda > Arachnida > Araneae > Nephilidae > Trichonephila > Trichonephila clavata. The sequence goes on from BMAO01036278.1 coordinate 24,850, forward strand.
CATTTTTTGTTGTTATTCCTTAGCCACCTGATCGACAGAAACATCAGATCAAGGTCCATGAAATTCAGGCGGCTAAGGGCTAGAATTTTATGCCTAAGCTTTGAGCCCCATGAAGGTGACAGTAGGATTTTGCTCAGTACAACACGATGGCGACACCATTTGGCCCCACTGATTTAACGAGCACTTTCTCCATGTGTACTCGGCGGGCATTTAGTGGCATCGGGCACCGAACCCAGGCCTTCCAGTCTGGAGTCCGATGCTCTAACCACTAGGCTAGTCACGGCCACTCATTTTTTAAATTTAATTAATGAATTAATATTTGAAAAACTGTATGAACATCAAGTGTCATCCCCTACAAGGTCAAAAAAAGTATTCGAACTTGGATGGATGAATTGAAAGTGTTTTATTAACGGTTGAAAATTTGAACAAGATATATCTAATATATAAAATTCTCCTGTCACAGTGTTTGTAACCAAACTCCTCCTAAACGGCTAGAACGATTCTTATGAAATTTTGTGCATATATTCAGTAGGTCTGAGAATAGGACGTAAACTATTTTTCATTCAGATATTGCAATAAGTTAAAAAGATATTAATTAAAAACCTTAAAATGCGCAATTGTTTTACCCTGTGGGTTGTTTATTTCGCCGATTATTTCGCTTGGCGCGCCATATGTGACTGTTCCACCATCCAAATTACCCTGCCCATGGGTTACACTAGCAAAAGGGGTATCTATAGCAAATCAAAAACCACCAAATTTGGCGAGTGAAAAGTTTATTTTTTTAAAACTTTTTGTACATATCTTTAATTCAAAAATTCATATATTGCATCCGTTTATAAAACAAAAATATCAAAAATATTTGCGAAAAACTTAATCGCTTTCATTTTGTTATCATTATTTCAAATAAATAACACGAGATCAGTTATTGCCATTTTGTTCAAGATAGTTCTCATGTTCAGTTAATTAAGTGATCTCATATAAATCAATAGTTTTCAAAACATGTCCCGAGCTCCCGCCAACAACTATTGTGTTACCTGTATAAACCATTTCTGAATATTTTCAGACATTTATGAGTTCTTAATTATTATTTATTAGTATATTTATTATTAAACGACAATTAATAAAACTGTAATACTCAGTACGCGCAAATTTTTCGGGAATCATTTTCAATTAAAAGATAAATATATACGTATTTTATAATTGTGAAAGGTATTGGTAAAATAATAAAAGAACAGATACATTATCAATATACTGTTTTCTAGCATTAAGTACTTCAATTTGATCTATTTGTGTGTTTCGTACAGTGAACAATGCCAACCAGACGCAAAGGGTCTGATTTGGGTCTTCGAACGACTAAATCTACAGCCATGCGAAATCGAAGAGCTCAAAGAACAGGCGAACAAATCCAGCAGGGTAATGAAGATGTGCGTGTGAACATGGTGCAGTTGCGTGAATCGCAATCACAAGAGGCACGAGTTGAACAAAATCAACAAAGACGATTGGAACAAAGAGAAGCCTGTCGATTCGTATTTGACACACGCAGAGCAAATGACCAACAACGCCAACAAGTACATCGAGCATTTACATCCGATTCATTCCGTCGTCTAGCATTCGAGTATGAGCCCGATGTTAAATATTCGCTCATTCGAATGTGGAAATTGATGCTATGGACGAGGAATGTCCGCATTGTAATGCGCTTAAATTAAAAAATTAGCCAGCCGGGATGAGTTGTACTTCAGGAAAAGTGCAACTACCAGAACTTGAAACTCCACCTGAACCATTGTCACATCAATCCACATTCAACGTGCACTAATAAGATCAACGCTTGCTTGAAATCATCGCCAATGTGGCGTAATGTTGAAAAAGTACAGCTGAAAGTAAATATGCGCGTTCAAATGCTTCAAGGTCCATCCGCTGAAACATTCTCAAAACAACTGTTAGATATCGGCGATGGAAAAGTAGCTGTTCATGAAAACACTGGATGCATAAAATTGCCGACCGATTTCTGCACAATCATTAACTCGAAAAATGCTCTCATTGACCAGATATTTCCCGATATACACACACAATACTTGAATCATGAGTAGCTGGCAGAAAGAGCAATTTTGGCAGCAAATAATGTGGACGTCAACGATTTCAATTTCAAGATACAACATTTGTTGTCAGGGGACATGATGTCATACAAATCTATCGATTCAGTTTGCGATACCAACGAAGCTGTAAATTATCCAGCAGAGTTTTTTTACTCATTGGATTTCCCAGGCATGCCACCGTACCATTTACAACTGAATGTTGGATCTCCGATTATTTTGCTTCGTAGTTTGAACCCACCATGGCTGTGCAATGGCACGCGATTAGTTATTAAAAATTTGATGAAAAACGTTGTCGAAGCTAGCATTTTGAATGGCAAGTTCCGAGGAGAAGATGTATTACTACCACGAATCCCTATTATTCCCCCAGATGTGCCAATTGAATTCAAACGGACTCAATTTACAATTAGATTGGCATTCGCAATGACAATCAATAAGTCTCAAGGCCAAACGATGTCTGTTTGTGGCTTAGATTTGGGTACACCATGTTTTTCACACGGACAATTATACGTGGCATATTCTCGAGTGGGTAAATTATTCAGTTTGTTTGTGTTGGCTAAAGATGGACTCACTAAAAATATCGTACACTCCATTGCACTAAGAGACTGATAAATTTATTTTTTAATTGTCATAATTTGTGATAGATATGTAATTTGAAATTTATTAGTTAAAATAATAAAAGTACAAAGAATTCAAAAAAATGAATGTTTGGTGTTTCGTTACTTTTATAGGCCATCATCGTTCACAGCGCTCCATTCTTCTTTCAGTCATATACCACATCCCCACACACTTACAATGAGTTAGATAATTTTTATTTGACTACCAAAATATTCTCTCGAAATAATTTATATATCAAAACAACGTTTCCCGGGTCAGCTAGTATATATATATATATTTATATATAAACGAGTGAACTAATAATAGGAATTGAAAAATATGTAGTTACGGCTCAACATTTAAAATGATATATTAATTATATGATATATTTATTTATAGTATTGTAAATACTGAGTCACTTCTGAGAAGCAGATTTCAAAAGCCAACGCTTGGATGTTTGTTTCTACTTTTAACTCCGTCAATCCTATTACAGCTACACTAAATGAATGACCATTACAAGACTTTAGTTTCAAAGACAGGATTATCTCTTCTATTCAGAGAGGGCTCCATAAATACAAGCAAAGGAGTTCTCGAATGAGGAGTTTTTCCTCGGTTTTCTTTGTGAAGAATTTCTTTTCAAAGATCAGATCTTTTCGAATGACACCTCCTCTGGGATTCCATTCACGTTGGAAGACTTAGCTCTGAGACTGAAACAATCACAGAGAAGGATTCCTTTTTACACATTCTTTCTCATTCTCTGCTCGATGAGTTCTGTTATTCTTTTATTTATTCTTGGAGAGCAACAAAAACACATTCAGAACAGAAAAGAGTCACAAATAAGATGTTATCCAGAAAAGAAAATAACATTATAAAAAGTGTTTAATTTTTAAAAAAATGTTCCTTTAAGGTTGCACACTCTTAATTTTAAAAAATACATCGAGATATAGGGAAACATTTTTTATTTCTTTATGTTGTGTGGTCTCTTTTGTTATTAAGGTAGATCTCATAGCCCTCTTACGGAGACTTCTTACTTTAATATATGATTACGCAGGAGGCTAGTTATTATAAAAATGATTAAGTCTATTGAAATAAACAAAACATATAGTTCTTTTTAGCACATTAAATAAACTGTAATAAATAAATAGCAGTTAATATCTTAAATAATGGTGAATTAAATACACTTAGATGCATTTAAATTTTAAAATAAAATCTTATTCCTTAACAGTATTTGATTATGAAGCTTATGTGAGTTATATTTCTTCTTAAATAAAACATTAAATTGCTTTGTAGTACTCCTTTGATTGCAGAACAATTTATGTATATACTACTCTCTCTTAGTGTTATTAAGGTATCCGACTGGTTGCGACAACTTTTTTTTTTTTAAAAAAAAAGGAGATATGGGGATTTTTTTGTTATTTTTAGTTTTGTTTAGTGCATTTTAAGAAAAATGTGCTAAAATTAAGAAGAGAAAAAGAAATTATTATTACTAAAATGGGAAAAAACAGGTAAAAATTGACAAAAAATAGCATAAACGTGGCCTATTCTGCACCAAAGGTTTATGAACAAATTTTCAATTTTTTCAATCTAATGTTTTGTTATATTAATAATTTTGAAATGACCTTTAGGATAAGAGATATTTTCTTTTTTTTATAAAAACTAGAGCACTTTATCTCGATTACTATATGAAAATGCTTAAAAAGACAGTGATTATATTCACGTAAGGGACTGTAAATTTTGTAATAAAGCAGTGACTGATAAATCTGAAGGTTAAAACAATTCTACTATTATTCAGAACGCATAGAAAAAATTTAGTTAATTATGTTCAAAACTTTTTTTAGCAATCGCTGACTCCGTTCGATTATTTTCAAAAAATCACATTTCGAGTAAAACGCGTTTTAAAGTATGACATCTTGCTTAAAGTAATGGCATCTGCTTTTACTAAAACACTTGTAGTTTTTGTTCTAGTAAACGGAAAATGATAAAATTGGTATTTTTATAAAGCTAATAAGATGGCCCATAAAATAAAATCATAAAAAAATTTGTCAATTTTTGGCAAAATTCACAGTTTTAGGGTAGTCGGATACCTTAAATCCCTAAATTTACAATAATCATTTTTATTTTGAGTTTTTAATTTTAATTATTCTGCTACACCGATTATGTTTTTACACAGAAAACTCACGTTCATTTCGCAAAGTTTCTCCAAATATGCAAAGAAAAAATAAACTACCAGAAAATAATTGAATTTTATAGCTTAGTATATTAGTATACGTTATACTAGAGTATAATGTAGTTCTCGGTAGCATTTAAAGAAATTAGTGTCAATTGCATTACTTTCTGAAGAGAAACTGTCTCCAACACTCATCTAGTTTTATGTGTATAATCTTGGAGTATAAGGAGATTCAGGATAATTCAACTACTATTCTTATATTGTATGTTTTCCAGTAAAGTCAATCTGTTTACTTATGTTAGGCTCATTTTTGATTCCCTTCTTAAGCTGTGAGACAGTGAAATCACTTAGTCAAATAAAAAAAAAGAATAATCTTATGGTTCTTATATAAATTTCATCAAGTGTTACTTACATAACTCTAGATCCAGATATATGACTTAATATTAAAGCTCCCATGTTTATAAAAAAAGGAAATACGACTTGTAATAAATTATCACTAACAATAAAAATACTGAGTTTTTTTAAAAACTTTTTTGAAATTAAGGTGATATAGTACCCTAAAAATCATCAACCTGTCAAAAATTTTTTATTGGTTTATTTGATACCTCGAATCTTTATAAATATGTTTGCAAACTTTCAAAGCTTTACCTGCATTTTTTATTAAGTTATGGAGCAATATTTGATGCTAGACAGCAACTACCACGCCCACATTTTAGATTATCTATTAGAAAACAGCCTGATAAAAAATGAATTAATTATTTTTCTACCGCGCGTCAATGAGACTGACATTATATATGCAGTAACAAATCATTTCAAGAAAGAATTGTACAATTCATGCAAAAATTCTAGTTTGTGTATTGTTTGTTGGGGGGGGGGGAAGAGAAAATGGATTTGGTCAAGATTTAAAATTTGTGCGTGCTTTTTATGATATTATTATGAATGAAATTATAACTTCAAAACGGATTCTCCCAAAGCACAAATACTAATTTTCATTTTGATAACTCAGATAATTAAAAATCGAATTCGCAAGAATAGAAAAACTCTCCCTTTTTTATATATAGCATATATAATGTATATATTTTTTATATATACATAGTTTTTAGTGATATATATATATATCCCATGCGTGTGAAATTCAACACTTTTATTACTAAATTATTTTTAGACATTTATTTAAACAAATGCACATATACAGTTGTTATATTTTGATATATTTTACCTATAAAATATTATTTGATTTTGCTTTCATTCGTGTACAATGTTTAACATGCAAAGGCTTTTAAAATCATGGAAATAAAAAATAAAGACATAAACATCTTTTGTACATGTTGTGCATTAGCTCTGAGCACGGAATTAGCTCTGAAATGTGTGTATTTTTTTATAATTATTAAGATAAAGTTTTATGAAATATAGATCTTTCATTCGTTTTCTTCTATATATTCATTATTCATTATGTTTAATTGTTCTACATTTGTGCAATTTCTTATGGTAAGCAGTTTTAAATAAGGTAATTAACATTTCATAAAAGTTTCAGATTATTCGATGAATATTATATCATGCTATTCATGGAATGAAAATTTCAAACTCATTTTTCGCCATGTTGAACTTTTGTACATATGCTGTTATTCAAAACTCTAAGGCTTTTTTGATATTTAAAGTAAGGGTTTGAAATTTTTTATACATGTTCTGAAATGTATGTTTTGTGAAACTGTGCATGGAATTGTCTCTAACATGTTTAGTACTTTTTCTAAAAAATTTCAAAATCAAAATTAATGTTTTTTTGAGAATTTTGGAAGTTTAACTATAAAAAAATTAATTAAAATTAAAAAACAACAGCAGAAAAAAACCAATGCCTAGTTTTATGTAGTATATTATAAGGTACTTGGAAAAAAAATTTTGAAAAAAAAAGTGACATTTTTAAAAAAGCCTTAAAAATTTAAAAAATGCTTAAAAAAGTTCAAAAAATTTAGATTTTACAAACATTTTGCAACAAATTAAAATTTTTTTGTATGGAATCATCATTAAATATTAATCTTTATAAATTTCAATTAAAACTAAATATCAAATATTAAAGAAATAAAAAAAATTGTGAAACAATAAAAAAAATTGTGAAGATGGTACCATATCGCCTTAAAGTTTTTGAACTTTCTGAAATTTCTTCTTAGACCCCCTAATATTATACAGAACTCAAAAGACAACTACCCTACAGATGTATAAACATTTAGCGTTATAATGTAGTTTTTAATTCAAGTTGAAGGACAGTTGCATTTGAATATAGTTTCAGGTAATGTAAAGCTTCTTTATTTCAAGTGTAACTTACATTTGAATTTAAATATATTTCCAAATTTAGAAATGTTAAAATAATATGTGTGTGATATCATATTATACGAATATTGGTTTGAATAGAAGCTATAAAGCTACTTATGATCTCTATTGACAATGAACAAAGAGAGCATCTGAGTTATTTCCTCATTTGTGCTCAGTTACCCACTACAAAATTTGGGATCGCATTTCAATGTTATTGTAGCAACCTCTTTATGTTGATACACTGTGCAATGTAATAAATGAGTTATAGGATCTTTTCTTCTTTATAATGTGTTCTAATAAATATTTTTAAACATTATAAATGAGAAAGTAATAAAAATTACACGAAACACTTTTCAAAATATTTTTTTTATGAAAATAATGTTACAAAAGAAGTCTGTATTTTGTTGTCTGTAAACAATGATAGCTACAGATTGCAGGAAATTTAAAAGAATTTAGGACATATATAATATATAAAACAGTTAATAGGTACCGTTTAAAAAAAATTGAATTACATGTCGTTTAAAAATGTCAATAACAGATCAGTCCCTTCTATGGTTGAAATGGAACAAAAATAGGCTTAAGCTTTGTAAGAAATTATTTCAATTTCGTCCTTAAATTTAAATAAAATCAATTTTTAGGAATATTTTAAACAAATCTCTTGTGCAATGCAGATAAATGATTATAAATTGAAATTAATAACTCACACGAAAAATTAATCAGCGTAAAAACTTCATTCCGAATTCCTTTTGAAACAATTCTTCAAATTCGAAAAGCTACTAAATTGAAAAATATTTAAGAGTGCATAAAAATAAAACTTTTTTCCAGGGATAAGCTTTTATCACTCGAAATTCCTTTGTAATCCTTTTACGTTCTTTTAGACGTTCCTTTTATAGACCTATAACCTTAAGCGTTATCTTATTTACTGTTAGGATGATCTTTGAAAGTTATTATAAAGGTTTTTATATAAGCTATTCTACTTAAAACTTAAACGAGAATGTTTAAGCTTGAAATATAACTTAAAGTTGCCAAATGTGTCATTAAGTTTAACCCTAGGAAGATTTTTAATACACAGAACATGTAAAATGCTATGCACTAATTTTATTTTGACCTTTTAATTTCATATTCTATTAAATAAACTAAATAATAATTTGTTCTAAAAACCATTTTTAAAAATTATATGCAATTTTTTTTGTTTCAATGATTTATATTTTAATATTTTTGACAGGGACGTGTTGTTTCGAAACCAAATATAACTCTGTTTAAATCTTAATTATAAAAATATTCTAACGAAACAAGGAAAAGGGAAAAAAACCCTGATGTACACATTTCTGTGTGTTGTTGTTTCTACAGCCACCCGAATGATAGTGTCATACATATCGAGGCGTACAAATTTTATCGTTAAAAAAAGCTAGTTCTACGCTGTCGTTAGCAGCAGCTTTGAACACTATGCAGGTGATGGTACGTTTTATCTCCGTTACACCTGAATTCTGAAGTAGAACACCCTGGGGGGGGGTTCAGAGGTCCTTCCATCTCTCTTCCATCAACCTATCGAGAGGACATACGGCTGGACGAATATTTAATGTGCACTCATGCCACACGGGCATTATAAGTTTACAAACATACCGGGATTCGAACCCAGACCCTACGACACAGCAATCAGCGTCACTAACCACAATATTGTCTTGGCGTCAGTTTTTGTACATCAATAAATTATCAGACCTTTTATTTTTAAATTCAGCATTCTTTATTTTACCATTTTGTTTCAAGATCTACAGCTTAATTTATATTTCATTCAATTAGAATTCAAAATTCCTTCGTATCTTTTGTATTCATAAATTAACTCAGACGAAAAAAATTCAGAAAAAAAGTTTTCAATCACATTCACATGAATGTCGAATTTAATATATTTTGCATTCAAGCATATTTGGCTTCAAGAAGAACAATCCAGACATTTTTGAGATTTATTCATAGAATAAATAAACATAAAAATTTATCTGTTACTAGTTGAAATATATATTTGAAACGTTTTTTAAATGGATGAAACAATGTCACATTATTCTCTTTGTATTTTTTAATATCAGCTAAATTTCAGTAAATGTTTTTATGTTCCGTAATTATGGATCAATATTTTTGGGCACGTGTAAGCATGTAGTTGATAGATAGTGAGTTTTCTAAGCTGATCTTAATTTATCGGGACGGTATTTTGTTTTTATAAACAAAATAAAAAAAAGCTTTACTTTTGGAGGGATTAATTTTGGGAAAATTTAAGCCCTAAGAGTGTTGATTTAATGTAATTAAGGTTTGATTAAAATGACGTTGTTGATGATTATATTAATTTTTTAAAAGCATTGCTTAAATGTTTTATTTTTAGCAATACAATATAACAAGATAATACCAAACTTATTAATATAAAAGCGTTATTCCAAAGAAGTAAATTAAAAACTACGAAAATTACTAGTTAATTTATTGTTAATTTCTTTAAGTTCAAGGCATGTTGGCTATTATCAAGTGTTCGAATAGCATTAATGTTACTAGAAGAATAAATCCATGGATCAGTACTAATGGGAAACCGAGAGGAAAGCAAATTTTGTTTTAAAGAAGCAATTAAGCAGCATACCATTTAAAATCACTCTCATTAATATTAGCATTCACGCACTCACGCTATATCAAATTTTCATAAATCAAGGGCTTCATATAAATCATAAAATCCGGCGTATGACGAGTACTTTTAACACAAAGAAATAACAATGAAATTTACGGGTGTGCGTTATACGCCGGGTATAAAAATGATAGCCTTAAAAATAAAAACAAGTGATGAACATAAAAAAAATTATATTTCTACATATATTGAAATATTGTTTATTTAAAAGAAATGACAGACTTTATAAACTTAAGCAGTTGTAGTTCTGGAAGTATACTATTTTTCAAAAGCCTGGGAAAATACGTCGAATAAATGACTTAGAGAAACTTAAACATAAGAGTATTGCATACTAAAATTTCAGATTTCTTCCTAAAAAAGGGGTGCGTGCTATATGGTGAGTATACCATAAAATTAAAAAATGCAACTTGAAAGTGTAGGCGTGCGTTATACGCCAAATTTACGGTACTTAAGAAGCATCGTTAAAAACGTAATTATGAATCCCCTTTAAGTAAATGTTTCCATAAGAAATAGGAAAAAGGAGCACCCAAGAAAAATTTATTTAAAAAAAAAAAGACATATGTATGATAACACTGAAAGTTGTAAAGCGGAATTAAAAAATGAAAAGTAATTTGCAACTTACAATTTTTTTTTATATTCGAGAATGCGTTTTATGGTATCTTTAAAATATATATACTTTGTGACGTAGCAATTTCATTCAAAGTACCCTTTAAAAATGAAATGAGCTGGATTGTTAAAAATTAAGATTTTATACTAACATTGAAATGTTTTTTAAAGAACATAGATGTTGAATTTTATCAAAAATCTGAAATGGGTATTGAATTTCTGAATTTTAAGCTTATAATTTTTTCAGATCTGAAATTTTTGAGAAAGATATTACTTTTACTGTTAATATGCATAGTATTAGTCTGATTTTCTGTAACAAGTACTTTCAATGATTAAAAGGAAAAAAATATGAATGAAAAAATATCAGTATGAAAAAAAATATACACCTGAATATATTCAAATTTCCTTCAAATACTGAATTCATTTTTAAAACTGAACTTAGAAATGAGTTTCTTATGTAATATTGAAAAAGATATCTAAAAGATTTAGGAAAGAAGATACCTGAAATCATGAATCCTTGCTGATATTTTTTTGAGGTATATCTACATAAATTTTTTTCATTAAAATATATAAGATTGCATTCAAATAAAATAAGAATACATTATTTTTTAATATTTTGAACAACTCAAGCCCACTTTTGGGATACTAATTTGAGTGTTAAGATTTTTATCTAAAGGAAATAAAACCATTTGATTATCAAATTATGACCAAAAATATCTGCCTACTATTGTAAAATTAACATTATTTGAAATGCTAAAACAGTAATTTATTATTTCTTAGTTTTATATTAAGTTTCAAAAAAGTAATAAATAATTTACTAAACACAATATATGAGTAATATGTAATTTATTACAGCAACAAACTTTAGAAAATCTGAAGAAACAAGAACTTCTTACTTTCTTATAATATTCAAATTATATAAATTCAAAGTTAATTTTTTAATAATAACTGAAATTCCAATTTAATCTATATATTTGCATACTGCTGATAGTTTTATATTTTAAGTAAATGAAAGAAATATATCTGTGCAGTTTAAAGTGCTAAACAATTAATGAAACAAATTAAAATTATTCTACAGAACTTCTAACAAATGCAATTAGATTATAGTCTAAATTTATACAGCCTCATCTGAAATTGAAACGGTATTCATTTGGAGCAGGAAGTTTTGTATTGATTGTAGGTCATATTTCTTACAGGTTTTGTTAAATTGAAATTTAAGTCATAAAATGATTCAACACTTAAAAAAGTAATCACTTTAAGTTAAAATTTTTTCACAATGTTTATCAATATAATCAAACTCCTCTCAAAACTTCCTTAAAATACTTTTTAGGTTAAGTCTGTGCTTCTCAAAAAAAAAAAAAAAAAATTCCAATATTTTCAACTTAATTTTCAATCATAATTTTTATCGCCCCTTCCCCCATACTATAACTATGTATTCAATATAATAACGTACTTTAACACTAAAGCTACATTACAGCTTTCCTTATGCACCGCATATAATAGCAAGAAAAGTATTAAATTTGTATATGTTATTTTCTTTTAAGTAAAAGATATTTTAAATTAATATTAAATAATAATTAATAAATTAAATTTAGACTTTTTGATATGCTTGCGCTTTCCATGTAGGGTTATCACTACCCCTGGGGGGGGGGGGAGCGTGCCCAACAGTTTGAGATTCGCTGGATTAAGGGTATCCAACTACGTTCGGAACCGTGATTTTGCAATAGCGTAAAAACGAATATTTTTTAAAAATATTTGATGCCAGTTAGATTAAAATACACGTATAAAATTGTTTCAAGAATAATATTACAATAAAAAATTATTTAGATGCAATATTTTGGCAAAAAATGAACTTAGAATTAATTTTTTCAAAACATTCTCTTTTAAGAAAATTTTTTCTATAATAATAATATTTTGCTTATACAGTCGACTCTCAATAATTTGAAGTTGAAGGGACCAATGAAAAACTTTGAATTATCAAGAGAGTAGGAAAAAACACCCAAAATTCACGAGAAGAAATTTTTTTTGCTAACACATCTAAATTTGAAACTATGTAATAAATAAACTACTGTGCATATATATGCAATTATTTTAAAGTATTTTTTAAAAGTACATATTATACACATTTATGTATTAAAAGCGTTTATTAGATGAATACATACTGTACATAATTGATTTTTTTTTGACGAAGAAATCTGCTATCCATTTTTGTTTTGTAGCATTCTATTAACTTTATCAATAGATTTTTCTAGAATAAATGAAGCTTGAAAAACTTACGCATCAACATGATTTTGAAGGGAAAAGTTGCGTAGTTTGTTAAGTAACACTCTTTATCTTCTGTCAGAGTTATCGGAGTCAACTCCGATGGTCATCAAAGGCGCCATGTTACAGGGGAGACGGTACAACACAAAACATGTAAACTCTAACCTGTTAGCTACATGACTCTACATGATACTGAAGGTTCGAATTGTTCAGAGTTCTATACGATCACTTTGAATTATCGCGTGTTGTATTCTGGCCAGCCACAGATTTTACTTCGAAATATTGAGTGTACGAAAACGTATTGTTTTAGTTTGAAATATCAAGAGTTTTTCTAGAGGCTGAACATATACTTCGAACTAGCGAGAGGTTCGTATTATCGAAGGTTTGAATTAGTGAGAGTCGACTGTATATAGCTAAGATTTTTCTAGAGAGCCTGAACTAGAACTTTGGAAAAATTCGCATTATTTTCAGACTTACAACTAATTGAATTAATTATCAGTGCTTTTCTGTTAAAATTTTTCCCTCTGTTTAGATGTGGATAAATCCACTTCTAAACTATATATATTTAAAAAATCCTAGTTCAGGCTCTGAACAGGTCTATACTATATTATATATGCAAGCTATATATATATGCAAAATATTATTATTACAGAAGTATTTTACATAAAAGAAGAATATTTGGAAAATAAATAATTCTATGTTCTTTTTTTTGCCAAAATTTTACATTTAAATCATTTTTAGTTGTAATAATATTCTGAAAACAATTTCATACGTGTATTCTAATCCAAGTGTGTGTGTGTGACACTTAATATTAAAAAATATTCGTTTGCGCGTATTTTTGAAAAATCCCGGTTCCAACGTCCTTAAATTAACAAATGTGGTCATAAAGTTATCAGAAAAAAAGTAACTGTTACAAAGGCCATAAAATATATTTATTTATAAGAATATGATTTAAAGTTATATAGCAACAGAAAGACTCAGATAAGATGTCTTTTAAAGTCATAATAGAATTTTAATTTTTAAGTAACAGTCGAAAAATAATGGGATTCACCGTGCATCGCTTGGAATCACAATGTGGAAAAGACTTTTACATAATAATTATTTGTATAGAATTATCCAAAATATTTTATAAGAAAACTGCTTTTTTTTCTAAGTGTGTGAAACATTTCCCCATTCGTTTCTCAATTTTTTTATTTTTCGTCTTGCTTTTTATCTGAGAAGACTCGCGTTTCTTAAAAAGAATTTCCAGCACATGGAGGGATTATCTCTTCTTAAAGTCTTAAGGTAGAATTTCAGGAATTCGCTTTCAAACACCTGGAATGTCGGGAAAAAGATTTCATTGGGTGTTTTTAACGTGGTTTGGTGACATACACAAAGTACTCGGACCAATTATCGTATATTCCGGAGTTTTAACACAAAAAATAAGATCGAAATTTACGGGTTGGCGTTATACGCCGGATATAAAATTCGCAGGTTTAAAAATAAAGAAAATATAAGCATACAAAATAAGATTTCTACATACGGGTTGTCCGAGGATTATTGGGATAAACTTTATAAGAAGGTAGGGTCATACACATCACAAGGATTTAGATTTGCATAGCAACCTATGGTGGTCGGAAAAATCTTCATTCGGCACTAGGTGGCGTGGTACACAAGAACATGGGTGGAAACAGACTTGCATTACCTCAGTTATTTGCGCTATCATTGCCCGTAGAGCAGTATGGAACATTTTACGAACATCGAGCTGGCAAATATGCACCTGATTTATGCATTGGCAGAACGAAATGCAGGAACAGCAGAAATATTGTATCGTGAAAGATACCCACAGAGAGATACATCGGATCACCGAATGGCATAATTTGAGTGAAAATGGATCACCACGAGGTAATAAACCTAGTGAGGGTGGGCACGAGTGACTCGAACTCCCATCTTTGACCAATAAATATTTTAGATCGAGGTACTCAACCTTTTTTTCTGCCGGACCGCATACATATGAGGGCCATTTCACACGGGCTGCAACATGAAGATTAAAAGGGTGGGGGGAAATGCTTTAAGTCCAAGATAACATAGAAAATTTAAAATGTGGAAATTGATCAAAATATTAAAACTTTTATTTTGCTTTCTTTAAATATTATGTCTTTTGTTTCTGTCACTAAATATTTCTATATTGGAAGCATTTAAGTATCACTCTTTAACAATATCTGTATCAGTAAACGGTTTCATATGATTACCAATGATATAACAGATTTCATAGGGTACCTTTGTTATCGCTGTGGCATTACCACTGACAAAACACTTTTTTTGCTGTTGTAAAGATTATTCAAGAAAGCCTATTTATAATCTCTTGAAAGAGATCTTCGAGGAAAAGTGTCACTGAACACGATTCATGTTTATTGGTATTTCTTAAATACACTTTCGTGACAAATCAAACAATTACTAATCGATGCTTGTTTTTCACTACAAAATATAGTCAACTTCTCAGTCTTCTTGAAACAATCTATTTTTTTAGAATATTTTTCGCTTTGAATATATGAAAGAGCCGCCCATCTGGTATAGTGGTCAGTGAAGCTGACTGCGGTGCCGTAGGGACTGGGTTCGAATCCCGGAGAAGGCATGGATGTTTGTGTTGTAATCCTTTCTTCTGTCTGTGTTGCAAACCCCCTTGTTATACATTGCGTGGTGCACGGGGTTTATAAATGTTAAAAAAATATATGAAAGATATTTAAAAATTAGTTCCACTCATAAAATGGTCTCTAATCCCCTGTTGTCTATTATCACTAATCAGAAATATATATATATATATCAATTCTTATCCGTAGCGACATATTGACAGCGAAAAGCAATACTGATATATTTGATTTTTTTACAAAGAATTTACACCAAATTTTCATAAATAAATGAATTTTTCAGAGCTATGGACCATGACCGGGCCATTTAAAAAAGCCCATTGGGCCGCAGGGCTATCGCTGCCTTAGATGATCTCAGTCTTGAGCCTCTTCGTTTCTCATGTACCTGTCATACTACTTTCCCATAACGTTTCCGACCGCAAATGCAAATCTGAATCCTTGTAATGCAAATCTGAATCCTTGTGATGTCTCTTACCTCCCCTAAAAATTTGTCCCTATAATTCTGGTACAGCCTGTATATGTAAATACTGTTCATTTAAGGGAAGTAACATACAGTAAGAACTTTCATTAGTGGATAACTTGGACAGTTCGTCATATTTGTCTTTCGTTATAGCTTCAGTTGAATTATTTTTCCTTCTGATCTTTACCATTACTGTTACACTGACCTATAAGTAAATAATTATGTTTCGTCCCATCTTGACTGTTAGATATGCTACATTTTTCAAATGATTTTAAAACTGTCAAGTTTAATTTCAGTCTATGCTTTTATTATCCTCTCTCACACGGTTTCTAAACTGATACGACACGTTGGGCTTCCTTTTGTAAATGTTTTTTCACTTTCTACATTTTTTCAGCACTTCTTTTTTCTCTTTAAGGTTTTAGTTCTTGAAGTATACCATTGCTCAAAAGCCTGGTATAATGCTTCGAATAAATGATTTCAAACGATAAGAGTACGTATTACACATATAAATTTCAGATTTATTCTTAAACAAAGGAGGCGAATGTATCTAAAAATTCAGTTTGAAAACATAGGTGATCGTAGTACACCAAAATATGTATATGTATAATTTCCTATAACTAAAGAGACTCCTATAATTTTGAAAAATAATTTATCATTAGACTCTATAAATTGCTAATTGCGTTTAAACAAATAAAGACTTTAAAAAATAAACAAATAACGTTTAAACGTTAAATAGCGTTTAAACGTTAAATAGCGTTTAAACAAATAAAAACAAACATGTGCAGGCTTTACCACGGCATTGGCAAAAATCGATTTTTCCCTTTTCTTTCCTAAACGTCATATCGATATGTTAAACGGTTTAGTTCCTAAATACACACTTCTAAAATAAATATACTGCATCGTGAAATTTTTTTTATTTTTATTAAAATTAAAAGTGTTTATTACATATGCATAAAATGAAATGATTACAATTTTTCTATATCTGTAGTTAATACTTTAAATGATGTAATTAGGTATTGGTGAAATGCTTTCTAGCTTTGAAGCATGCCTGTACACATCAAAGTAGGAAAAAAATATAGAGCCCTAATCTGCTTCTTTACCCATTATTCCTTTGATATGTATAGCATAAACCTTTAAAATTCAACTTACATATGCTGTATCCCAAATATTTTCTAATTTACCTTCGCTGGGTTGCAACTACCATACCAAGCGTTTCAGAAGCAGTTTGATCCTGAAAAAGGAGACGAACTCTCTCTGAATCGCTTGGTAAAATTATTGTACGGTAGTTTAAGTAAATGCGAGAAAATTTTAGATGCAAAATATGTACCAGTGAATTTTAAAGTTAATATGATATATTTTATCTGCTAATGCCTTATGTATTCTACTATCTTTGTGATTCCTGAGTCTTACTATGTTGCCGACAAGTTTGGTGTCTTTTCCTGATCAAGGAAGATTTTGAATAGTACTAAGCAATCTGAAAATATACAAATCCTATAGGACATCCTATAGGTCTTATCCTGTCGTAAAATGGTCTCATGATCACAATATGCTGTAAAAAGAACAGCACGGGATGCTAAATGTTTTATATCATTTTGTTAAGTTATTGACATATACACGAAAATTTGCAAATCAGCTAACGAAAGATACATCATCCCATATCATCACAATAACTCTGTGATTCTGTAAGTAAGTCTACTAGGGATTGCTAGTCTGACTCCTTTCATGCATGGATATGCGGATTATGCATTTAGACTCATAACTGAATCTATTTCTTTTTTTTTATTCCCAATGGCCAGGCTTACAAAAGACCACTGCACCACAAAGGGGGTAGGAACAAAAACAAAAACGGAGACACAACAAAGTAGAAAATAAGAACGTAGTGAGAAAAGTCTATGAACCTTATAAGTCCCTAGCTTGCCAATAAAGATCACTCAAAGAGGAGCCCTTTAGTGCTGGGCAGCTGTGAATATGGTCAGCATCTATAAGTCCTCACAAATAACATAGAGTGTGCAGAAAGGGGCATGTGAAACATATGAATTCGATGAAGCGTAACTGAATCTAAGGATTACCAATCTATTAGATATCATTATGATCGAGCACACTTCAACACTTTAAACAATTTTATTGATGACGTAGAAAGTTCAACATTGTTAAAGGAGGACTTTTCAAGAACAACGTGAGTGTAATCCTATTCAGACAAGTGCCATGAAGTGATCGATGGAATAACCAGCAGTTTATATGTAAATGGATGTTTGCATATATGATCTGTCTTCACACTCCAACACCGTTCAATCGATCTCTATGAAAATTGGTTATGTATATGTATTTTTTTGTGGAGAAGGTTTTTCTGCAATCCTCTTTGTTGCATCTCCCCTCCAGGTGGGTTACAGCAAACCAAATTCTGAATCGCCCAATCAATAGCCAAGTTGCCAACGTGGTTGCCAGAAATGATGCCAACTTGGCTCTATCACCAACATTTCACTATGCTTCCATTGAATCGTCATTGTAATGTAAGGAATACCGTTGCTTGCAAATATTATAATTTTAACATAAAATAAATACAGCAGAAAGTAATATTGATGTATTATACATCCAGATATAATTTATTTACACTATTTTAAGCGTTCATTACACAAAATTTGTAGCAATGTGTTACTTTTTCTAAGCAGAGATTAGAGCTTAGGAAGGTATTTTCAAAAAATCGACCTAAAAGAGCGTTACGGATGTTTTAAAAAAAATATCCTTTTTATCAGCTAGGCCTTCAGATTTAAAATTCAACAAATATGTTTTTTTTTGTCCAGCTGAAATATGCAAAAATTTATTTTTTGTTTAATTTGCAATTCACGTAAAATTAATTCATTAAAAATATCTTAATCCTTCAATCTGTACTGTTTAAATTTTCAACTAACCCGTCTAAAGAACGAATGTACCAGCTAGTACAGTCCTTTTTAAACTTTTAGTATTGGTGATCCAATTTTCAATCATAATTTTTATACCCCCCTCCCTATGCAATCATAATGTAAGGAATGCAATAATAATGTACTTTGACGCTAAACCTACAATACGGTTTTAATTATATACCGTACAAATTAACAAGATAAGTATTAAATTTTGTTTATGTTACTTATAAGTAATGTATATTACTTTTAAGTAATAGGATAATTCTTACGTTGTTTTTCCTTTCTCTAATTTTTAAATCAGAACAAATTGCAAAATCATATTTAAATAAGATTTATTTCCTCCATCATGCATTTCTTAAAGTACAAATATCATTAGAATCTAATCTAATCTACGTTACTTTACTTAGGATATGAAGAGTATATGTGTTATTTTTTAATATTTAAGGCGAGAAGACTTAAAAATGTTTTAACCAGGAGCAGGCACGCACTCGATACTTAAGTTAATTGTGATTGAGTCACCCCAATCCTTTTTTTTTATAATTATTTTTACTGTGCACAATAAAAATCGTATTTCAAGTGAATAATTTAAGAGAATATATACTTACCTACTTTCAAGGACTTTTAAATTTCTCTTTGATTATTTCAGGGAAAAAATCCAATCAAACTGAACTAAAATGCTTTTAATATGCGTAGCTTGAGTAAATGACACAAACGGTGCGGTTTAAGCTCAATTCGGGCCCTGGGCGCAGAAGATCTACGGACCTTCTTGACACTGTCGGATCCAAGATGGGACTCTGATCCGGTTAAATCGAGCTTATCTGGGTGCCCTCTCCAGGCGGATAAACTTTATCTGTGCCCCAAGTTACTGCTCCCGGGTTAGAAGTGCATTAAGTACAAAAATATGGATGTTAGTTCTGAGAAGAATTATTTTTCATTATGCTTTATACGTTGGAGAATACTCATAAAAATAAATTTGGTCAATAACTCTTCAAAGTGCTCCCTGTGCTTTTCTAAATATCATAATACTCTTTTACATGGAAAAAAAGCGCAACAGAAATACATTATTTACAACTTCCCTAAATGAAAATAAACACATAAGAGAGGAGACGGAACTAACCATACCAATAGGCTCGAAGGGTCAATTAGATGATCAGAAAATAAATTCTACTGTCTGAGTGAAAAGTGAATTAAGTCTTCCTTTTCTTCCTACAGTTAACGCACAGTATTTCAATAACAATAACAATGATGAATTTTTTAACATCTTAGAATTCTTTTGATTCTGGTCTGAATTTTCTCTCTCTGAAAGAGTAGTAATTTAGTTTAAAAAACAATAAAAAATCTCTCATCGTGGGATTACAGCAAATCAAACAAAATGCTTTTTTTTATTTGGTTATAGGATCAAAATAGCTAATAAACGTGTTGAAGCTTTTATTTTCGATGACGTAATACCGCCAAATGATATAAATAAATTATATCAATGTAAATGTGTGTTTTCTTATTATGTCAGAAAGTATTTGTTTTACTTCATTTCAGTAAATTAATTTTTTAAAATCTTTTATTTTTGATATGCTCGTGCCCCCTCGTGGGGTTAGTATGCCCCATATTTTGGGTCATACCTCCATCATGCCTTATGGTGGATAATGATACTATTGTACAAACAGTAGATCTTGTCTCATATTTGTGCTTTTTCTTGGTTTCCAAAACTTTCATTCAATTTCAGTTATCTCCTTTGCTCAGTCATTTTTGTACCGTTCAAATAGTATATTCTGTTTCTCTTGATACGACTTATGGCTTATTTCACGCAACTTAATGTTCAATTTCTATTTAAATAGTTAGGATGTTTTTAAGAGTAGCTTAGAGTAAGTCGGGGCGTTATCTCCAGGAAAGATGGCAAAGAAGAGAAAAATTATGTTTACACAGATCCATAATAGAACAGCGCGATATAATTCATGCTAACATTCAGTTAATCTATAACTCTTTTAATTTTCTTTCTCAGATCTAAGAAAATTGCATTTTAAAATTAAAAATCAAGTGGTTTCTTCCTCCTCTGTACCCCTCTCCCCAAAATAGTACATAATTTTGCTTTGTTATATTATTTTTGCGCATTATTGTTTAACATGAATAAACACAATTACGAAATTCAAAAAATAATTCTAGTATAGAAATCTAGAATGTCTAGAAATAATTGCTAAAGTGATTTCGAGAAAGATTCTCGAGAATCATACGGGCAGGATGTTAAGCAAAAACTATCCTATAAAGAGATCGTTGAAAGATGTTGAAAAAAAGATCAGTTTTTAAATTAAATTTTGATGGTGACATTTTGATTAGATTTTTTATTCATAAAGCATATAAAAGCTTATTTCAAAGATAAAAACGTAAGTAAAATGTAGATAAATTGAGAAAAATCTTGGTTATATGGTTTTTTTTTCTTGTACTTCAAAAAATTATTTTTACTATTGATTTCTCTTTCAAATGAAAATTAAGTTTTTCAACCTCATTATCTAATTATGCTAATTATTTCTAAATGAAAAGTTGAATGAAATATTTGAGTTTATTATTTTCACTCCCTATTTAATTATTTTCAAAAAAGTTTCTGCTTGCACCAATTAAGCGATTTACAATTAATTCATAACAGGACTCATAAATTTTAAAATCTCTCAAAACACTTTAAATAAGTTTTTGAGGTTTCCTTTTTGAATCTTAATTAAATTTTACGGCAATATTTTTAAAATTTTGAACTCCTTTCATATGTTTGTGCGTAATTAGAGATTTACCCAAACAAAAATATTGGAAACCCATAATTGCAAGATTTTTTAAAATCTTTAATACATAGACCGCGTTATAATCATCGTTAGAATTAAAGGAATTCTATTCGAAATTGAAAAGACTTGTCTGATTGCCGAGAATGTAAAATGATATTTTAGAAGACATTTTTCTCTGAGAGAAAATATTGCTAAAATTCTTCTACATCTTTTATTATTAGTATCTGTATTTGAAACCGGAGAGTACAATCAAAGCTTTCAATACGTCATTAACTCTTTCATGGTATTTATTTGTGACTTTTCTTCTTTTAAATGAAGAAACTTTTGTTCGAGCATCTGGGCTAAGTTGGAGTGAATATGAGTCGAAAAATTAATATTCCTTTAAACTGAAGAACTAGGAAGAACAGTAATTGGAACTCTTTTGAAAGTAAAGCTCTTGCAAACTCAAAGTCGAATCTTATTTTTGACGTTATTTATTCTCTATAATTTACAGTAGATACCAAATTCTTTTAAACGAGTTCATGAAAAGATTTTAAAGGACTTTTGATCTCGCATGGGAAAAGATTGTTTCATTATTTTTATTTTTAAAGATCACTAATTATGTCACCTTTTTTCTTGTAATTTCAACACAATTTTGTGTGTTAAACCTTTGAAATGGAATGGAAGGATTGGATCAAGATCTGTGCAAAATTATGTGTACCTATGCCTTCACACGCAGGAGCAATACCACTTCACTTCTTAATGTTCTTATTCAAGATAAACAACAGCTTTCACTGCAACGTGCTTTAAATAAATGAAATTTGATTTGAAATTCCTGTATAAATTTAATATACCGTGTATTCTGGTGTATAATACGCACCTATGCTTTCAAACTATATTTTATAAGTTTTAGGCATATTCGCTGTATAAAACACGCCCTTTTCGAATTCCTATTATTTTAGCTCTTCTCTCTCTCTCTCTCTCTGTATGTATATATATATATATATATATATATCACGTTCAAATTTTCAATCGTTAATAAAATACTTTATATTCATCCAATTCATCCAATCAAGTTCAAGTAAATTTTTTAAAACTTGTAGGGGATGACACTTGATGTTAATACAGTTTTTCAAACATTAATTCATAAATTAAATTAATTCAATTAATTACTGATTTTCAACGCCAGATTCGTCACCATTGTTGTAAAAATGCAACTGTTAGAACAATGACAAAAGTTGGGGTCGAAAACCGGTTTTTTAGCGAAACCGGGTATGCATTGTTATAACAATGAAGACAAATCATTTTTTTCTCAACTCCTCCCTATATATATATATTAATATAAATATATAAATACATTGACGTAAAATTTATATATATATATATATATATATATATATTGTTTTTTTTTACAAAGAAACCTGAATAATACGGTACTTAATGTTAAATGTGCTCGTTATACGCCAGAATAATACGTTACTTATGAATTATTATATTTATTTATATCATTCAAAATCCTAAAAATACCTAATTTTTTTATTATAATATAATTATGTTAATAATTGAAATTATAATGAACCAGTTTCTTTCAGAATTTTATGTATTTTATATATATATATATATTTGTATATATATAAACAAAAACAAAAAAAAGGAAGTGGAAAAATTCGATAGATTCATTTTTTAGAAAAATATGTGTTGGTGTGAGTGTGTGTTTATTAATGTCTCATTTAAAACAGCCCGGACGACGAATTTAGTAATTTTGAATCACTGTTAAGTGACGAGGGCGATACCTCAGTCGGCACTCCACTCTCCTAATTTCCACACTAAATCAACTATGAAACGCAGGACTTTTTTCTTATACACTTGATTATTTAGTTGTTTATTAGCATTGAACTTTGAATCTTCATGAGGGTTGTTGGTGACGAATCGAATAAATTCGAACCATAATCAAATATCGAGAACGATACTTCAACTACCACACTCAATTTTCCAATCTTGTATATCAAGCAAACGGGAGACCTTTGAATCTCGACAGACTTAACGCAAAATGATTAAATATATAAATGAACTCTGGGCAATGAAGGAGATCAGGGGAAGGGAAAAGGAGGAAAATAAATGTATATGTCCCTCTATTAAATCGAATCAATCCATTTTCTAAAGTCTGTCATGCTTTTCCTTGCTAGCTTTGAGTCCTCTAACACAACATTCCCCGGATAAACGCAACCTAACATCACTACGTTGGCGTGATACAGCTATATTTGATACTAATATACAGGGAGTTCGGATTTCGGGGTAATATTTGTTTTGCAATGCCGAGTTGTTACATATCCTAGACCTTCAAATTAGGAAATATGCCTATGTACATTTAGCATTTAATACAATTTGAACTGTTGCAGTTAATGAGATATCATTATATCGATGAATGAATTAAAAATGAACAAAAATACATTAATGGATATGTAAGGTTTTGTCCTCAAGAAAAATAAATTGAAACAATTGTAATTTTCTTTAAATATTTTTTATTCATTGGATATATAACATTGTCTTGAATTATAGAGTAATGTACATAACTATTGGTCTCATAATTGTGTGAGATCCAGGTGTCATTAAAGGCTAGTGTTTATTTAATATGTCGTTGCTCTAATATTCAGTAAATTAAAGCTATTTGTAGCTTCAATACAACATTTTACCTTTTTAAATAGGGATAAAATTTTGGTAGCATTATAAGATGCATTTCTAAAGATGCTATTCTTATATGATATTCGTGATTTACCATCAAAAGCCCTATTTAGGTATTTTGATTACTTTTCACATTTTTAGTTCTACAAATTTTCATATAAAAAAATTTCTGGATTTTTTTAAACTTCAAACTAAATGCTTGGTTTAAAATCCCCCCCCCCTTAGATTCTTAATTTGGATGTGTTAGAATCATACAGAATAATGATAAAGAAATTTCAAAAAGAAATAAAACTAGTTACATTATTGAAAAAGTAGCAATACAAATTTTAAAAGACTAAATTAATTTTGAACTAAAATTAAATTAACCTTATATGGATCTATGTAAATTGTGTATGAGTCGAAATATCTATGAACCGATTCATTTGAGTCCTTTAAATCTATTTTCTCAAATTTTGATAATGTTCAATGATGATAATTGTAAAGGTAGTCGTTGATATGGATTAACAAAGTTTTACCTGCTCGAAAACTATAGTGACAGATATCCTAATTTTTTACCGCAGTGAAGTGACAAAAATGCCAGGTTAACTGGTACCCTCCTTTCTTAAGTTTTATATCACTTAACAGGAAGATTTTATGAATCAGTTGAAATTCAACATTTTGCTTTATTATTTTGATGATAATTATAGTTAAATTAATATTCGAACATATGTCTCAGATTACATGACACCTACTATGAAGCTCGCAAATTTAATCTATAATTATTATAATTGAAACAATTGTGGAAATAATTTTTAAGGTAATAAATATTCTGAATTAAGATTTGAAAATTTGAACTCAGAATAACAGCAATAATTCTGACGAAACGCTCTTTAAACAGGATAGTGACGCTGACTGTTGTGCCGTGGACCCGGGTTTGAATCCTGGAGATGGCATGAGTGGGCGACTGTCTGTAAATGCCTCTGTAGCATAATGACCCTCTAGGTATTTGTCGAGCCAAAAGTCACCTCATTTGGTTGGTAATAGAGGAAAAGGGGTGGAAGAAATTGTAGAACTTCTGGGGTATTTATCTTCAAAAGTGGGAGCCAAAACGTACATTTACCTGCATGATACTCAAAGTTGTGGCGAAAACAAATGCAATCTAGCCCTCTTGCCACGAGGAATTTTGTGGACCTCGATCTGTCACCGTCGTTCAGGTAAATTTGTAACAAAATTCCTACGAAATAATACTGTGACCCCAGTAACCTAATGGTCATAATCACGGATTCCTATCCAGTGTATCCTGAGTGCGAGTCTTGGTGTCACTGAAGATCAGCCGTGTAGAGGGACTGAAGCATATTAAATCCGCTGTAGCTCGAAGTTCTGTTGGTGAGGAAGTTGGAGACTGGAATACCAGCTTAGGTGTCATCCTCGTAATATGGCCATAGTTCAAAATTATGAGGTCCGATGCCAGTATCCCTAGTGTTGAATTCTAGTATGACAGAAAGGGGGAGGGGTGCGGAGTTGACACTCATTTACTAAATAATGCTTTTCAGAAACTCAAGAAGAGTTTTTTAGTTTGCCATACCTTAATATGAAATATTCTAAATGAAACTTTTCTTATGAATCTTCAATTAAATCAGAGTTTCTCAAACTGTGGAGGCATGAACATATCGAAAAGTCTAAAGTAAAGGATCATAATTTTCAATTTACTGAAAAGAAACAAAACGAAATACATTCTGAGATGGTAGAAAATAAAATACATACACTGATATAAGAGACTTAAATGTATAAGTACGGGAAAAAGTATTTGAAAATTAATTTATCAATACTAAATTAAAAACAAGTTTAGTAATTACTAATGCCTTTCCATGGGCTTGTCATATACAAAATATAATATTATACATATCTTGATAATTGATGTAGTTTATAATTAAAGTCGCTTTGTAGCTTAAGCGTCTGAGTACTTTATTATTGTATTCAATACATAGTTGTGTTGTATGAGGGGGAGACGCGATGAAAATTATGACTGAAAATTGGGTTGCAAATCTGGAAAGTTTGAAAAGCACTCAATTAAATTGAACTAATAATTATTAATGCACTATAAAAATCTGTTATTATTATAAATAACTACCTGTACAAAATTCTTGGATATATATTTCTTTACTATTCGAAAGACTTTTGCTGCCAGTTTCTTGTTTGATTTTGTTGTACATTTATCTGAGCTGAGAGTAAGTCAAAATTTTATGTGACTATTCATCTTTTTAAGATGAATAGTCACATTATAAGGTAAGTTTAAAATTTTTGTTTTTATGTAGGTAATCTCTATAAGTTCAAAAATTTTACTCAATCAAAATAAAAAAAATATGGTTTGTCATATACCAGGCATCTTTATCAAACTTCATTTCCTAATATTTTTTGTGTATATAAGTAACATAAGCTTATTCATATTTAATTTATAAAAGAAGCGAATTTTCAAAGGATTGTACAACTGATGATCAATTACATACAAAAAAATATCAAAAATATGCCAAATTATTGTAAATAACTAAAAAAAGGAGTTACAGCAAAAAAAAAACTAAAAACTAATTTAAAAAAAGATAATAATTGTTTTAAACTTTCGATTAACACAATCTTTTCTCTAAAACTCTAAACTCTAAACTATTATCTCGAAATCAAATCTCGAATTCTAATACACTTATCTCTGAAGTTATCTCAACTTCTTAATATATTTCTAATAATCTATCTTGAAAATACTTTATCAAAATCCATTAAAATCCTTTATCGAGTTAAGATTTCTTGAGAATTGGATTCATTTCCCTATTTGAATGTGCGAAATAGAAACTACCTGTATTGATTTGAATCACTAGCGAAACATACTTCCTGCAAGGATCGATAGTTTTGATGGAACTGTTGAAACCTCTTTCACGGAACATAGGTTAATGGATTGAGTCACAGACACGAAAGATAGTTTTCGAAAATGCTAAATGAAGTTGCCCCATACACATACAGAGTTTATCGCCTTTCAAACTGTTTCGATGATAATGCATTCATTGTACGCAGAGTTTATCATTGTCTGCTGATTTTGTAGATAGTGTTTATTCGAAGAATAGAGAGACAAGGCTTGTTTGAGGGTGGGAAAACATTAATTAATTCAGGATTTTCTGGTTATTTCTGGATTCTTTAATTTCACTTCATATACAAAGCTGTTTTTCTATGTAAAGAGATGGTGACAGCGAAAAGGATGGAAGAGACAGAGAAAAAGATAAAAAAAGAGAAAGAGGGAAAAGAGAAATAATTGAAAATAATCTTAGGGAAATAATCTTTTCTTATACAAGGTTTTAAATAGTATAAAAAGTTGATTTTTTAAGAGAATATCTTAATTTTTTTTTTTATTAATCATAAGATTCCTTTTTTCTGATACTATGGAAATATTGATTCCTGGATTCCTAAATAAAAAGTGTGTGAGTTTATTTTTAAGGGGTCTCAGGACCTTTAACATATATCTGTGCACTCGAAAAAAATATCCTTCTTGAAACCAATGTAACTTAGCAATAAAGCAAAACAATCGTTTGAAATTTTCACCACATGATAATCATATATATGTACATTCGTTCTCAAATTTCCGGAGAATTTGAGAAATTTTTTAAAAATTTATAAAAAAGTAAAAATTGGACAATTTTTTAAAAATTTGAAAATTAGTATTTTACAGCGCGCAAGATTCTAAAGTACAAAATTGATCAAAATTTACAAAATTAACTTTACTTGGTATAAAAATGTTCGCTTTAGAAGTTATACTAACTTTTAAAAAATTTAGAGAAAAAAAATATTTTTTAAATAAAAATACAACAAAAATTTTAAAATTTTAAGAAAAAAATAAATTAAAATTCAAATAAAAATTTTTTATTAAATTTTTTTTGAAAATTGAAGTATAAGTTATGAAGAGCCATATTTTGAACACGTGTATGAAATTTCAAATCGATATCATAAATAGTTTCTGAGAATTTCTGCGCGCAAGCTAAAATTTGTTGTTTTGAGAAAAATGAAGTTAAAGAGATACGAAAGAGATAGGGATTTTGTTTAAATTTCTCTAGTTATTTCTCAATAACTTCGGAAATTTTTACAGTATCAACAACATTTTGGTATCAAAATGCTCAGAAATGTTGAGGCTTTAACATATATTTTTTTTCAAAAAATTGAAAAATTTGCAATTTAAGAGTCCTTAGAGGCCTTAAATAAAGAGATAATGATTGGAAAACCGAGGTAAAAAACAGAGAAAAAGAGAAAAAAAATTAAAAAAAAAACTTGGAAATAATTTTAGAGAGGAATGATTTTCCCCTATGAGGAAGCTGTACACAATCAAGGTATTATAATAGACATCTAGATTTTTAATTTCATTGATAATATTAATGTAAAAAGATTGTGACAGACAAAAAGGGTATAAGAGACAGAGAAAAAGGTAAAAAGAGAGAGAGGGGGAGAGAGAAAGAGGATAAGGAGTATTTACTTGAAGTAATTTTAGAGTACATTCCTAGTAAGGAATCTGTATATAATATAAATTTTTTAATAGAAATCTTATTTTCAGTTTTAATTTTCAATTCTACTTTCGTTTACACTCAATGTAGTATATATATATATATATCATGTTCAAATATTCAATTGTTAATAAAATATTTTTATTCATCCACTCAAGTTTGATTGCATTTTTTAAAATTTGTAGTGGATGACACTTGATGATAATATGATTTTTTCAAATATTAATTCATTATTAAAATTCATTAATGAATAAATAGTAATAAATAGAAATAACAGTACAACGCCATATATAAAAATGAAAATCGCTCGTTGTGTCCCTGTAGCGTAATGGGTAGCGCGTTGGGCTTCTAATTCAAAGGTCGGGGGTTGGAATCCTTTCTGGAATGGCCTGATTTCTGAGAATTTGATTTCTTTCTACTATACTATGTTATTGGAATAATTAAATTTAATTAATGAATAAATAGTAACAAACAAAAAATAGTCTAACACTATATATATAAAGGTAAACGGAAACTATATTATTGCAAGGACAATCACTTTCTGTTTTCTCACTTAATACTGTGATTCTGTCATGTATTTACATACACTCATTGCCTTAAAAATTTGCGCACCAAGAAAAAGTCGTCGAAATGAAACGAAATTTTACATATGTAAGTACTACTTTGATTTTAGTGAATGATTAGAAAATCAAAGAAAAGGATCATTTATTGCAGAAAAAAGTACAAACGAACGGAAGTTTTAGTATTTTGTTGGACTCCCTCTAACGCGAATTCACGATGAGATACAAGCGCGGGAATTGAGACATACAAGTTCCGTATGATGTCCTGAGACATTTTGTTCCACATTTGCTGTAAACGCTCCTCTAGTTCAACTAAACTTGCAAGCTGCTCAATTTGCCATCCCAAATGATCTCAGAAATGCTCGATTGGTGACAAATCTGGGGATCGAGCAGGCCAGGGACAGGTGGTAATGTGGTGGAGGGAGTCTTATGACTTCCTTGCTGTGTGTGGATGAGAATTATCTTGTTGAAAAATGGCTCCTGGGAGCCCTGCGATTAGGGACAACACATGTGACTGAAGGATGGCTTGGGCGTACCGCTAGGCTGTCATTATGCCATGGATCTATATTAGGGATAACCGTGTATCGTATGCAAAGGTACCCGACACCCTTACACCAGTTGTGGGAGAGGTGTGTCACAGTAAAGCGAAGGCAGGATTGAGGCATTCATCACGGGACCTCCACACAGAAACACGATTGTCATCACTGCTGAAATTGAACCTATATTCGTCGCTAAAGACGATCTGGTTCCATTCCGTTTGACTCAAAATGGAGGCGTCGGTGGGTGGGTGTCATTTGCAGCACATGTAATGGGTACCACGATACCAGATGTCCTTCAGCCGAGTGCCTTGAGATGCTTCGGGAAGACACAGGGGCGCGTAGTGAAGGTATCGACAGTGTCTGGACAATCTCTGGACAGCGGCCAACGAGGTAGTTGGCTCTACGCGTGCGTGTCATATGATGTGACGGTCTTCTTGACGACTGGACTGTCGAGGGCGTCCTGAGCATGGTCGTCATCTAAAAGACGCATCTTTTTTCACTGATTTCAATACCTCTTCACAGTCAGATCATAACAGCCTATTGGCGAGCTACTCGCCGAGCTGACTACACAACTTCCATCGTTCCGATGATTCTTCCCCTCTTGAACTCTGATAGCTGCTCATATTGTCTTCGATGGCGGCATAACGGCATGTCTACCTCAGCATTTCCTTTGCAAAAGGTTAAGTACACTCAAACAAGTTTTGTTTACCTGTTTATCAAGTTCAGTGCCCTCTAGTGGCATTACGTAATGTGCAATCCTGTTGCATTTATAAACATTTACATATCTGCCTAACATGTACCTTCATGCCAAGTTTCGTTACGATCCCACAATTATTTCTCGTCGCGCAAATTTTTATGATAAAAGTCTATATTAATTGTAATTTTTTAATAAAAAGTTACTAAAAGAAAAGTTTTCTTTGTTAACCTAAGTAGGAATTGACTTAATTTTTTTAAATATTACTTGTTAATAATAGTTTTTCTGATGTCATGAAAATGTTAATTTTTGAATTACCATAAACTTTAATGTAAAAGCTGAGAATTTTAAATTTTTTTGGGAATTTAAATATGAGGATCGAATTATAAACGGATGCGTTAAACTCAAAAAAAAATTTAATTTGGGAGAAACATTTTTAAAAAAGAATCTTTCGTTATTCATGTGATAGCAATTATAATCATTTGAGTTTTGGGGTATTTGCGACGGAAAAATAAGTTTTAGAGAAGAAAAAAGAAAAGTTGCAAAAAACCTACTAAATTACTGTTTGAGTTTCCAAATAGTTCTTAAAATTTACAGTCACTCATTGGGATGCTTGAATGCATATGTTCATCAAATGGCAAGTTTTTCTCTTTTGGACTTGATATACTTGCCGTAAACTAATTTCTGTACTCCAGCTCATTCCTCGCCCCACCGCTCCAAAATGGTACAGAGAGTAAGAAAAGATAGCAGCTGATGGAAAAAAATGTGATCCCTTCAAGTGGGATTATCTCAAAAATATAAGACTATCGTCATTCGCATCTTAGTTTAATGCAATTTGGAAAATATTCCACCATTTTTGTCCTTATGGATATTTATAAAATACTGGGAATTTTTTTCTTTCAATTTTTCATATGTACTAATTTTGAATTTTGGACAAATTTTTTCAGGGAAAAAAAACCCGCATCCTCTGCTTATACATGGATTGACTTACATTTGAAAACATACGATATTAAATATAGAAAAATATTGAATATCATTATAATACTTTCTTTTTATTTCTAACATGTCAGCTTATTGATATTTTACCATTGCAGACCTAGTACATTCTATAGAGAAGGTAGAATCTATTTTAAGTGAGGGCCATATAGGTGGTATATCAATCACTGCAAGTAATTTCACGCCCAGTTTCCT
The DNA here is from genome assembly GCA_019973975.1 of Trichonephila clavata. Classification (NCBI taxonomy): domain Eukaryota; kingdom Metazoa; phylum Arthropoda; class Arachnida; order Araneae; family Nephilidae; genus Trichonephila; species Trichonephila clavata. The sequence continues at coordinate 56,443 of BMAO01036278.1, forward strand.
CCCCAGAGAGAAAAGAGAGACACCTGACCTCTGGCGATGCGAAACCGTACTAGGATCTTTAATTTTGCCAGGAGTACCCAATTCAAATAGGCATTTAAGGGATATTTTACATGGACATATTATTTTTACGTACGATATGGACACAATCGATTTCTTGTACCATGAAAATCCATCTACTTGAGGCCATGGTCGAACGCGCCAACTTGGGCTTACAAGGCCAACGCCATATCAACTACATGACTCAGCTACTAATTTTTAAATACTAATTCGTTAATAATATTTTACAAAAGAAACTAATTAATTTTAAGTACAAACAAGTACTTTTCAAAACATATTAAATTTTGGTAAATATGTGAGAAGTATTTATATATATATATATATACTTAAACAGGATAATTATAACAGATAACATATTAGATCAGCATAACAATGCCATGAACCGCTTGTCTTAAAGTAATTTAATAAAAATGCAAAATAAATAAAACATTACAATTTTTTATGATTAAATATATTGAACATTCGAGTCTTAATTAATGAGCTATTTGTTTAGGCTTTCTTTCACTTAATTTTCATAAATCTATGTTTATGTTTGACATTGCACATCGTACCAGGTTTTCAAAATAAGTATCAGTTAATTCAGCTCGTGATGAAAAAATACTTTGTAAATTTTATCTAAAAATGTTTCAGAAACATATGAGGATCAAAAAGAACTTACAAGTCAATGAGCAGAACATTGTTTGTTGGAATATCTGTCAGAGGTAATACAATTATTTCAAAAATTAATTTTTTATGTGGACATAAGAGAGAGAGAGAGAGAATCTATTTTATTTCATTGTTATACTCTAATTCAGGGGTGGCCAACCTGTGGCGCGCGTTCCACAGTATGGCACTATGGAGATGTAACGGTGGCTGGCAAAGACTTACTGAAAAATTTAATAGCCATTTTTTCACAATTTTATTGAAATGGGGCTGTCACAGACAAAAGAACCACTCAAAATTTGTATAAAAATATGTTTGTGAATAAATGTTATCTGTTGACATTAAAATAAATATCACTCAAAACTAGCTGATATGAACCTATAATAACTTAATTTTGTTAGCAACTGCAAGAGTTAATCCTAATATATAGATGAATTGGTAAAAAAAATAATTGTAATTCAAAAGCCACATTAATTAAGTACTGAGTGTTTAATAATTATTTTGAATCAAATGATTCAAATTACTCATTTTTATTTTATGCCTAACCTAACTGATTGTACTTGAAAAAAGTTAATTGACAATAAAACCTAAGTTTGTACTTTCGTCCTATTTATTATATCAATTTTAAATTTCAAGTACATGGAGACTTTCATTAAAAAATGTGCTCTATATGCGTAAAATTCCCATAATATAAAAATATAAGTAACATTTTTTTTCAGTTTTCAATATTTGTTTGCTGGAAAAGTTGGTAGTGACACACAGAATTATTTTTTATCAAATAGTGGCACTCTTCCCAAAAATGTTGGCCACCCTGCTCTAACTCAATTAACTTTATTTGAAGATTTTCAGGAAAGTTGAACACGTCAACGAGAGATGGGAATAAAAGTTTTTCTAACATTTTATCTTATTTTGCAAAACTCGAGTTGTAATTCTTATAGGCTGTAAATCGATTAATCATTTAAACAGAATTAATTTTATTTAAACAATCTCTATATTTTAGTGTAAGAAATTTCAGATCTTACAATTATGGAAACCCCTCAACTAAATTATAGAGACTTTTTTTTCAAATGTCTTTTCTTTTTATGTTTTAAAAATACAAAACATGGGATTAAGCAGTTAATATAAACATACTAGAAAATAAGAAACTAATTATTCCTCTTCAGTTTTAAATATACTTAGTTTATATAACCTAGATATATCTCGTTAGAGATTCCCCAACATATTTAAACAGCGGCGTAAGTGTCATCGAGACAACTCTTACGAAATTAAATCCTGCAATGATTACTTAAAAGATATTAATAGCATATTTAATGATACCACTTCAGATCTGAATATTTATTCAGTTAATTTGCTGAATAAGATATAATGCTATATTAATTAAAACAAACTATATATGACAAAAAGGATTTGTTACACGTATTATTAGTTCTTTAAATTCTCCCCCCCCCCCTGCTTCCTTTAATTATCAGTAATAACTAAGCCATCAGATATTTTTTAAGAACATTATAATAAGTAGTAAGTAAATATAGTAATGATTACAAATAATTGCGACAGACCTCGCAATTTTGAGCCATGATATTACATGGCTACAAGTTGTATATAAATGGGGGTTCAACGCAGTGGTGGTGGTGGCGGTGGGGATATTGTTAGGTGCGGCCTTCTACTGCCGCGGTAGCCTAGTGGTCAAGGTGGCCGGCGAGTTATGAGTTCGAGCCTTGTACCGCTGAAGATCCGCCGTGCAGAGAGGGCCGATGCACGTTTAATATGTCAGAATCAAACGTCCTCCCGTTGGTGTGGAAGTTTGGAGAGGGCGGTGCCAGCTCAGGTGTCGCCTTCGTCTCTTGACCATGGTTCAAAATTACAAGGTCCGTCGCCGAAAGCCCTCGAGTAGTAGAATAGTGTGACGTTGATATTCACTCACATACTCTACGGGCACCTAATATATTTTGAATCCTTACGAAGTAATATTCCTGGTGATATTTTAAAGAATGATTGATTTCTTTCAAAATTTAGAAATATCTTTTCCGTCACTATTAATGATATAGTTCAAACTTCTTACACGATTTATGATCTTACTGTGGAACTAATGGAATGTGGAAAATGGAGATGCATTTCATTCCCTTTCGTTCATTTCAATAACTTAACACGTCTCATTTTAAATGATTTAAAATATCAAAATGCACAAGTCTCTCTGTGAAAATAATAAAAACCATTATCTGGCTCAGATTATTCAAGATGATTAATATATATATATATATATATATCTTCAAATGTTTAATCGATAATAAAATACTTTCTATTCATCCCTTCAAATTCAAATACATTTTTTAAAACTTGTAGTGTAAGACCCTTGATGTTAATACAGCATTTTCAAATATTAATTCATTAATTAAACTAAAAAGTGAATAGATAGTAACAAACAAAATAATAGTCCAACAGCATATATAGAAAGGAAAGTCGTTTGTTGTGTCTCTGTAGCGCAATGGATAGCGCGTTGGACTTCTAATCCAAAGATCGTGGGTTCGAATCCTTCTTGGGATGGCGTAGCTTCTGAGAATGTGATTTCTTTTTTACTATACTATTTCCAATGAAATAGTGACATTCATTAGTTAATGAATAGGATGTTACTATTTATTAACTAATGAATAAATAGTAATACACACACAAAAAAATAGTTTAACATCAAATATAGAAAGGAAAATGGAAAATTACAAGGAAGATCGCTTTCTCTCTTTTGTCACTTAATATTGTGATTCTCTCATATGTTTATACAGATTTATATATTTGTAATAATTTAATAGAAAGTAACTAAAATAAAATTATTCTTTGTTGACCTAAGTAGGAATTGACTTAATTTTTTTTATATATTACTTGTTTATTTAAAAATGACTTTTTAGTTGTACTTTAGCTAGCTTTCTTTTTAGAAAGTTTCTCAGTATTATTTTACACAATAACAATTGTATCTTTTTTTAAAAAATAAGTTTTCCCCAGAGTAAAATGCACAGGAATCTTTGGAACCAGAAAAAAAAAATTATTCCATTGTTATGAAATCGACTATGTAAAGACGTTATGATTGAAAAGAAAAATGGGTATTTAAATTTAGTGTCCAATGAACAAATAACTTGAACGTCCTCACCTCGGTTTTTAGGAGGTGTCTATTAATTTAGAGAAAGGGAGTGATTCTCTGATGTGATGTTCAAACTTTCCATTGCATGTCAAATGTGGATATTTATATCGACCGTATCTATGGATCTTTGACAGATTTTAAGCAGATGTCAAGGTCTGCACATCGAAATCGTGACATAAGAATGAAAGAAACTGGATGGGTAAATAAAAGAATCTCTCAGATGCTTTGATTAGATGGTGCTCTCACGAGTGGATGGACAAAGCTGTAAATCTTTTTTATACTTACTGATATCTGACCCTTTTTTTGCTTGCAAAGTACCATAGATTGCTTTTTTATTGGAATTTGAGGAAAATAATGTTCTAAATATTAATTTTGATGTTAACGTTTTATTTGGAATTATAAAATAATGTTTAAAAGCAAATTATAAAAACATCGTAAGGACTACAATATCATTTTATTACCTGATAGAAAGCAATTATCAACCTTTTGAAAGCTGTGCTGTGCTGAAAAGGTAGTACATACTATTTACTGATCTAATTTAGTTTAAAACATAAGCATAAGAACTATGAGAATTTAGTTTATATGATTTATAATATGTTCTATAAAGGGAACATTGGCGTTTATTATTCTGTTTTTCACACGGTTTTCAAAAATACGATTGATGGTGTTTGATTAAAACTAGATTTGTGCTCATAATTTTTGAAAAGTAGCAAAAAAAAAAAATTTTTTTTTAAATGTTATTCAGGAAAAAAAAGAAAGTTAAATAAAAGTTTTCTAAACATTAGTCTCTCGGTTATCTTTCTTACCGATTTCAAAAATTATTACGAAAATTAGTAAGTAGGAATTTATGAATTCAAGAGATTTTACAATTACTTATTGGTCTTATACTGAAACAAGAAACGCAGCAGAGTAGAAGGAAGGAAATAAGTAATTTTCACATCAAAATAAAAAAATCCCGGAACATTAACTGTATGGATAAGAAGCTAAAAGAATAAAAGGAAAAATAAAAAAAAAAACTAAAATTATTTAAACTAACAAATTTTAACAGAAAATACTGTTTTAGGCTTTTAAGTTTTGGGTTTTTATCTACTGTCTGTGATAGTAAAAACGCGTTTCACATGCAACCTCTTTTCGCATTGGAAACGATTCATTTTAGTGTTTTTCTGTCATACAGCTCAAGATTCTCTTGTTGAAAGCATAAGATAATGTTCATCTGATATTGCTTACCTAAAATATTTAGAGTGTTTTGGGCGAGGTCCAGGAGCAAAATCGTTTTTCGATTTCATGGGGAAAAACGCCAAGTTACTTTCCTTACGAAAAGTGAGATTTGACTGTTCTGCTTTTTTATCTTTGTGTAAAAGTGAATGTAAAATCTATTCAGAAAAACAAACGTCTCTTTAGTGCATTGTTAAATTTATTCCAATACAACATTTTCTAAAAAGAAGTGGATATGATCCAAGAAGTCTGAAAAGTCGGCACCTTCCATTCTTTCATTGTATCTTCTTTTTATGATTTGGCTGAGAAATAGAGTTACTACAGTAGTTTTTCGTACTGCAAATAAATAATAGTCCATCACTTTGGTAGACAAAATTTCCTCTTTGCCATTTGAAGCTTACTTTGAAAATTTTAAAGGGTATCTTCCAGTCTGAAAATACTGAAATCTTCTAGTTGTTTTGAAACAATTTTCAGATGACTCTGTGAACAGTTTTTAAAACGTAAAAAAAGTTGCCAAAGTAAATACCATGCCTTATCTGGATTTCCAACATTGGATAAAATTCGCAAACCGTTCTACATTCTAGAAAAGAGTTTTCTATTTTTGAACTGCTTCTTCGATAGATTCTCATTCAAACCGAGTTGTTTTTCTTTCATGAACGTTAGCCGAATATTAGCCATGATATTTGTCGAATGATAGCAGTACTAGGGACCGTACATCGATTCATATATGCTCAGTTTAGAAAGTAAAATGTTGAGAGCATCTGGAAGTTTTTTTCCCATTTGTTCAAAAAGGGAGAAACTTTTTCAATTATATATCCTGATATCAGAATGGTAATATCTATAACGTGAAAAACGTTTTCTGATTTCTAGATATATTTCTACGCATTAAAGAAGAAATAATCTAGACCGATAAATTCTCTCTCTCTCTTCTGGTATGTTCCAGTATTAATCTTCATTAGGTACTTGGTGATAACCATTAAGCAGCAGTAATCCAAAGTACTGTTCAAAATTTGCAGTAAAAAGTTATCCTTTTTTTCATAACATTTACAGTGGTGGGAAAAAGTTTTGAACACTCTTAGTTTTTTCCCTAGTTTTCATGTTTGATTTTGTTTTCCATTATGAAATTATTGTACTATCTTAACTATTGTTATTGGGTTCTAGAGAATTTTTCATGCTAATTTCAAATGTGCGTGTAGAATTTATTTAAAATAAACAGCTTCATCAATATTTCGAAAAAAAAAACATGATAAGACAAGCTCAAGGTAGCTATAATAATAAGTTATTGTTTTTTCAACCAATTAAATGCTCTATTATTCCAACCAATTAGAAAGAAGTGGTGATAAAGGGTGGAAAACAGAATGTGCAGAATGTTTTAGCATATTGAAAGTAGTTGCCTATTGGCAGTTAGAAGTGCGTGGGTGGATAAAATTGGAATTATGGGTAAATTTTCCTTTCTGCGTAATAATGGAAGACACAAAATGATACTTTTAAAGGTAGAAGATTATTCTAAGCGCCAAATTGGTGCTGAAGTACCATATGGACTTTCTACTATCGTGAGAACTTTGAAAAAATATTCTGAAACAAATTATATTACGAACTGGAAGGAATCTGGACGATCCGAGAAAAACATCCTTACGTGAAGACAGGGTATTGCATATGATTTCATTTCAAATAAATGGCTTAATTCACCAATAGTTTTGAAAAAATGAGTTTTGAATCGTATGGGAATGCGTGCTCACACAAATTGTGAGATAAAGATTGCTAGAAATTAGATTCCGAGGCTTCAAAGCTCGCCCCAAACTATTACAGACAGATTAGCATGTGCAAAGGATCATTCCCTAAGGGCTGTTAAAGACTTAGTAAAAGTAATATTCGGTGATAAAAATCAGTTTTGTATTTCAGGTAACACAAAAATAGTGTGTATGTAAGACGATACACTCATAATGAATTCAGCCCTAGTGTATTAAGTTCACAACAAAGTGTCCGAAGAAAGGGATGACATGGGGCTGCTTGTCTTCTTGCGGTGTTAGAAGACTTCACATCGTGAGAAGCGCTAGTAAATCCAGTCAATACTGCAAAATAAATTGTTGCCAACAACATGAGATATTTTTGGAGATCAATAATGGATTTTTAGGAGATTAATTCTTCATATCAACGTGCAAATATAGTCCAGAAATGGTTCGAAGAGAATACTGTAAATAGAATGAGCTGACAAGAGTACTATATCCAGTATTCTATAAAGAACGTACGTCCTAAAATTGGTTACCATAAGTTGAAGAGAAAACCATCACACACAAATTTAAACTAATTGAAGATTTGATGTTTTCTTTTAACCATGTAGTCACAAAAGAGCCCCTTGTGAAATTGGTGTTTTCCATACAAAAAAAATAAATAAAAGTTGTAATTAAAGTAAACAGTTTCTCTACAAAATATTAATGGTTAAACATGTAACACAATCCTGTAATTTTCAAAATGTATGCCAAATGTGTCTTACTTTATAAGATTTTGTGTTATTCCACTACATTTAATATGTTTTTCCAAATTGTGTTATTTTGCATGCACTGCACATTCTTGTGATCAGACAGCTGTACTACAAAAAATATTTGACGTATTGAAAAACTAGTAACAAACTTTAAATCAGCATAAATAATGTATCAGACTAAAAACATTTTCAAGTTAATAAATTAATTAAATTCCGTAATGAAAAATTAAATCAAATACAAAAATTAGGTAAAAAAATTAGTGTGTTCAGATATTTTTGCCACCACTGTATTAATCTCGTTTTTGTTAAATCCAGCAGATAATCTGTTGGTATGGACACGATAAAAATCTTAGCTTGGGACAAAATAACTAACACAGTAAACATTTAATCTAATAATTTCAATGCTCTCTACTTTCAGAATTTTCTTAAATTTTATGTTTCCTCCCAGCGATGTTCAATGTTTCTTTAGTTTGATTTTTTTCGCTTCGAATTCGGAATTCTTTGGTAAATTGAACGCTGGTTCAAGATCAAATGCGGTTTCATGAGATGTTACATCGCTTACGTTTGCAAAAACTTCAATTTTATAACAAATATGTGTGTGTTGGAAGAATATATTCGAATATATCTTCCTTTACATTTTCTTCATCAGTCAAACATTACTTTCTTCTGGAGGCAGCTGTGTGATAAATATTTATGTTGTTTTCGTCATCTGAAAAAGATAATGTATACAAGTAATCCATTGCTTCTTCTACAGTCTAAAATGGCTTTTTATGAAATATGTTCACAATGATGTATTTTTACTGGCTGAAGAAACATGCAGACTCTAGGAAAAGTAGAGGAAAACCTTATCACGGGATTGTTTGATACTAATCCTTATCCAAATGTATTAGAAGCAAAGCCATTAGCCATTGACGCAGGACTTCTATCTAAGAAGAGAATTGCAGTGATCTTTGGATTCTCTGCGACAGCCGAAGTTTGCTTCAGTACCTTTACAAATAGTTCATTGTTGGAGACAAAACTAGTTGTCTCCCTCCTACACAAATTGAAACATATATCGCTGCACCATGATATCCATTTTCCCTTTAATGCAAAGAAATGGCTGTCAAACTATCGAAGGGGGGCTGCCACCTTCCAACTCCCACCGCACCCACCTTTACCTATCTGGAATTATACTCCTTAAAAAAAATCTCAAAATTTGGTGGAGTGGATGGTGCTCCCACTCATCATTTGTATGCGGGTAAATTGACCCGGTCTGGCCCTAACCCTCAAGTGTGACAAATGCTCCCAGACTATACTCTCTCGCATTGCCAGTGGTCTCATCAAGTGCCTCTCATTCTCATCGAACAAAAAGATCTTCTGTGCAAGGTGTCAAGATCACCAGGCTTCCCCCGAACACATAATGCGATGCATACATCTCACAAGTAAAGATATCTACACTGATTCCCTTGTGCTCAGCTTTTTGAGATTCGATGATTTAATTGATATTGTCTGACTTCGTCAGTCCCTAGAGGATTAGCAACAACAACAGATGCAATGTCTAGTTACCTACAAACGCACATAATTTTCTGCAGCATCTATAAATATTTTACTTCAGACCAGTCGGAAAAGTGTAAGGGAAGAGAAGAGAAGAGAAGAGAAGAGAGGGAGAGATATATATTAATTAAGAAAAAATATCGAGTATTAAACACCTTTTTTGAAACATAATAGATATATTAGTATTCAGAAGATTTTTCTCTCCGTCTTGTATGTATAATAATCAAAGTAACTTTATCGCATTAAAAACGATAGCTATATATACCAATATTCTTTCTAAGGCACATTCAAATTTTTTTCCTAATAATTAAAACCATAATTATTTTTTATTTTTTATAGATACTTTATAGCCTATCAACATAATTATTTTTCTTTTCTATTATTCTCATTTAATTATCACAAAATATATTTGCTACATTTTGAGTATTATATGAAATTTTTCCTCTGGGAAAAGGTTTAAAAAAGCTGAATGTATATTTTGCATCAAAGCTCAATTTACCTGAATAAAAATTTTCAATATTTTTAATTAAAACTAATCAATATTTTCTTTCTGCATAACAATCTTTAAGAGCAATGCATAAAAAATTGTGTATTTCTATAAATTTTTAAAGGGATGATCCATTTATGCAACAATGGCGTGTAAACTAAGTGCTATAATATTGAATGACGTAGGAAGCTATGAAATGTCTGTGTGCAGCTCAGATTTCATTTATTGAAGCACTTATGATACCGCCCATACTCTAGAGGTAATTAAAATTTAAAATGTTTCTGGCGTAAGCATATCGATTACTGAGTAGTGTATTAGGATTTTACTAAATAGAGTCAGAATATAGATTTAGTGAGCTGCGTCGCATGTACGCATGCGTCACCTGAGCTTAGTCAATGCTATAATAGGAATAAAACAGCAAATCCGGAGGAGATATTTGGCAGAATCGAATAGGAAACAAACTGCGGCATTGATATTAGAACAATTTCAAATCAGTTGAATCAAACTAGAATATTCAAACAATTTCAATTTGAGAATTGATGTTAAAAATTAAGTAACAAAAATTTCAATTTGAGAGTTGATATTAAAAATTAGGTAGCAAACTAACTCATTTTGAAATTGTTCTTTAAGCAATCGTACAAATATAGTTTTTTTTATTTCCATATCGCTTAGAAAAATACAATTTTCCTTTTTAATAACATTTTTGAAATCTAAATTACTCGTACGAATGCTTCTTTTTTCCCTTTAACAATTGGCCAGAAATAAGAACTTAATGATCTTGATTTCACATTTTTACCCACATTTTTCAAATTATTTTCCTTTTTTGGTTTTTTAATTCAATCATTGCCAGCAGACTCGAAAAGATCAGACGGTATTTTTTCGTTTCGTCGGCGAAGGTGATAAAGTCGCCAAAAATGATGCAACTGACGCCAAAAACGGAACATTCCCACTGGTAACCTTTAAAACCACCACCTTTTTCAAAACACAAGTCGCGGTCTTTTATTTTATAATACATCAAAAATAGATGAAAAACTAATGAGAACTATCATTTAGTGCATCGTTAGTAACATTTTTAAAGCATATATATATTGTGTGTTATCACCAATAAAGCCTGCTTAGTGAGATTCGCACCGGCGAAACGGAAAATTACTGATAAAACAATATCTTTCAATTTTGCTTCACACACACACCGAATGAGAGTGTAGAATTTTAAACAAAACAAATTCACATAGCAAGTGTATTATCTATTTTATTCAATTTTTCATTTTAAAAGACATTTGCTACATTTATGGTTTAAATATAACCACAATTTTAAATGAAATATTTTTTCAAAATATATTCAAGTTTAAATTTAATTCTCATTGTGCGTTTGCTGAAAAGCTTCGGAAATTTTTGGAATTTTCTATTTATTTTGTTTGCGCAAAATACTCATTCATTTATTTGTTATAAAAAGGTAGCTCAAATTAATATTTGCTCGAATGCACTTTTTAATAAAAAATTATATCTAAAATTATATTTTCCAGCATAACAGTTTAAAGAAGATGAAAACAAGTTATATGAGCTATATATAGTTTAGAGTTTCTTCTAAAAATATCCCGAATGTGAAAATCAAAGAACATAAATGTAAATAGCCAAAACACAAAAAAATTTACAAAGAGTAAATAATAAATCTGAGAAAAGCTATTAAGCTTAAGCTCTGAGACATTTTTTCTTAAAATTGAACAAAAAGTCATTTAAAACATTTAATATAGAAATATTTAAAGAAATCTCGCATTTTGCATTTATTTAGTGAAACAAGTTTTTAGTTTGAATTATTCGGAGCATACCTCAAAAGTATTATTTATTATTATTTACAGTATTTGCAAATGTTAATTCTTATTCTCATTTTTCAACCAATATACAAATGAGACATTAAAAATTTTATTTTTTAAAACCTTAAAAGCTTTTACGAATTATTAAAATGTAATTATTGTTCCCTCATATATAACATTTTTTTAAGATAAAATAAGAAAGGAAAATTTTGTTCGAAATTTTTAAAGATTATTTTTTAAAGTTAAATATTTTTAATTGTTTCATCGTATTATTCAATTGGATGTAAGTGAATAGTTTTTTCTTAAGAGTTTGTACTGTAAATGGATTTAAAATGAGTTTTTATTTTGAACAGTTTAAAATTTTTTTAAACACTTTATTAAAATTCACAATTTATTTCACTTGATAAACAAATCCACATAAACATACTAGTCAAATGACTTGTCACCTCATTTTATATTTTCAGCTTCTTTCTTTTGCTTTGTATAGAACATTTATTCGTCGTGGTTCTGATGTAATAAACTTCTGACATGTCTTTACAGGGATTTCAGACCATGCTTTGTGAAATGATATTCTTAGTTCTTTCACACATTTGGTGAAAGATAATTCAACTCTCTTAAATACCTTTCCGGTCTATCCCCCAGATTTTAGATTACACTTATTTCTGGACTTTTTGATGGCCATTTTAGCTAATGAAATACACCAAGGTTATGGTTGAACTAGGTCTGTACAGTTTTGGCGCGATGCAGAGTAGCATTGTGGTCCTTATATATTCGGCAGTGGCGTAACGTGCACCCCGCACCCCGCACTGCGGGGGGCCCAAGTCTTCAAGGGGGCCCAAAGCCTGATGACGCCATGAACGTAGATTTTCTCAAAGTTCGCTTCACATTTTTCGAAATCGAATTTATAAGCGATTTTCCAATCAGTGATCAAACGTCATTCATCATCAAAACTTTCATACGGTCATTACATATCTTTAATCCTATATAGCCAAATCAAAAAACTTTTTTTTTCATTTGCTGTAATCCAGGCAACGAGAGATACTTTTTCTTTAGTGGGTTTTCTTTTTAAACCTTAATTACTAACAAATAAAACAGTCAAACGGAGAATCCGATAAAATGCTAGGAAGATACAAAAATTTCAACACTGTTATTATTACTGTATACATTACATTAGCCGTAGGGAGGGGGAAAAAGACATGATTTACTTTTTAAGAAGCAGCAGAGAAAATTATTGGCGTCTTTAGTCCCCCCCCCCATGTGTTTCAATTTCATTTAGCAAAGTCGTAAATAACGTACATCTGCTATGCTTTTTTCAAGCAAAATAGTATTACGATCCTTGGAAAAGCATAGAGAGCATTTCAAACGAGAGCATTTGATGATAGATTTATGAGTATTCAATCAAATGAAGCATAATGAGAAGAAAGCATAACAGAATGTATCAGTTTTTTATTTCATTTTCATGAGATCATTTTTGCTTCATACAAAGAACTCTCATTATTAAAAGTTGCAGTATTTACGCTAAAATGTAATCGAACTTAGGTCAAATTCATCTCAGGATTCAGAAATGATGAATCAGGTGATATCTTTTTTCTTTCGAAAGCTAAATTATTTTACAGTGTTCGTATCTTTCTTGGTGTTCGTTTTTATTCTAGTTCCCCGGTTATCTATCGTTAGAGATTTCCAGTTTTAATAAATATTATAAATACTCTCTAATGTCATACATTATTTACTTCGTTTACTCAGACTCCGGGTTGATTTTGCATTCACAAAAAGTTTTATGATAAATATTTTTACGTGATGTATAAAGGTGCATTATGCTATGGTTTGGCAATCCTTTTCAGCAAGTATATATATGTATATATATACTTGCTGAAAAGAGTGTTCTTAAGGACGAACGAGAGAAGATAAGCTCCGAAGAAACCACTAGACTAAAAAATTCAATACCGAAACGACTTCAGGAAGTTTTCAACACACTGGGTTATCCAACCAGCTGTGTCAAATAGCTCATTATCCTTAAGTAATTTTTATAGTTACTATTAAAACAGTAAACACAGACTTTTCTACTTGATTTTTGTTGGTATCTCTACAAACCTGTCCTTATTTTCCAAGCTATGAAAGCAAACCGAGTTCACTTTTGTTTTTATTCTCAATACTTGAAATAAACTAAATAAAATATAATTTTTAAAAAAATTTAAAATTCCGGTTTTTAAAATTTTTTTTGTCGTTTATGTAAGCAGTACTAGGTAAAGCAAACTTTTCTAGCAAGTATATATTTCTAAGATCCGGCTTGGGGCCCAAGCCCTGACCTTGCGAGGGGCCCAATTATTTTCCGTTACGCCACTGATATTCGGTACCCATCTGGAAACCAATCTTCCATGAATAGTTTAAAAACATTTTCTACATGAGATAAGTACTCATTTCCAGTTCTGTTACTCTTTATAGTGATAAGAGGACCGATCCCATTGCAACCAAATGCCTCCCCAGAACATTTAGCCTGAACGACTTGTTGTATGCAATCTGAATGAAGAGCTTCGTGTTGTTACGACAAATTCTTTGTCTGCAGTCATTTGTAAAAAGTGTAAAACGGCTCTTATTGGTCCATACTACTTTTATCCATATTTCTACGTATTGCTATTGATTTTGTATTCTTTAGCCCAAGCATGACGGCTTTTTTTAAATTTAAGGTATCCGATTACCCTAAAATTGTGAATTTTGCCAACAATTGACAAATTTTTTTTATGATTTAATTTTATGGGTCATCTTATTAGCTTTATAAAAATACCAAGTTTATCATTTTCCGTCCACTAGAACAAAAACTACAAATGTTTTAGTAAAAGCAGATGCCATTATTTTAAGCAAGATGTCATACTTTAAAACGCGTTTTACTCGAAATGTGATTTGTTTAAAATAATCAAACGGGGTCAGCGATTGCTAAAAAAGTTTTGAACATAATTAACTGAAATTTTTTCTGTAAGTTCTGTATAATAGTAGAATTATTTTAACCTTCAGATTGATCAATCACTGTTTTATTACAAAATTTACAATCCCTTATGTGAATATAATCACTGTTTTTTTAAGCAATTTCATATAATAACTGAGATAAAGTGCTCTAGTTTTTGAAAAAAATATCTCTTATCCTGTGTGTGTGAAGGTCATTTCAAAAATGAATAATATAGCACAACATTAGATTGAAAAAATTGGAAATTTGTTCATAAAAAGTTCTACAGAATGAACCGCGTTTATGCTATTTTTTGTCAATTTTTACCTATTTTTTCCCATTTTATTAATAATAGTTTCTTTTTCTCTTCTTAATTTTAGCACATTTTTCTTAAAATGCACTAAACAAATCTAAAAATAACAAAAAAATCTCCATATCTCCTTTTTTTAAAAAAAAGTTGTCGCAACCAGTCGGATACCTGAAAGCTGACAAAGTTTTCGTGTTGGACGTCAACTTTCAGCTCAAGAAATAGAAATTCTCTTCGTATTGTTCTGTGAGAGATCTTTGTTTCTGAGTTTAAATTCAATTCCTTAGCAATTTGTAGAGCTGTTAATCGTGTACTTTCCACATTTTTCTTCATAAACCTCTTCATTTTCCTCTCATCCCATTTTATCATTTTCTTAGGTTTGTGTCCTCTAAATGATGAATCTTTTGTGCTACCTTTAGTTAAATATGATTTATGTATCCTCATTGTGCTTCTGTTTGATATTCCAAGTTTTTTTTGAAATTTCAGATACTTTCATGTCATTTTTGTCTCGCATAGAAACAAAGTTCCCTCTTTTAAACTCACTAATAACAGAAAACAAACACAATTAGTTTTACAAAATTAAGACAATCTTAACTTTAAATAATAGAGTCTCGATTACTTTGACAAGTAATTTTTCTAAGATGTTAATGGATATTTTTATATAGTTGCAATTTAAGTAAAAATAAAATTAAAATAAATGGTAAGTGACAAGTCATTTGGCCACTGTGTTTACTTTAACTATTGAAAGCTGTTTTAGAATATCCATATCCTAATAAGTAGGGCTTAGATTTAAGTTTAAAAGGCTTGTATGTCATCCTTGAAGAAATATTTACTATGCATTGGAAGTTTTAAATGTTCAATTATATTTCTGTATTATAAATGTTTTGCATTATATATACATGTTAGGAGCATTAAAAATTATGCCACAATTTGTTTTTATAACTATGACTATCTCCTTATAGAAAATAATACTAATACAGAAACAGTTTTTTTATTAATTTAAAAACTATAAGATACAAAAGCAAGTAAACAATCTTTATTATTCAATTCGTCACTACTTTAAGTATCCTGAAAACTAGTATTTATACAATACACACGTGGGTTATGTATTTTATAACAGCCCTTAATTTGAAAATGGGACACGTATCCGGAGCTTTTGTTTCGAAAAGATCGTGAAAGGAGCAAATAATTCACAAAATAAGACCAAATGCTTTTATGTAAGAGAAACATCAAATTAACTTTAAATTAAGTGAGTATTTTGAAGAGAAATAATGGAAGCGTTAATTTATTCCCTGTCCTTAATTAGAAAACAGAACGCCATTTGATAACCTTGTCTTAAATTAGGCAGAACGATGAGGAAATAATTAATAATATCGTTCAGCAATTAAAATTAATGGAAAGACAATGAAAGTAGGTTTGCCTAATTAAAACTTGAAGAATTCGATATTTTCTATGCATAAAAGACACAACATAGAATTTTAATATAAATACTGCTTTCCTGTAAACATAGAATGTAATACAGATACTGTATTTATTAATATTTTTCATTAGCCGCTTAATTGTAGTATTTTATTTATATGTAAATCGTGTTCTCTTAATAGTATTAAGTGATTTATAGCTTGAAACTAGTGCGTTGGATCAGTTATATATTTTGTTTCTTGCACAGCCCAGAATTTAAAACATGGTAATGTAAGATTTATGTAAATCGAAAGAAGAACAGGGAATAGCGTTTTTTTCCTTTCTGCTTCTAATCTGAATATCTTAAGTTTTCGCTTATAAACAATAATAGCATTTACCTACCCGCTTTACTGGATTGATGTTGTATGAATAAATACTGTACATATATAAACTACTGATATCTAATCCAAGTCCTAGCATTTAGCAATCTATTGTTTTGAAAAACATTCTTATAACCATCACTTCTTGATTCAAAAAGACAGGACTTGAATTTCTCAAATTGAAGTTGAATTATCTGTAACTCTTCGTAACTCCCTCCCCTAAAGTTGGTTTCCTCAGAACCCAATTTTAGGGGATCACTGCTCAACAAAATAACTGTGCTTGCCAAATTCTAAGTCTAAGCCTAATACAGTAGAACGTCGTTTATCCGCACGTTTACTATCCGAAACGTCAAATATCCGAACCATAGTCCGGATACGTTTTCGAACAGTGCAATGCTAAACATTTGTTTCCTGTGAGGCCAAAAGTGACCGGAAAACCCAAGGTGTGGGATATTTGGGGAATTTCAGTTGTGTGATTTGGTAAACATCTGCGCGGAATATTAGGTCAGTTTGTGATGGGGTGTATACGTGCTCCTTTGTTGAGTTTTGTTGATGTAGCATGCGATGCAGAAGACTGTGGATTTCAAATGTTAAATAATGACGAGATAGTGACTTCTGTGCAAGAAGAGTCCGACCCTGTCGACAATGAAACATATGAAGACGAACACAACAACAGCAACAACGAAAGCAACAAGGGCCCATCAAATGCTGACTCGTTTCCTGCGATAGAGACAGCTATGGAGTGGTACGAAGAACAATCAGAGTGTTGCCCTATTCAACAAATGCTGCTCAAGAGAATCAGAGACCTTACAGTGGAAAAACGAAGTTGTACAATGGTGCAGCGAAAAATAAGTGATTATTTTCCACTATCATTTGGCTATCACTAAATTGCGACATTTTGCATCTATTTGGCTTTTTTCTTTAAGCATGTTTCCCGCATGGGATGATTTTCAATATTTGTATAGTGTCCAGTGTCATATACTGCATGGATCGCATTCGGTTTTCGGTTATTCAAATAATCGAGTATCCGAACGGTGTCTGGTCCCAATTGATTCGGATAAACGACGTTCTACTGTAGTTCAAAACCAAATTTTTTGATCCTATTCTCTACCGTGGGAGGCGTGCCATGAGTGAGACTATAAATATGAATGAAAGCTATTGGCGATAGACTTCGTAATTTTGAACCATGGTCAAATAACAAGAACGACACCTGTGTGAGGTGGCCTCCCCTCTCCTAACTTTCACACCACATCAATGGCGCTCGAGCCTCTATAGATATAGAGTGTAACTCATGACATGCCAGCCACTAGTTCGGAACTTTGACCACTAGGCTAACACGCAGCCAACCGGATTCTCATGAATTCAAGCTGTAGCCCCCTACCTGAAAGTTCACTGTGTAGAAGGGTTGATGCATGTTAAATACATCATGACTCTTATTCCTCCCGTTGGCGTGATGTGGTGGTTTGTAAGGGTGAGTGGTATCAACTCAGGTGTCGTCATTTGACCGTGGTACAAACCCCACACTTCTACCAAAACCAAACTTCTCCACATAAAAATACATATACATGCCAATTTTCATAGTGATAAGTTGAACGGTGTTGGAGTGTGAAGCGATTTCATTCATACAAACATCCCTTTATATATACATAGATACTATATTAGTACTTAAAATTAAAATCGTAAAAGATTATATAAAGTCCAAACAATTAAAACTGATCAAAATTTAAAAAGTTCTGATTTTGATATCTAAAAAATTGAAGATTTAGAAATGCATGAACACAAATGGGTATTTTGGTATTTTCTTATGTTATAAACAATTGTTTTGTTTATAACATAAGAAAATATTGTAAATTCTTGATAATTAACAATTGTAACACAATTCATCAGATGAATTAAAAGTGATTTGCTTTGATGTTCTTTTTACGTTCATTAACATTGAAATGTATAAAATAACAAGTTTTTTTGGGCTTCCTTGAGGGCCAATTTCGGTAATTACCAATACTTCAAAATGGAAATTAAGTAATACTTCAAAAAAAGAGACTAGGAATTCATTAGAAAGGAATTTATATTTATACCAACATAGTCTTCAAAAAAATTAATAAATTGTCAAAGTAATAATCTTCAATTCTTCAAAATAAAAAAACTAATTTTTCAAAAAGGAAATAAACAATTCTTAATATTAAGAGTTATCATTTCTCAAAATAGGAAATAATTATATTCTTTTAATAGAAAACAGTTAACAGTTCTTCATAAGAGATATTATCACTTATTCAAAAAAGATATTAAACATTGTTAAGGTTATAGATGCGCTGCTTCAACAGCGGCGTTGTGTATGTGTAACTCCGGTAGTGGACAGATGTACGTATGGCATAACAGAGAAAGGGGTGCGCGAGCGAAAATTTGAGTAGAGTTTGTGAGGTGATATGAGGAGTAAGTAGTTAGTTGTAAATAAAGTTATTTGTTATTAAAATGGAAGTGTTATTTGTAGATAGTTAGCGTCATTAGTACATACTTATTCTTTAGAATATAAATTATCAGTTATTAAAAAGTGAAGTTATATCAATTCTTTAAAAAAATAGGAAATAAAAATCTAGGAATACACACAACACTTTTCAATTAATTTATCAACTCAATTGAAAAGAATAGACATTTTTTTGTCACTGTTGCTTCAGCCAATAATGTTGGCTGTTTAAAAGTTAGTTTCGATCATAAAATATTAGAAATTTTACTAAGCTTACAATAGAATTCTAAAAAAACTTTCGTTTTCGAGGACTAATTTTTTCATATTTAACTTTAATTTTTCCTCACTCTTGAAAATATGTCTTTTCTTGTTTATATTTTTGTATGCATGCCCCCTATATCAATATTTCATTTAAAATTTCTCGCTTTAGATCATCTCTTCATCTATTTAGTTCTTGTTATCTTTGTTATCTATTTTTGCTTTTATTGATATTTTTGTTATTCGTTAATTTGTCTTCTTTAAAAAAAAAATCGAAGTTCAAAAGAAAAATGCAGTTTATAGATGGAATTTAAAGTTTCAAAATAATTCTTTGACAATTCAGAAAAGGGCAGGCTTCTGAAATGTTTCTCGGACAGTCAATTTTTAAAAATAAATTTCTTTGGCATTTGGGCTGATGCATGTTTGTGGATCTTTTGATAGAATATATTTTTTCTTCTTCTTTAGCATGACAGCCCGGGGTGGGCCAAGGCTTTCCTCAGAACATCCCTCCTTCTTGTCCTCCGGGAGGTGACAGTTCTCCAATTGGTCACTTTCAGCATTTTAAAATCTTCTTCCACACAATCAGTCCATCTCAGCTTGGGTCTCCCTCTGGGTCTGTTCGAGATGGGTTTATAATTAAAGATTCTTGATGTCATAGATGAGGGATCCATTCGACAGACATGTCCCGCGAATCTCAAGCGGCATATTTTGATGTAGTTGACGATGTCAGCTTCCTTAAAGAGTCTGTTGAGTTCAAAGTTGTACATGTGTCTCCAAATTCCGTTATCATTCACAGCCCCAAAGATCTTCCTCAGGACTTTCCTTTCAAAAATAACAAGTTGATTTGTCTGGGTCTTTGTTACAGTCCAGGTTTCACATCCATAGGTGAGAACAGGTCTTATAATACTTTTATACAAAATAATTTTTGTAGATCTTTTTATCAATTTCGATTTTAAAAAAGTTCCAAGGCCATAAAGGCAGCGATTAGCAGCAAGAATTCTTCTTTTTATTTCAAAGCCTACGTCATTACAAGAGTTAACATTGGAACCCAGATATGTAAAACTGTCAACCAGTTCGACTTTAAGATTTCCAACTTGAAGGGCCACAGGGCTCACTGCTTTTGTCACAGGCATGTATTTAGTTTTATCTGCATTAATATTAAGATGCATTTTTTCAGCATATGCTTTGAGAGAGCTGAATGCTTCCATTAAGGCACTTTTTATTCTTGTGATTATGACTATATCGTCAGCATAGGCTAGAATTTGTACAGATTTTGTAAAGATAGTGGCCCTCGTGTTGACACCAGAGTCACGAATGACCCACTCAAGAGCTAAGTTAAACAAAAGACAGGCGAGTGTATCGCCCTGTCTTACTCCATGTTCAATTTCAAAGTAATCCGTGATATTGCCTGACAGCTTTATGCAGGAAAGGGTGCGAGTCAAAGTTGATTTTATAAGCTGTAAGTATTTACTTGGCATCCCTAGATCTTGAAGAGCTTTAAGCAAGAAATCCCGATCAACACTGTCATATGCGGATTTAAAATCAATAAATAAATAGTGAAGATCGATATTGAACTCTCTTGCTTTTTCCATTATTTGTCGCAGATTAAAGATTTGTTCGCAGGTGGACTTCCCCTTTCTGAACCCGCACTGATATCCTCCCACTATACTTTCTACCCAGATATATTTTTTATATGAGTAAAATAGGTAAAGAATTACTACAGAATAACCACTGAAACTTTTGTGAGAAATCAAATGTTTATGAGCCTAAATGGTGATTTTATGCCAAATATGATCGCCATACTTTCTACCATTTGTTCTTGTATTTTTACTTCCTAATGGGGTTACATATTGGTATTTTAACCTTTTCAGACCTAGTACGTTCTCCAGGAGATGGTATCATTTTTTTGCGCGGCACAATATAGGCAATACAAACTACCGTAAGTAATTTTGACGCCCAGTTTCCTCGTTAGAGGGAGGCAAATTAACACTTGACAATGCGAACCTGTACTAGGATTTAATTTTGCCTAGAGCACCTAAGACAAACAGACACTCTAGGGATCTTTTTCCTGTCGTATAATCATACGACATGGACGCTGTAGATTTCCTGCATCATGAAAATCCACTGACTTTGGCCGGGGTCGAACCCGCAACCTTAGACGCAGAAGGCCAACGACAAACCAAGCCACTCAGCCGGCAACCCTGTATTGTAGACAGATCATTGTTGCTCCATATCCCACAAAACCTGTAACTGTAACTGTAGACAGATCAGTTTAAGCTTAGAATTCATTAAATCGTAGAGAAAACTGGATACTTATGTATTATATCATCGATCTATTTCGTCAAAAACCAGAAACATCCATCATTTGGCTACATTTTTGAACTGGCGACGTCTTTTCGTTTGGCGAAATTGATCAACGGTGTACTACGTAAGTAATAAAAACTGTAGTTCACACACACACTATGAAATTTCATAAAAATTAACGCAATTTATTTAAATACTTGTAAATCTTGAATACTGTTGTTGCTGTGTTTATCTTTCTAGAGTAGGAAAGCCTACATCAGGTCCAAATGACCTCGTCACACAAGCAGTTCGAAAATCCTCTCCTCCTTAGCCATTGATACGGGCTCAAGCACGCCATATATGACCCCTTGTATTTCGTGATTTTTATTCCTGCCCTTTGTTGACAGGATGTAGAAAATTCCTTAAGTAGGGTGCGTCAATTGCACCCCTTGAGTCGTTGGACTCATAAAATATATGTTAGGGATAACCTTCCGCGTGAATGCTCCATCAATCAAGGAGGTTAACGAAATAGAGAAAAAGAGTTCGCGCCTTAACATTGGCGTAACGCGGTGGAGTTTATAATGGGTTGCACTCGAAAATCAGGCAGTTTCTAAGAGTTTTTTTTAAGAGATTTTGATTGCTATCAGAATTTTAGATATACGTTACGTTAGGGAACGATGGGCTGTTTGAAGTCCTTGGAGACTCATCTGCCCTGGTATCTCTGCCTCCCATCTTTCAGATAAGTGGTTGATTTCTGTATTTTCTTTATCACAATTATGTCAGTAAAATAAATCTAATTTCTTTAAGTAAATAAATGTATCCTCTACTACGTTAACTAATATTAAATTAATAATGATGCGAAAGAAATGAATCTGGGTTCGAACAGAAATAACGTCGCATCACCATCAAATGCCACCAGGATACACCCAGAGAAGCAAGACGATGAGAAGGGCTAGCAGGGAGAGAACAGGAACACGCAGGGAAAATTCTTTCACTATTCCGGAACTTCAGAGGTCTCAAATGCACACTTCTAAATCTCATCAATTCCGATTGGAGAGCCTTGGAGCCACTGCATAATAGATATAGTCCTGGACGACTAACAATATACCAGTTATGATCTGGCGGTAGGCTCGACGTAGAGAGTAATTTACTTTTATGAAGGAAGTAGATTTTTCTATAGGCGTTAGATCTTCAGAGTTTGTGATCGGAAGATCACATCCATTTTTTGCAAGTGTATCTGCAGTCTCATTAACATAAACTCCAACGTGGGAAAGAATTCACAGGAGACATACCAATTTTCTAGGACCCAGTCTAGAGAGAAGTACTAGAATATCCTGATCAAGTGTATGATAAATTTTTGGCCAATTCCTTAGATATTGTAAAGAACTCCTACCGTTTGTCAATATCCAAATATTGCATTTATCGGTAGTAACGACATACTCTAGAGTCTTACCAATAGATATTGTTTCTGACCTCAAAACGAAGCAAAAATCAGGATTTCGAGTACTAAATTTACTATCCCCCTCATAACTGCTGTGTGTGATGAAGACACCACTTCCTGATCAACCATATTCAAATTTGCTGCCATCCGTATAGATAGTCAAAGCCTCATTAAAAATTATCGTATACATTATGATCTCTAGGGTCATTTGCCCTAAAGAAATTGGATGGCCTTCCTGCTTACTTAGGGAATTGATCATCATTATCGAAGGTCATTGAGACGAATATGCTTCAATGAGGCCGTTTCTGAGGTTCAGTCCATCTTCCGCCCTAGTGGTTCTTCGCTCAAGTGAAGCTGCATGGATTTTTGCCATGGATTTGAATACTTGCGCACAAATCGCGATTGCGTCTCTTTAAACTGAATTCAGCAATTGTTTTATAATGATTTTTGTACGACTAAACTCTTTTTATGTGGATCGCTGTTGACAAGGTGATGAAAATGTTGTATATGTATATAAATAATATAAAGGGTAAAAAATTTTATTCTGAAGATATTTTTGTCATAAATTTAATGTTATGATTTATAGAAGTGAGTAGTGTTTCTAAATGACTTTGGAAGGTGATATTTTGAAAAATCATGCATTTGATTGAAAGAAGTTACTCCTCTTATTAAAAACTTTTTAGTATTTATTTGTTGGTGGCACTACCTCTAATCTTTCCATATTTTCTGTCATAACAAGAAATATATGAAAATAAGTTCATAAATTATACAAATTTACACGATTAATTTAATAATCTTTAGATCTATCAATGTCTAATTTTATTTTAATATATTTAAAAAGCCGACTTGTTAATGATAATTGGCTTTACCATTGCATTAATTTTTTTTAAAAAAAGTCACTATTTCGGAAAAATTCTATTTTTAGTGAAATTATTCCTATAATACCCTCTCAGGTTAAGGAGGTAGCTAAAAGTTTGTCCATACACACATACATGGATATATGTATATTATTCAATGTGCACTTCTCAAACCTTTCTGTAATAAGTCAACGAGCAGCTCAATATAATGAGGAACAAAAAAAAAGTCTCATTAGCAACAACATAACAACACAACAGAACGAAAAAACTTCTAAGTATAGTCAAGAGCCCCAAAGAAAGATATCTTAAAACAACAGGGCATATATTGAGGTGCTCTCCAATGATTTAATACATATTAAATATTTTACATTTTGCTTTATACATAGTGTGTTCATAATCTCTACAATATCTAAGAAGAAATGGGTGTTTGGTTTCATTGAATCATTTTTTTAAGTTTCAGTTTTTGAATGTATTTTTGTTATATCTGTATCAATTGATTTTCGGATATTTTGGAAGTATTTAAAAGAATTCTTTGCAATTTCAGTCATTTCAAAGACATTCCATTATATTTAAGCTCAAATTTGTCACTTCTAAGAATAAGTATGGAAAAAATAGGCCATTTAATTAAAATTGAATTTGCCATTATTTATTTAAGTTAGAGATAGTTAGCAGTTAGTACAACCGTAATTATTTTCAACGCATAAGAGAAATACCATACAAATATTCCTTCAAATCGCTGTACTCAGAATATCAATAGATGCTATTTCGGTGCTTGTTAAAAATAGCAATGCGCTTTTTCTAATCATTTTGAAAACCGTATTTATTTCATATGAATTGTTGAAATCATTTAATTAATTATACTGTCAAACATTTCGAAATTTAATCTAATTGTTAATGTCCTATTTTAATTTGAAAGAAATAGAATAAAAAACTTTTACTTCTGTATTATACCGTCGACCTATATAGTGAAATTAAAAGTCGAAAAGGAGGAAAGAGGAAGAGCAACACACACACACAGAAAGAGTGGAATAAATTGAGAGGTATTTGTAACTTACAAAAATTCAATCAAATTCAAGAATATGCTTTACCACACCTTTAATATGCCTCTTTACAAAGAAATTTCATTCGATACTCTCTTTAAAAAAGAAATATGTATTGGTTTCTTAAGAAATTATTTTCTACACACACTGAAATGTTTAAAAATGGGCGTATATATATTAAGTAGTGAATAAACCAAATAAAGGTATTGATAGAATTCCCAATAAAATAATACACACAGCAAAATAATAGTTTCTGAAATGAAAATTATTAGGGAAGAAATAATAGTTTAAAAAAATTTTTAAGCTGCCAATGAAAATTAAGCATTTGGTAGCAATAAAAAAGCAACCCTTAAGGATTTAAAAATCATTTCCCCTTAGATTTCCTCATTTTTTTGTTTAAAATATTTTTTTATAACTTGGAGAGACACAAAATTTCTCAACATAACTTAAAAAAACGTTTAGAAAGTAAATAGCTTGAGCGAATGATTATTTTAAATAGAGTAAATGTTCAATTTGTTTCTTCCTGCAAAAAGTAATTAAAAGGCCTCGGATTTGGAGTAATATGTTTTAGAATAAATTCTTTATTAAAAATGAATATTATGTATGTGGATATTACATAATTATACAGTAGAGTCCCAAATACTCGGTTTCATCCTTGCAGGTCTAATTTCTAACGTCCAGAACGATACCGAACAAGGTATTATGTCCTAAGCAGAAATTATTGTTGCTGTCAATGAAAAAATACGGGAAAATGAAAATGTTAAGGCTGTTTTAGTCTAATGTTAAAGAATAGGGAGAAATCCGGAATATTTTTTTAGATATAAAAGTACTCGAACATTAAAATTACATTCTGGTTTTACCATCCTGTAGAAAAACACTTATTTTATCAAACTACTCATTTTTATCCGAGCTAACGCATTCTTTCTTTCATAAAATGTGTTTCTTTTTTCCCCACTTATACCGTAATGCTAAGTGAAATATCCCGTTACATGCCCCCCCCCCCAAAAAACTAATTATTTATAAAATATTTTGAAATTTTAAAAACATTATATTATAAGAAAATACATGAGTTACAATAACAAATTTTTTTATAAAAATTGAGGCATTTTTCTGTCCGAAATTGTTCTTCGCGTCAAGTTCACACTCTCTTGCATGTGACGAAACACCCTGAACGATTAGGACACTGTTCAAACTCCTAAGATATCACGCAGTGAGGGACTAAAGGCTATCCAAATCACTCTTCAGTATTTTAGCAGCAAGGTGCGTCGGTAATGAACTTACTGTTCTTTCTTCATCTTCATGACGAAGCAGCAAAACGCAGAGTGCAGTACGGAAGGAGAAACAGGACATAGCACATTTCTTTCAAAAAGGTAGCAATTTTTGCGAAGTCGTCTGCTTAATTATCTCTTCATCATCTTCGACATATTTATGCTTTTATAAAGTTTTTTTTTGAAGTGTTTATATCAGATATATATATATAAATTACTTTCTACTATGTATTCAATAATTTAAATTTTCATGTGGTAAATGCTATGTATGTTCACAAAGTACGTACTTTTCCTTTTTCAAAGGGTACTGGGCAGTTTATTTTTCTGCTGTACTCTCAAAAAAATAATACATACTACATTTGTATGCATTATTTGATTGAGACCTCAGAGAATTATATCTAATCGAAAACTGTTTATATTTTCAGCTCTAGACAAAATTAACACCCCCGAGTCTCCATAAATCTAAATAGTGTTGCACTTCATGATAATTGTAGAATTCAGATAGGGTATGTTTATTGAATTTGAAATTGTTTTTCTAATTACTTTTTTGAAATATTAATTTCTTATTAAATAAATACCGCATTAATGAATGTGTAAAATCCCACATGAAACATTAGAAATTCACTAATGAATTAAAATCGATAAATATTTCAAAAATAAAAAAAAACTAATAATAATTACTAAAAATTAATAAAATAAAACAATTAATTATTAAAGGAAAATAAGTAAAAAATAACTGTTTAAATAAAATTATAAGAAAACGGTGCGAAAAATAAAGCTTACAATTTGGAATAAAAAAAGATTTTATTTGAACAAAATGGGAAGAATTGTCAAGTTAATGTACCTATGTTTTTTTTGTAAAGTCCATCGCATTAGATTCGAAAAATAAAGCCAGCATTCATTCAAGCAAGATATCTAATCATAAGCGGAAAGAATAAAATCGAATTTTATTCGTTGACATGAGTTCTCAGAAATTGTTTAGACACATGAACCATTAACCAATCAATCAACCATGCAGAAACGACGTCATAGATAGAAAATGACAAATAGAACGCTAGACAGCGATTAATGAACGTTCTGCTGCCATCCCTAATTTCCTAAATATTCTTGTCCTCCAGAGAAAGTGCAGACGAGAAAATACTCATCAAGTTGTCTGCATATTTCGGAATATAAGCCTGTTGCACTAATTTCTCTTCAGAATAAATTATTCATGCTCTAAACAGTAACAAAGGCTTTCTCAAAATGTTATTTAAATATATGTTTGTCCTCAAATAACTTATTAAAATAAAATTTGATGTCTGATTTTTTTAACGTTTGCTTTTATATATATATATGATGTGGAGTGAATGAAACGTAATTTTCGACATATGTAGTTTCCTTTTATTTGATATTATTTGGGGATATTTTTAAATATTTGTTGAATTGGAAAGAAAATGGTAAATATCATTTTTGTTTTCTATTTTTTCTTCCGTTTAGGTATGTGATTTTTTATGACAAAATACTTTTTAATACAAATAGCTTGCTTTTGTGTGCATGGAAAATTTTTGTGACAGAAGGTGTTAAAAAAGTTCTCAAATATTTATATGAATGTATATGGATATATGTGAACATTTTTGCAAAGATTTTTATAATATGTTTTTTATATTACTATTGAAACACACTAACTATTCAATGAATTCTTGTTTGTTAAAAAATATATTCGTCTTAAAACTTTAACGGAAACAAAAATGGTGTACAATATTTTTTAAAATTATTTTCAATATAAAATTTTAAATGTTCAGAAAAAAAGAGTTGTCATCTTTCTAAAGGAGAAAGAAGTTATTTATATTATTAATATTTCAATGTTTCTCTAAATCATAAAAAAATGAACATTTCTAAAATAAAGTTTTTTAATTGTCTGTGCTTACCTTTCACAAATCAATAACTGAAATTTTAAATCCTTTTACCCATGTTTTCAATTATATAAGCTTTCTGCATGCGCAAACTGAAATATGAAGTAATGAAACATTGAGTAATTTTTTTTCTCTAATCTTACAGATTTTCAATTAACAATACAAGAACTTTTATCAATATAAATTTATCTTTAACTAAAATATTTTGCTATAGCTTTACTTGTGTAATGTCAACTCTTGAAATTTTACTTAATTTGCCTGACGTAACAAATATAAATTTCTTTAAGATTTCTAGAATCCTAAATTATTTTTTTTAACATAGATGTAGTTGGGTTTTTGTATCATGAAAATTTTTAAATATGCAACTGAATTTTTTTATTTAAATTTTGATTTTTTTTTACAAAAATATTAAAAATTGTTGGAAGTAAGAAGGTTTTTTAAAAAAATAAAATTATAGTTAGTCTAAGTTTGTTAGGTTTTAATAAAATAAAATTACAACGGGATATCCTGACAATATTTCGAGCTTTACAATTTTACCATCATGTAGACCACGCCATCTATCGGAAATCGAAAAAGTTTAACAATTGCTATGGGTGAATGAGAAAAATGGAGGGCTAACTTAGATGTCATCATCATCACTTCACCATAATTAAAAAAATTAGGTC
Source organism: Trichonephila clavata (assembly GCA_019973975.1). Taxonomy (NCBI): domain Eukaryota; kingdom Metazoa; phylum Arthropoda; class Arachnida; order Araneae; family Nephilidae; genus Trichonephila; species Trichonephila clavata. Next base: position 84,985 of record BMAO01036278.1, read on the forward strand.
TGTTGTCTCCTGCGAGTCTAGCTCAAATTTGATTAGTAAATTCACACACACACACACACACACACACACACACACACACACACACACACACACACACACACACACACACACACACACACACAACACACACACACACACCACACACACACCACACACACACCACACACACACACACACACACACACACAAACATACACACACACACACACTTTATATATATAAAGAGAGCAAAATTAAACACCTGAATTCTATTCTTTCATCATTATTTTATCTAAAAGATATATCAATAAATATTTATTTCTAATTTTTTCAATATAATAGATACACAAATGCAAGAATTTAGAACTTGATTTCTGAAGTGTTAGGAAAATGTTTCGAAGTTCAGTTCTCCAAATTATTCATTTAAACTTTTAAATGTGATATGAGTAATCAAGAAAAAAAAAAGTTATATCGAAGGATATATATGTACGTGTGTACGGTTTTTAAATAAAAATTTACAGAGCGTTTACAATAAAATTCTGAAAATTAAATTCAAATTTAATAAAATGGTATATTTCGTAAGATAAACTATGAAATTTGTTTTTCTGGTGATTATACTACCTGACAACCCGCTATGATTATATTCCCATTGGAAAGCTATATTGGTGATCTCAGGAAAACGAATGCTCCAAATCCAATGTTTATACATTTATTTCGATCCTTTGTTTATTTCATAATTGCCAAAACTAAAGTTGTCTTACGTGCCACTGTTTTATGCAAAAATTTTAATTGTCAAAAAGAAAACCATATTACGAAGGAATTCTTCTAGACAAACATGGTAGACTCACAAACCTTGCAAAATTCTTGAAAATTTAGTTATATTTTAAAACTTTGTTTTTCTTGATTTCCTAATAGAGTATAATTTATTAGAATACATTTAATGATTGATAAAATTTGCTGGATTTATGTATGAATTTTACTGTAAGCCAAAACGAAGTATAGCAAATATTTATCGCTGTTAAAACACATTTTTAAAAAAATTAGAGTTCACTATAGCGAAAGCATAGTCAGGTGTGTTTAATTGGTTTCCAAGCCCGCCCCTTAAGGGCTAAGTATAAATTTCTGTTAGAAACTCATTTTAATTTTTAAATAACAGAACACACTTCTCATTCAATAATTTGTAACCTTCCTAATATTTGTAGTCACTATAATGCTTTCAAAAGTATGAGTTGTTGCTTACTATTTTTGAAATCTTTTTGATCAAGCAGAAAACTGTTGTATTGTCTGAACACATGTGGTATTGCTGCTTCCTGAAACCAGGTATGATATAGAATGTATTACATTGATTTAAAGTAATGTGTAAACAATAAAACGAATAATTGTTTTAAAATTTAAAAGAGCCCCCCCCCCCAACTCCCTAAAGAACATGTGCATCGAAAATGTTTATAAAATGTTAAATATCCACAAGATAAACATGAAATAAATGATGATAATTAATAAATGTAGGATTATTTTATTTCAGTATCTTATTACCAGAGTAAGGAAAATAAAGTTATTTATCTTTGGAATGTAGAAAACAATTATGTAACACTTTACGCAAATTTTATTTTTTTTACTTAATTTAAATCCTCTCCACATTAAAAAAAAGAAATTTCTCACACAAACACAAATATGTTAAGCACATTCTTAAAATAACTTAAATTTATCAAGAGAACTTAATTATGTTGAAATAAGTATGATAAAACTGAAGAGAAGCGAGCTACAAAAATTGTAAAATAAATAGGTTAGAATATAGCCAATGCATGGATAAAAATATTAAGTTAGTCAAATTTTTTAATAATGAAAGAATTTTCGTACGTCCTTAATCTTCGTACCTTTCCATTTAAGTTTAATTACTTTATCGTGTTATTAATGGTGACCACCAATAACTTAGCTTCTCATGTTTGAAATTTCAAAATTAAATCTTCTTCAGTTTGCTTAATTTATGATGAGATCATCAGCTAACGCTCTATTTTTTAATTAAGAACAAAGAATAAATTAGAAGACCTTTTAATTTCCTTAAATAATCACTTTTTACGGCTTTGTCTTGAAACCTTTTTCACATAAAGATATTTGATCCACTTATTTCAAGCATTACGCGTCCTGTAACTTTCAGTTTTAATCAGCCAGTAAACTTTTTATCTGTTTTAAATGAACTGCATTCACACATTCACTCTTTCTCTCTCTTAGAAATCAGCTTAGCACCCTACATTCCTTGGGTTATAAAAATTTTATCGCAAAAGGGTTTGACAGATTCTAATACTTAATTTTTGTATAATTGGTTTTAAAAGCATGAAAAATGTTTTTCTAAATAAATATCTGATATGTGTATTTCAATGTTCTCATTGGCCTAAATTCAAGTGACGTCATAGGCACAAGATCACGTGCATTCACGTGTATTCCAACCAATCAGATCAAGTGTTTCGCAGTTGCCAACTTTTGCTTTTTGAAGAAATTTTCTTTCAAATAAATATAAATATTTGCGAAAATAAAATGCACAAAGGTAAACCAAATGCCTTTAATTTAACAATAAACTTATAGTAAAAGATTTTTTTATCAAATTTTGAAATTTTTTTGAAGAATTTTAATATTTGAACATCTTTATCCAAAATTATCAAATTAAAACTAAGTACATATTTAGCATTGGGTTTTAATTCAAAGGGGAATTCGTGATTATATTTATAACGTGACCTTGATGAATTTTGGCCACTAACTACTCGTTTTTGGGCAACTAATAGGACCGTTATACGAGTATTGTTTATCGAATGGCTGTCAGAAATACTCGTGTTTCCTTGAATGTTTTAATACAAAAAGTGATAAAAATTAAATCAACAAATATTCCTTTTAAATAAAAATTTCGCTTGTAGAATGCTTTAGAAGTAGAGTGTTATGCACATTTGAAAAAATGTGAGATAATTTCAGGCAGTCCTCGTTCTCTAAGGGAAAGATTCAAATATTTTAAGTCCGAAGCGAGTAGTTAATAAATGCAGCTTAGTGCGATATTAATCAAAAAATAAAATCCAATAATGCATTAGTTTAGTTAGAAATAAATTAAAAACAAGTAATTTTTTAAATTTTTTTTTAAAGTCAATTCCTATTTCGTTAGAAAAACTTTCTGGCGCCATCTGTTGCAGATAAATCTCACTTCATCACAAATAACGCAGAATAAATTTAAAATAAAAAAATAAAGTTAAATTAATGAATACATATTTATAAAAAACTGTATTAACATCCAGTGTCAACCACTACAAGTTTAAAAAAATTTTTTTAACTCGAATAGATGAATAAAAAAAATAAAAAAATATTTTATAAATGATCGAAAAATTGAACGATATATATATATATATATATATATATATATATATATATATGTAATGACTTCTTCTAATTCTCCTTAACTGTACCCGTGAAATTATTTTCTAGTTCTTTCGCCTCTGACTGTTATAATCTTAATCTAATTGCTCCCGCTCATTTGCAGCCAATCACGACTCCTGTTATAAAAGAGTCGTACGACCTTCACCGCCACTATAAAAGCTCTGAACACACGGTTACGCGCGCTTTTTCGCTTCTTCGCTTTTTGTCATCATGTAGTCTGCCGCATCTAGTGTTTGTATATTTTGTGTGTCTATTTGTGATTACGTACATCTATGTGTCGTCCTTGTCTTGCTCAAATGTTTAAAAGATGAATAATAAAAAGTTTAATTAACCACAAGAATGCCATTGCAAACTCCATTAAAAAAAATCCATCATTACTGCATCTTCTTATTACAATAGTCGGTAGGATCAAATAACCTGCTGGGAACGCGGGAAATATCGTCAAGTAAAATCCTAAAAGTGAAAATTCTACTAATGAAATGCGAAAGTGAGCGAATTGAAGCCTCGGAAGGGTATTCCCCTTACGCCTGATAACAAGACGGGGAAATTCCCGTTACTTCTGTGCTCCACCGTTGAAGAAGAAAAAAAAATGGCTAATTATTGCTGTGTTTTTATGTGGTGCGCGATGTCTGCAAGAAAAATTGAATTTTAAGGAATTGTGCTCACAACTAAAAAGGGAAATTTCATAGTATGTGCAAAAAAATGTGGCCATCAGTATATCCATCTGTTTCTTTTTCAAAATTTAAGATATTTAATATTGCATATTTTGTGTTGATTTATTTCACTTTAAATTTATTTTAAGTATTATTTATTTGGCATATTTTTAATAGCATTGCAATGCTTGTTTTAAGTTTGATAAAACAATATTTAAGTAAGAAATTTAAGTTTTTTTTTTCATGTTTGATATTTGAATATTGATTATGACTAATATTAGTAATTGCAAAATTTTGATTTGTGTTGAAATTTTTTCATATTTGATTTTGAACATTGATTATTAGTAACTGCAAATTTTTGATTTGTGTTGATTTTTAATTTTATATTTTTGGTATTTTTGTTTTGTACTTCAAAATTTTTAAGAACTATCTAAAATTTTAATTTTTATATGATTCTCAGATTGGGCTTTAAAATGGAAACTAATAATCAACCCAATTTAGCTGTAAATAGTAATACAAATCAAAAAAATTCCCAGTGAACCCTTTTTAATTGCATTTGACCCCGAAAATGGAATGAGAATAGAAGCATGGTTAGAGTATTTTAATAATGCCTGCAAAATTAGTAATAAAGACAATGATTGGAAAATGCTTAATATCTCTAAATACCTTAAAGGTTCTGCTCTAACCCATTATGTTAATTCTTGCCTTAATATTTCTAATTTTGATGATCTGTGCAATATCCTTATTGAAAATTTCTTAAAACCTAACATAGTAAATTTGTCAGATTTTTCTCAACACCAGCTAAGAAATAATTTAGATGAATATTTTCACCAGAAACTAAATTGTGGTAGACAATTAGGTCTATCTCCCCAACTTATTTTGGAAGGACTGACTGATGGAATGCCCACCAATATTAAACAATTAATGACCATTAACCCTCCCACCTCACCTACAGAATGGCTCAAGGTAGCTACCGCCTAATGAAAATACGGAGGAGGAAAACATTAAACTAAAATTCTCAAAATGTGTTTTTGCAAAAAATAAAATAAATTTTTAGGCTATGAAATTAAAGAAGGTTGCATTACACCAGATAATCAAAATATTGAAACTATTAAAAAATTACAGCCCCCTAAAAATGTAAAACAACTTCAAAGTTTTCTTGGTTCTGTAAATGTTTATAACAAATTCATTGATTCATATGCTAAAATTAGAGAACCTTTAAATCAACTCTTAAAGAAAGATAAACAATGGAATTGGATTGCTGAATGTCAAACAGCCTTTGAATTGTTAAAAAATAAATTAGCAACTAAACCTGTATTACAATAATATGATCCTAAATAACCTCTTCATGTGTTCTGTGATGCTTCTCAAAGTGCAATTGGTGCAGTTTTAAAACAGCCAGATAATTCTGGTACTCTCCACCCAATATCTTATCATTCTAGAACTTTACGTGACTATGAAAAAAATTATTGTATCACAGAATTGGAATGTTTGGCCATAGTAGATGCTCTTGATAAGTTTTATTATTATTTATACATGGTAAAAAATTCATAATCCACACGGATCATGCTGCTCTTGTTTGGCTTAAAAATGTGAAAAATTTAAGGGGTAGGTTATTTCGTTGGTCTTTAAAATTAAGCATGTTTGATTATGAAGTAAAATATTTAAAAGGACTAATAATGTTGAAGCTGACATGTTGTCGAGACATCCTATTGCTTAATATATCCAGCACTCTGTACATTTACTTGAATTAGATGAGATAAAAACATATCAAAATTTAGACAATGTAAATGGTCCTGAATATAAGAAAGTTGATGGTGTCATTGTCCTTAAAAAGAAAAATCTTTTTAAAATTGTTGTACCCTTTTCATTAAGAAGAAAAATTTTGCAAAATGCTCATGAACAATTTGGACACCCAGGTACTCAAAAAATGATAAATTTAATTACTCCTCAATACTACTGGCCTCATATTAACTTAGATATTTCAAAATTTGTTAAACATTGTGATGTATGTCAATTAAATAAGAAGAAAAGGCAAAAAAGATTTGGCCTTTTACAGGCTGTACCTCCCACAGATCAACCTTTTGAGTGTATCTCTGTTGATACTGTTGGTGGATTTAATTATTATAATTCTACTAAAAAATTTCTCCACTTAATAATAGATCATGCAACTCTCTATGTTTGGGCTTTTCCTTCCAAAAGTGAAACAACAGAAACCTATACAAATTGTTTGAAACAACTTTTCCAAATTCAAATACCCAGTAAATTGTTAACTGATAGAAATGGTGCTTTTACCTCATCTAGATTTAAACGCTTTCTAAGAAATTATAGTGTGAAACATTTATTAACTACTTCTCATCATCCTCAGACAATTGGAAAATTTGAACGTGTTAATCAGTCTATTGTAACTAAATTAAGATGTAAAGTAAATTCTTCTCCTACCAAAATTCCATGGACTAAACTTTTAGAACAAGTAATTAATGAATATAATTTAACACCTCACTCAGTCACAAAATTCCTCCTGCATATTTGTTCTTTGGCAGTTTACCATATACCCCTCCATTAGCTCAAAATCAATTTTACCCTCCAGTTGAAGAAGCCAGAAAATTAGCAAAAGAAAACACTATTAAATATCATGAGAAAAACAAAATTAAATATGATGCTCGTTTCATTGATTCTCCCTTTGAACCTGGTGACATTGTAATGTATGAAGAATTTAATTATCCAAATCGTAGAAAATTATCCCCAGTTTCTTCCGGCCCCTATGAAATAGTACAAAAATTGTCAGATGTAAATTATGAAATAACCAAACCAATGCTTTAACCAAAAAACCTACTGAAATTGTTCATGTGTCAAAATTGAGAACTTATTATCCTCCTGAAGAATTAAAATTAAATCACAAATAATAATCATTTTAATAACCACAAAAAAAAAAAAAAATTCACACACAGCTACACAAAACCAGACCATTGTCCTTTTACCCCTCTTAGGTGGACCCCTTTCTTTCCACTCTTAGGATAATTTTTCTTTTTTTTAAAAAAATGTTGTTGTGAAATATCACAATGAGAAATGAATACAGATCTTATAAATGTGCGAAACATGGGTCCACCTTCCAATCCAGTTCAAATTTTTTCCTGTTTACATCTCGGTATTCTGTTTCCGTTTTGGAGAAGTGTGTACTCTTGGATGGAAACAGGGAAGAGTTTGAATTAAATTCCCCTTCCTTAATAGTCGAATATACTGAGATTATTAAGTTTACTTTTAGACAAAGTCTATTATTTTATTTTGAAACAAACTTTGATGTTTGTCCTTGATGGTATTTTATACTACAATTATGTTTTTGAATCTTATTTTTGTTTACGTTCCATTTCAAGTGTTTATTTTTTTAATTTTTGATATAGTGTACTTTTATGATGCAACGTTTATAGTGGTAACCAGTATTACTTCAACCACTCAAGAAAAAGTGAACATTTTGAACTTTGATACAATTTGAACTTCCATGCATTTTGAACTTTATCTACATTTTGAATTTTATTACATTTCTGAATTTAATACACTTTGAATTTTAATACAATTTGAAGGTTATTTATGGGTACCCATATTTTACAGTTATATTAGTGTATATTTGTTATATTTTATTTCTGTGTTGGAGTTTTTATGTCTGCTGGTTGGTGTGAAGGAAAATTTTTAATAATAATATTTAATTTAAAATTTAATATCTCTGTAAGGTACTTGTGTGTGTCAAGGGCCCTGGCGCATACACGCGTCTTACGGAGGGGGGAAAAATGTAATGACTTCTTCTAATTCTCCTTAACTGTACCCGTGAAATTATTTTCTAGTTCTTTCGCCTCTGACTGTTATAATCTTAATCTAATTGCTCCCGCTCATTTGCAGCCAATCACGACTCCTGTTATAAAAGAGTCGTACGACCTTCACCGCCACTATAAAAGCTCTGAACACACGGTTACGCGCGCTTTTTCGCTTCTTCGCTTTTTGTCATCATGTAGTCTGCCGCATCTAGTGTTTGTATATTTTGTGTGTCTATTTGTGATTACGTACATCTATGTGTCGTCCTTGTCTTGCTCAAATGTTTACAAGATGAATAATAAAAAGTTTAATTAACCACAAGAATGCCATTGCAAACTCCATTAAAAAAAATCCATCATTACTACATCGTCTTATTACATATATATATTA
>BMAO01036279.1:0-164894 GCA_019973975.1 Trichonephila clavata
GAAATTCCCAGCGAAGCGGGCGGGTAACAGCTAGTAGTAAATAAAATAGAAATAAGTTAATGTTTCTCTTTTGGGCGGCTGGGGGTTGACTGTAGAGCGCGCTCTGCTGTAGAGCTCGAATAAAGAGTGGATGTTAAAATAGCTTTGTACATTTAAAATATTCATATATTTTTACTTGATGAAATCTATACAAGATAGGGCCCTAATTTAAAAAAAAAAACCAGGGTTGAATACCTAGCGACGCCACTACCCACACATGACTAGCTACGCCAACGCGATTCCTACATTTGCTTACGATATAGTGTTTGGACTTGATGAATATCCAAAAGAAGACATATTCAGTCGGTACTGGGAGGCAAGGCGTCACAAATGGTCATAAAGTCAAGCACGGGTGTTGGATAAATAAATAAATAAAACTTTAAACGTTCCATAAATAACTTCTTTTTGTTTGTTTTAACACGTAAAGGGATAGCTTATTTAACATTACGGTATTGGAGAAAAAATTCGAAACGCATTTTATTTAAGAAAAAAATAGAACAACTCGTATAAAAGTGAGAAATATGATAAAATAAGTTGATATCTGGTCTTTATGACCGAACTGTGGAGATTCAACAAGACATTTCTTACATACTGCCATCTATAGAGATTAATAACAACTGATATATTCAACACACAAAAAAATTATTTTTATCTTTCGTTTACAAAGTAATAATAAAAACTATGTGAAATCCATAGACTAATGATAGCAACAAATACATAATCAAATTCTTAAATGAAAAAAAAAATAACATTTGAATTATAGGACATAAATAAATTTTGAAACTATAAAGAAATTTATCAGTTATTTCTTATTTATGAAGAAATTATGGAACTTATAAACCCCTAAGTCTGAAATGAAAAATCTCTCAGTGTAACTTTAACAATCCGTTTAAGATTTTTAAATAGGAACATTTCTAGGAAAATTTAAAATATTATGAAGGAATTTTGAAAGCTACGAGAGATTCAACTTAAATATAGTTGTTGATAATATACTTGACATACTGCTGGGAATTTTTTTGATTTATTTTAAGTTGATAAAATTCACACATTATGTAGACCGAAGAATTTAGTTTATTGAGTTCTAAATATGGTGATTTTTTCTTTTAATTACAGTTGAAAAAAAACATTAATTGTTGATTAAACATTGAACAAGATTTGTTGCTTAAAAAATAATAGCCCCTTGTCGGCTAAAAACTTTAGTTGATAGAACTCTATTGATGAATTTTCTTTTACAATTGAATGATAAAGATGTCACCATCTTCTAGCAGTTGGGTTACGGAGAATTTTAGCCCCCTCCCCTTCCTTGCAAGTCAGAGTTTGCTTCTAATATTTCATAAATTTGTTAAATACGTTTTTGGCGTCAGTCAGGCCTTAGGCCCCTAGAATTATGCCCCCCACACTATTCGAGGTTGCAGGGGTGTACGTTATGCCACTGTCTTCTGGTAAGGTTGATCTTTATTTAGATCAGAGGCAGGAAATCATCGGCCCACAAATAGCTTTTATGCGACTCACCAACACAGTCGAAAAATCCGTTATAAACCGAGATTTCGTTTCCTTGATAAAAAATTCGTCTCTAATTTTTCACAATTAGGAAAACAAAGTACCTAACAGTATTTTTACTAAAAGATCTCCTTCATAGTTTGGAGGTCAAGGTCACAAGGATTTGAAGAAAATTGTGCCTATAAATTCAATTTGCTCTGTTACATCAATACTGCTGAATTAATACATCACCTGAAAAGCTAGAGGTTGAACTTATTAACTTGAAATTAGATCACAGCGTGAAAAATATGTTTAATGCTATGACACTGACTTTTACAAATCTTTGTCAGCTGAAAAATTTCTGTGTATGTAGAAATTCACGGATAAATTGTTCCTTGTTTCTTAGTCAACACGCATTTCTCAGCAAAGTTTTTCTTGCATGAAGATCAACAAGAGTAAATATAGATGCAACAATATGGCAGCCAACATGACTGCCATAAACTTTCAGGCTAGGATGAAAATTTAAAGAAGGACAATCTCACTCCCGATTTAAAAAAAATGTAGAAAAGTATGATAGTGAAGTGGCGCGTTTTCATCCTGATAGGACAGAACTCGGGACCTTTGGGTCCGAAGCCGAGTAACTTAATCGCTACAACAAAATGATCACCATGGTGCGGAGGTTGTTACTGGCTTATATAGATGGTACCGCTACATACTCCCCCACCAGTGAGTTGGTGGTTAGGCGAACGAACGATGAAGTTGTTATATCGAGCATGTTAGCTGCTGCGTCACTAGTTGTGACGGCTTTGCTGGTTGCGTCATTCGTGCCTGATGGCTTAAGGGTTGCGTCACCATGTGATGGCTTGAAGATTGCGTCACTATGCGACGGCTTTGGTTGAATTTGCGGTGGATAGATGGCGCCACGACAGTTCAGAAGGTTGCCTTTTTCTGAGTTCAGCCAGGGTCACCAATGAGGTAGCGTACTTTATCCTGATAGGACAGAACTCAGGTCCTTTCGGTCCGAAGCCGAATAACTTAACCGCTACACCAAAATGATCACCATGGTGCGGAGGTTGTTACTGGCTTATATAGATGTTACCGCTACAAAAGGGTACATTTCTCCCATTAAACTGATTTTTAAATAAAATGGGCTTGCAGCTATATACAATATGAAATTAGCCAGGTAAATAAATGGAGTGAAACTGACACTATTTTATTTAAGGTATATATTTATTATTTTATATAATAAATGCAATCATTTGAAAAGGGGTTGCCGTCCTCCGGTATCCTCCACTCCCACAGTGTGTCCCGTGAACGAAAACAAGTTGCCCACCCATGAACTTACGTAAGAAGTTCACAATGCATTGGATGCTGTGTTCGTTATACATCATAAAAAATTATTGATAGGAATGACTAAGCCCTGTTTTTATAGGCAAAACTTTCTAAAATATCTGCTTTCTTACTTTTTGGAAAATTGCCTTTCCATTCACTTATGCACATCACCAAACTTCACACTTCTTTTCAGGATTCATTTTGCTGTTAAGAGGACACTTAAATTCTCTTGCAAAATCCTTTGAATTAGATAATGTTCCGATTACTCTGAAAAACAGAGAACATTTTAAGATCATACTTCATACATTCTTTAGCAAGGCGGTTAAAATTATTGAGTTAAAATATTATACATATATATGAGCGAGGGAATATTAACGTCGCACGGTTCGGCTACACGAGGGCTTTTGGTGACGAACCTCGTGATTTTGAACCATGGTCAAGTGCTGAAGACGATACATGAGCTTGCATTCCTCTCTTAACTACTACATCCCACCAACGGGAGGACGTTTCAGCTCCCGACAGATTTAACATGCATCGCTCCCCTACACGGTGGGTCCTTAGTGGTACTGGAGTACCCCTGATGAATACCTCAATCTTGCCTTCGCTTTACAGCGACACTCCTCTCCCCCAGCTGATGTGATGGTATGGAGTACCATTGTTTACTATACTAGGTCACCCCTAGTATTGATCCGTGGCACCATGACTGCCCAGCGATATGTCCATTACATCCTGCAACCACAAATGTTGCTACAAATGATAGGGCTCCCAGGAGCCATTTATCAACAAGAGAATGCTCGACCACACACAGCAACAATGTCACAAGCCTGTCTCCTCCCCATCACATGTCTTCCCTGGCCTTCTCGTTCCCCAGATTTGACATCAATGGAGCATACCTGAGATCATTTGGGCAGCCTACCAGTTTGGTCGAACTAGAGGCGCGTTTACAGCAACTGAGGAACGAGATGTTCCAGGACATCCAACGGAACTTGTATGCTTCAATTCCCGCTCGTATCGTATCATGCATTCATGTTAGATGGGGCCCAACAGAGCACTAAAACTTCCGTTCACATTTATACTTTTTTTCTGCAGTAAAGGATCCTCCTTCTTTGATTTTCTAATCACTTACTTATATAAGCGTCGTACTTATATGCAAAATATCGTTTCATTTTGATGAAATTTTCTTGGTGCGCAAATTTTTATGGCAATGAATGTATTCAAAGGAGAAAAGCGACTCACTCTCTCACTCATCACGATTTCTCAGGAACGGCTTAGCCTGCAAACTAGAAATATGGTAGGTGTGTTCCTCTCATGGAGTAGAGACCCACCAAGGGTTGATTTTGCGAGAATCGCCCCCTCCCAAGAGGCGTTGTGAAGGCTTAAGAGTCGTTATAAATAAATATCTCCGTTTTTGAGCTGTTACAGCTACAGACTGGAAATTAAAAAGGCATGATCCTTTCATGGAGAAGAGATCAGCAATAAAATGGGTTTTACGAAAATCGATACTCAAGGGGCATTATAGAGAAATATATATTATCATTTTCGAACTACACTATTTGGCCAAAAGTATCCGGAAACCCAGTGGTATGGACTTAGAGCTTCCTGAGGCACATATTAATGTGATGTTGGTCCCCCTTTTGCATGGATGACAGCCTGCATATGTTTGGGAAGACTTTCCACCAATTTTTGATAGGTGACCATAGGAATTGCTTTCCGGGCGTCCATCGCAGCTGAAGTGAATGCCTGCAGTGAGGATGATCGATTTGGCTGGCTACGTAATCTGCGCTCTAATTCGTCCCAAAGGTGTTCTATGGGATTTAGATCGGGGCTCTGAGAAGGCCAGTCCAGTTTTTGAACACCCATTTCGTCAAACCACGTCTGTGCAAGCCTCGATGTGTGAATGGAGCAGTTATCCTGCTGGAAGAGAAATGGGCCTTCCCCGAAATATTGCCATAGAGTTGGGAGTGCAGCATTGTCCAGAATGTTCACATACATCTCAGAGTTCATGTTTCCAATCACAGGAACTAACGGACCCAAGCCAAACCACGAGAAACATCCCCCACCATTATGCATTCCACAACCAAACTTAACAGTCGGCACAATGCAGTCGCTAAAGAAACGTTCACCGGGTATCCGCCAAACCCAGCCGCGTCCATCCGACTTCCAGACTGTAAAGCGAGATTCATCACTACAAAGGACAGTTTTCCACATGTCCACAGTCCAATGACGGTGAGCTCTGCACCATTGCAATCGATGCTTCGCATTCTGTGGAGGGATGTTTGACTTGTGAGTGGCTGCACGACCATAGAATCCCAAATTTTTTAACTCTCGACGGACAGTCCTGCTGCTAACACTAATTACTGATGAACCTGGGAATTCTGATGAAATTTCCACCAACGAGGACTTGCGATTTTGTTTCACTTACCCTTTTCAGAGTTCTGCACCTGCGTTCACCAAGTATTTTCGGCCTACCGGTTCGTTTTTCTGCCGTTTCACTGCCTCGACGTTTCCACTTCACAATTACATCACTCCCAGTGGATTTAGACTTCAATAGAATGTCCGTAATATCACGAACTGATTTCCCACAATGGTGGCATCCCACTATACTGCCACGATCAAACTCACTAAGCTCCTTTGACTTACTCATTGCCTCACAAAACGCATAAATACAATCTGATAAACCACTACCAACACTTTTATAGCTTTCAATTACGTATCAAATTGCGTCACTCGCCAGAACCACTTTTTTAAGGGGTGTCCGGATACTTTTGGCCAGATAGTGTATTATAGCTACACACTTCAAATTAGGTAAGCATGTATTTTTTCACGGAGTAGAAAACATCCAGAAAATGGATTTTGTGAAAATTCGACCAAAGGAGCAAGTAGAGGTAAAAGTTTCCTTTTTTGAACTATTAGAGCTACAGACTTGAAATTGAGAAGGTATGTTCTTTTCATAGAGTAGACATGCGTTAAAAACAAACTTTGCAGAAATCGACTTTTACGATGGAGGGAGGTCTTGTTTTAAATCAAGAAGTGTGAGTTTTTGATTGTTCTTTAACACAAAATGGGACACTTATATCTAGGACTTAGGTAACAATAATTTATAAATACATAAACAGTATATATTCAAACAACATCACGAAATACTCCGCAAAGACGGCGGGTAACTGCTACTTGCTTGTATACTTGGGGAAAACGGTTCATAAGAAATAAATAAAACATACCTATATCTATCAGGACTGTGTTCGTTTGTTAAAACAAAATAACTTTCCTTCTCCGGTGTACTGATCTCGCACCACGCTTGTGCAAATGCAACAAAAAATAACTGATTGCTTGTAAAAGGAAGACCTGGCAGTGGCTGCTCTGCATGGTTCCTTGCAACCCAATTCTGGTATGCCTGAAAAGCATGCAAATGAATATTAATGCTTTATTTTAAGTGCCTTATTTGACAAAAAAAGAAATGAGATTATATAAAAACAGCGTTGTATGAGAGAGGAAATAAATTATATTTTCGAATAAACTTACGTTAAATGAAGCCTTTAAAGCTCCGTTATCAGCTATGTTCTCTCCCAGCGTTAGCTGTCCATTCACCTGAGAGCGAAAAAAGTAAACTTTGTGTGAATGTATTCATTTACAAAAGACATTAAAATCAAATTTAATAGAATAATAAATGTTTAAAAATGTTATATTGGCGTAAGATATCGAAAAAAAATATACAGTTCGTAAATCGACCGACGTTCACGTATCATACTTTAGTTACCACAAGCCTCTTGTCAAAGTGATTAATATAATGACAACAGTATTAATTAATTAATACTCAAAGTGATATTCATAGTGAATTAAATCAACCTTCTTAACAATGTACTATGAGTAACATATATTTATGTTATATAATTGAAGTGTATTATTTTATATATACATTATTTTACCGAATGTGAATATGAGAAATGTGAATAAAATAAAGAAAATACATGCATAGTTTCCGTATTATATGAGATGCGTTTATTTACCCTTTTGCCTACTATATAATCAAAGACAACCGTACTTAAAGAATAAACTCCAGACCGAGTCGACACACAGAGTTTTTTTTTGTAACATTCTTTTCATTGTACAGCACTATAAATACTTCTATGGGCTATTTTTTTCACAGATTCTTACTTGTTACATAATTTTTCGTCTCTATACTACATTTGTTGCAATTTCTCTTGTTAGATCGACCTACGGGAGATTTGACATCGTCAAATACATGGTTATGTTTCCCAAATGTGGGGATAAGAAAATAAAGATCTCCATTCGAAAATGTTCCCATCTTTCCATCATTAAGATTAAACAGTTAATACAGAGTGATTCATGAAGAAGTATACACTTTCAATACACTATAAATCAAAAACAACTTAAGATATTGAACGTAAACTGTAACAGAATTGTATGAGACTATTTTAAGTTTTTTTTAGAGACAGTGACAGATATTCTATACATGAATCCTTAGTCGACCGACGTACATCGAACTGGTAAACTTTTTACGCCAGTGCTTCTCAAACTTTCAATGCTTGCGACACATTATTCAAACATAATTCCCAAAGTACCCCTCCCTCCAAACAATAACAATGTATTGAATTCAGTAATACTATACTTTGACGCTAAAGTTACAATACGACTTTAACTTCTTAATTGCCACCGGCGTAAATAAACATCTCGCTCAGCCAAAGCGTTAGTTGCCCCATACATGTAAATACGTCTTTCCAAAGTACGACCTTTTCTGTGCACTGCTATCCATAAAATTTTTCCAAAGGCTTTGAAATGCAATAAAAGGAGCTAGACAGGGTCTGTGTTGGCGAAGGATTTACTCATTTCAGAGGATTTGTCTATTTATTCCGTTTCTCCCCCCCCCCCATACAACACACGCGTAGGTACGTGGAAAACGGTGGCATTGGGGAGAGAATCGCATAACATTTAATCGACAGTTAAGGGATTAACTATCAAGATTATAATAATCTGTTCTGAGCGCCTAAAGGTGTGGGAGAATTGAAAGGAAGACTAGCCATATATTTCAAAAGCAATCTAATTTATTCACAATATTAACCACAACTCAAATTCAATCGATCAAGGATAAGAGATGCATCCAATTAATAAGTATGTAGACAATTAAAGATGTACACTAGATATGAGAAGACTCAAATACTTTACATACTAACTCAATTCAATAGCTCTGACTTCTTAGCTATTTAATCTAGATTCAATCTCCAGTGACAGATCGTCACCCTAAGTAATTCAATTATCAAATATAAAATATCCGCTATTCCCATTCGGTTTGATTAATCATTGCTCCGCTAGCAATCTATCCTATCTCCCCCTCTAGTCTGAGAGCCTAGACTCCATAAATCAGTCCTAATTTGCACGTTCACGTTTTCTTTCTCGAAGAGGAGTTTTATAATAAAATAATTTTTAAATACCAGAAATTACCCAAAAGGGATGTTAGTTAAAAGAGCGTGGATAGAACCGTCACAAGATAAGTGTTAGTTTTTGTATATAATTTTATGTATTACAAATTCATGGGTCACTGGTAATTCTTAAACTTGTTCTTAACTTAATATTTTTAAATTAATAATAAAATACATTGTGCTGAACTGATATATTTGTAAGTGTATTATATCAGTGAAAATGTGTATTTTATTTTTTATTATGTCAAAATGTATTTCATTTATTTACTTTCAGTTAATTAGTAATTTTTTAAATAATATTTTGTTTTTGACTTTTTAATTTGCTCGCTCCCCCCTCGTAGAGTTCTTTCGCCCCTTGGGGATCGCTCTCCATAATTTGAGAAACGCTGCTTTACGCTCAAATGTGTGTTTTGGCTTCTTCCAGTATTTTTACATTTGCACAAACTGCCCATAGTTTTATATTTTTCATACGATTGTTTGATAGATATTCTAGTAGAAGGTTATTTTTCGAATCATGAAAAAAGGTGCTGTTGCACAGTGGCTGGGGATTTCATTTTGCTAAATTGAAGCTGGGTGGCGTAGTTGGTTTGTCGTTGACCTTGTACTCCCAAGTTGGCGGGTTCGACCCCGGCCAAATTCGGAGGATTTCCATGATGCAGAAAATTGACAGCGTTTCACGTCGTATCATTATGCGACATGTAAATAGATCCCTCGAGTGCCTGTGTTTGACTTGGGTTCTCTCGGAAAAATTAAATTCATAGAACAAGTTAGCATCGTTAGAGCTCAGGTACCTCTCACTGGGGAGAAAATTTGGAGTCAAAATTACTTGCGGCAATTGGTATCGCCTATATGACGCCGCACTAAAAAGTAATACCAGCTCTTAGGGAATGTACTAAGTTTGTGCAATGGTAAAAATATGAATTCGTAGCCTTATTGGGGAAAAAAGAATACAAACGTATCTTTCACGGTAGACACAGCCATTTCAACTTATTAATCACATGACACGTTCACTGTTAATGAAGTTATTTTTATTAGGGTCCAGACACAAACTTTAACAGTACATCTAACTTACGGTCCACTAAAGTGGGACTATTACTGTTTTAAAACCTCTGGAAAGTGCATACTTTTGTATGAATCACTTTGTACTTTTAAAGAGGATAGTTTGATCCGTAATCTATGTTAACAATCCTTTTGTAAGCAAAAAGTTCTAATTTTTTTATAACCTTTTTTTTTTTGGGGAAAGAATTCCAAAATTATTAAAAAAAGAATTTTAACGTACAAAATCTTCCCAACCAATTATTTTCATTATAACAGCTGCTTCCAGATTAGTCAAAAAAGTTTTTTTTAAACCTTTCTGCATAATTTAAATTATGCAGATAGATAAAATTATGAATAATAGTCTTCATAAAATTAAAACAAATAATAATTTTTTGTTACAGACTTACCTTTATACCTTGAACCTCATAATTAGAATATTGTTCAACTAAACACTGAGTTTGTTCTTTGAAATTTTTAACGGTAGAGTTTTTCCACCAGTGATTTAAGTTTCCATATTGATCATATAAACTACCTGAAATACAAGTAATATGCAATTAATATTTCTACTCATACGAATTATATCTTTTCATGCGATATTTGTGCAATAATAGAAGTTTGTCGACAAAGGATATAACTTTTAAGATTAATCCATTTAAACTCTTTTCTAAATCACTTAACATTTTTCTAATTTTTTATAAATGTAAGCATATTTTTATAAAAAAGAATAATGATTATGAATTACAAAACTTTGTACCACATAAGCAGTAGGAGGGAACTACTTTTTAGTATGACAAAAATACTTAGATTTACAGTTTCTTTAACAGCTTTTATTATCAAATTTAGCATAAGAAACGTGTAATTTACAAGAATTAATGGTACTTCGCCAAAAGAGAACTCAGCCGTGGTTAAACCAGTGTTTCACAAACTGTTTGGCGTGACAGCTCTCAGGGAGCGTAATAACCCTACGTGGAGTTTAAAATTATATCGAAAAGTCGAAATGAAAGATTTAAAATAATTATCGATTTACTGAAAAGTAGCAAAACAAAATACATTCTGACATAATATAATAAAAAAATCACACAGATGTAATATATTTATAAATGTATCAGTTCAGCGAAAAGTATTTTACAATTAATTTATCAATATATACTAAATTAGAAACAAGTTTAGAAAAATCACCGATAACTTCCATGGGCTTATATGCAAAATATAAAATTTAACTTGATTACATGTGCAATTCATAATTAAAGTCACATTGTAGCTTTATCGCCGAAGTACATTATTATTGTATTCAATACAATGCTATTGTTTAAGAGGGGGGGGGCGATGAAACATATGATTGAAAATTGGGTCTCCAAGATTGAAAGTTTGAGAAGCACTTGGCTTAAAATATCCACAACTACCCTAAAATCGTGAAATTTTTCAAATATTGAGAAATTATTTTATGATTTTATTTTATAGACCGTTGATGGCGAACCTATGACCCGTGGGTCAGAGACTGACCCACACAAACTTTTTAACTGACCCATAATTGCAAGGCACCACTTGTTTGCTTATGCAAATTTGCTTAGATTTTCTAATTTGTGGGGATTATTTATGTTCCATTTTCATTTTTTCAAGCACAGCATTGACACAAAATCAATTTAAACTCTATCTATAACCTTCGGTTTGATCATTACAGTTTCAAAGTTAGGCAAATGACAACAAATGTATATGAAAGCATGTAGTATTTTAAATAAAGCCAAAGTGTTTATAAAATATCAAATAAAGTGCATAATTTTAGTCTCATTTAGTTTGTTGAAAAGAAAATTGACAAACCAAAGCATATAACCATATTTAAAGCAATTTCACCGGCTAAAATGCATTTTTGTGTGGTTATTTTCAGTTATGCTTGCAGAGAAAGAGACTTCCGTAAAACTTGTATCGTTCCCTGGTTTACCTTGTGGGGCGCCAACGGGCACCCTGCACATGTCTATTGTTCTCGATGCTAGCAATATTTGGCTCGCAATTTAAGTCGCAACTGTACCAGTCAGTACTAGTGATGAACTCAGTGACATCCATTTCGAACGCATTTTAAAGTAATATGTATTGATGTGTAAGTATAATATATATATATATATACACTGGTGTCCAAAAGTTAAGAATAAATCGTAAAATGCGAAAAACATGGAGTAAATATTCGTAAAATTATTCCAAATTTCTTGCGGATATTAATTGGGTTTATGTAATTGGTTTGGTTTATGTTATTGGGATTACATTGAATTGATGCAAAACTTTTCAGTCGACTACGTCCTGCGCAAAACACCGGGGCATTTCGGAACGCGGAGAAACCGATTCACGCAGCATAGGCAGTTAAGATAAGTTTCGTGCAACTGCTGTGCGAGGGAATGTTGTTAACCATAAAACAAGGTGAATGATGGCACAAAGATGCCAATTGGACATGTTTACGAAAGGAAGAATCATTGGAATGCTGGAATCCTCAGGATCACAAACCTAAGTGTCTCGAATTCTGAATGGGACCAGTCTGTGATCTCAAGACTGTGGAAGAGGTTTCAAAGAACGGGAGATGTTACCCGACAACCAGTATCAGGTCAACCAAGAGTCACAACCCCTCGCCAAGACCGATATCTGATATTAAGTGCGCGACGTCAGAGGGGCAGTACTGCCAGAGCACTGGTTGCGGCGCTCACAGTCGCCACAGGAATACGAATTTCGAGACAAACTGTTTACAGGAGACTCAATCATGCTGGCATGTATGGCAGAAGACCATCAGTTTGCATTCCCCTCACGTCTGTGCATAAACACGCTCGTTTGAACTGGAGTTTGAAATATCAACATTGGAGTGTGGGAGAGTGGGCCAATGTGATGTTCAGTGACGAGTCCCGGTTTAGTCTGAGTAGTGATTCTGGGCAGGTAACGATATGGAGAGAACGTGGAACACGTTTTGAACCAAGAAACATAGTGGAAAGACATCATTTTCCATCAAGGGGAGTAATGGTATGGGCAGGCATCATGATAGACGGCCTCACAAGGCTCCATTTCTGTGACACGGGGTCTGTGACTGCTCCAAGATATAGTGACGAAGTTCTTGAACCTTATGTTTGCTTGTTTCGAGATGGTGTCAGTCCTGACTTCATATTCATGGATGATATTGTGCCATGTCACCGAGCGGTACTGATTGATGACTTCCTTGATACGGAAAACATCCAGCGGATGTCGTTGCCTGCGAACTCCCCTGATTTAAATCCTATAGAGCATGTATGGGATATGCTCGGAAGAAAAATTGAAGCCCTTTCGCACCCACCAAGCTCCGTTACAGAACTGAAGAGAGCTCTCCAAGAAGCTTGGAACCGTTTGAGCCCACTACTCATTCATCATGTCATAGTATAAGTATGGTAAATCATTGTGCAGTGTGCCTAACTGTCAGAGGTGACCACACGCCTTATTAAACTGCAGCATCAGTATTTTATTTAATGTTTTCTTTCATTTTTTCTTTAAAGTGTGAATCCTTGCTATGCTCAGTTTTCTTTCAAACTGCTACTTTGGATAATAAAATTAATTATTATCATTCTTTTGATTCGCTTCCTTGTTTTATAACCATTTTACACTCGCATATCACATTTCCCGCTATTCTGATTTACAGTTCCTTCTTTATTCACATAATTATCAATTATGCTTAATTTTTGGGCATAAGTGTATGATTAAGAAGAGTACACACACAGTACTGTGCTAATTAATTGGGACATGCATATTTTTTTAAGAAAATTGTTCCTTTCTCGGGGATTTTTTGCTTCAAGCCTGTTTCAACTGCATTTTCTTACAACGATCGACAACCCTTGACTAGTCTAAGCCTGTTTGACCACGTGATCATCACAAATGGAAAAGATTTCCTTTCAGTTACTGTATGAAGTAGTCACTCGTGTGAACTGACTCCTGACGTGTATTTAAAAATGGATATCACTCCCAGAAAAAGGACTAGAATTATTACTCTTAGTCAGCATACTCCTTTGACTGTCAGAGACATTGCTACAGAAGTTGGAGTTGGAAAATCCAGTGTTTCTAGGATTAGTAATCAGCAGAAGAATTTTGGGACAGTGTCTCCCAAATGAAATAATGTATGTGGACGCAAACGGAAGACCACACCTCGAACAGATAAGTTTCTTGCACGAAATAGTACAAAGCATCCTTACAAATCATGTCGAGATCTTCAGAGAAAGTTATTAGCTACTGGTGTGAGCGTGGATTCATCGTGAGTTCGACGAAGCCTTATTGAAATTGGGAGATTTGCAAGAAAACCAAACGATAAACAGTTATTAACACCTGCAATGAAGAAAAAATGTTTGGATTGGGATAGGAAATATCAATCCGGCCTGCACAAGATTGGAGAAGGTTGTATTCAGCGATGAAATGCATTTTTTTTGTTCAAGGGTTTAGACCAAGATTTGTCAGGTGAAGTGGTGGAGAACCCACTAGGGAACTACATTTTATTCAAACAGTTAAGCACTCTCAGAAACAGATGTTTTGGGGTTATATTATTTCTAGAGAACCTGGCAATTTAGTTGCAGTACATCTTACTGCCACTAATAGCTAACTAGTAGCAGTAACAATACATCTCTATAATAGAAACTAAAATTGTGCATATGAGGCAAACGTGCGCTGGTGGTGTTGGTACCTTTCAATAAGATCTTGCTCCATAATATACTTATAAGCTAACACAACAGATTTTTTTCAAAAACAGAAAATAACGGTTTTGGAATGGCCTGGTAATTCTTCATGTAAATCCCTTTGAAAATTTGTGGACCATTATAAAGAGACGTGTGAGAGTAAAATGGACTTCCAGCAAAGAAAACAACGATTGAGAATGTTATAAAAGATTGACTTCGTGATGACGAGATGAAACATTTATGTTCTAATTTAGTGGAATCCATGCCAAACCGTGTACAGGATCTCATTCAAGCAAGAGGAGGGCATATTTTGTATAAGATTGCTATACCATTCATGTAAGTTGACCTATACTAATTAAAAAACATTTGTAAAAAATTGCGTGTTTGCCCCAATTAACTCGCACAGTATTGTAGTGAAAAAAGCTAACGCAAACCGCGTCACCAAAATTGTATATTCTTAAAGAATACTTTTTAGAAATATTTTCCTCAAAAATCATTTTAATTTTGATGCAAAGAACCAACAAATGTATTAATAAATTGATAAATATCTATATTGATGATTGTGATACATATCATATATGGATAGTACAATACGTATAAAGTATTATAACATCGAATTGAATAACGTCGCCAATTGCCTCGATCTGCCACCAATAAAGGAATATCATTCCTACGCTTATTCAAACGCACTAATTTTGCTAGCACCATACTCGAAAGTTACTCTTCTTTTATAGTTTATACTTTTGTTTAGCACATGTTGAAGCACAATAATCTGATCGAAGATAATATTATTTTAATTGGTAAATCTTTTGTATTCTTCTTCTCTTATTCTGTTGTAAAAAATGATTAAATTTGGGAACTTATTTTCTTCAAAAGCGAACACAGTGAAGTATTACCAAAAATATGGTCTAATACGTAAGTACCCGAAAGACTATGGAGCTTAGCAGAATAAAAAACGTAACGGAACTGCAAGACAACATATAGATTCGTACTTATTTGTATTCATAAGGTGACGTCTACATAAGTAAAACACTTTTGCAACGGTTTGGACTCAACTACTGTGTTCTGGTCATCTAAATACAGTAGTTACTAGAATTTTTGTTTATTTCAAGTGTACACGTTTTTTTAAGTGCAATATTTAATTCTTCTAAATCTACTCTAGTATATTTGTATTCTATTACAGTCTTAGGCGTAAATAAAATCACGCCAAACAGGCTATAGACGGAATGTAGATTTTATTCAATATGGCCGCCTGGCACATCGCGAAATATAAAGAATAAAAAAATATTCTGAAACTTGATGAAACAACTGAGAACTGTAGAATTACAACCATTTAAAATGATTTAAAAAGCGAAATAAGAAGAAATTCGCTTTTTTTCCAAGTAAAATGGCGCAGAAAAGTAAAGAGGGAAATTGAATGTGAAGAATTTCAAAATGATTGTAGAAAAAGAAATTAAAACAAGCGAAAGCTGTAAAAAATTTAAAATAAATAAATAAATCATTTGAGGCTGAAAGAAGATTAAATACTAAAAAGGCGACTTCATTATGGGAAGTGGAAAAAATTAGGACATCATTTATTAAAAATAAAACTGTAGAAATTAGCTATTTACTACCATTAAAAAAAGAATCCTGCCTAACACAGATGGAATTCACCACGCAAAATTCGACCACGCAATTTATTACTCTTTTGAGAAAATTTCTTGAGTCTTTACCAGGTTTATCACATTTCTCATTGGGTGAAATCAGTAAAATCTTAACTCAGGTACGAAAAAAAGAAGTTCAATCCTTTAAAAAAAATGAAGTTGACCAAAAGAACGAAGTCCAGATTTTGGTATATTACTATTTCGAGTATGCCGAGGAATCTTAAAAGATTGAAGAATTGAAATGACTTCTGATTGTACGGACTTAAATATTTTGTTCCTACTTAATTATATAGAGTTAACGGTATGTACAACCTTCAATAGCTCAGTTACTTTTATTTAAAAATATGCTGATGAAACAGTAAAATATACCACTACTGAGATACATCAAAAGCATTTTTTTCCCTTTAAAACTGTCTAAAAATAACTAAAAACAAGTTCATACTCACTAATATTATACGATAGCGAATCGATTATATCATTAAAGCCTTTCTGAGTAAAAACGGTAGAATCTGAAGTTTTCCTTATACTGATACAGCTTTACCTTGTATTAGAAAACCGTCGTCGCTTAGGAAGCTCCCGTTTTTATTGTGTCCATTTACCTTTACCCCGTCTTTGGAAACCATCCTGATTTAGGATGCTGACTCATAGCATTACCCTGTCTTTGGAGAGCCCCCTCATTTAGGAGGCTGACTCATAGCATTACCCTGTCTTGGAAACTCTCCTCGCTTGTGAGGCTCACGTTTATATTGTATCCATATACCTTTACCCTGTCTTTGGACACTATCATTCATTACAGATACTGACACACAGCTTTACTCTGTCTCGGGAAACTGTCTTTGCTCAGGATACTGACACATAGCTTTATTTTGTGTGCAGACAACGTCTTCATTTTGAAAGCTGACGTATTTATTGTGTTTACAAAGCATTACTCTCCTTCCGCCCACCGTTTTCGCTTAAGAAGCTGACTTTTTTATTGCATTAAAATCGCTTTACTTTGCCTTCATATATCGTTTGCGAATGAATTACTGAATAATTTTTTGTTCATTTTATTAATAAAAATATGCCCATATTATCTTTCAGTAAAAAAATTATTGGGATTCACCGCAGTAACCACGTTTGATAAAAAAAGATCTTAGCTTTAATGTCTTATAATTATCCATTCTTTAAATTTTTTTAAAATTTTGAATCACTTTTAAATAACAATTTACCCCAATTATTAATTCTTTATTTATAAGAAATATATACCTCGCCAAAATAATATCGTTAAGAAATGTTTTGAGTAAAATTGCAACAGTAAATTTTTTCCCTTCAATTATAAAAGCATCTTAAGTATTTCTAAAAACAGACATGTTATTAATCCCAATAAAAATTTCTTTATTTTTGACTCTTCCAAATAATTTGATAGAATTTGGAATGTGACTGCATACAACTTTATCTAGGTATATATATATACATAATACTTCACAATATACAGGGTGTCCAGCCTTAATGTGACCCAATAGCTAATTCCCGAACCGTTCGGTTTATATATGCACTTCCAATTTGAAAAATGTTTTAAAACAGGTAAAGAATGTTTCTACCTGCTTTTCGAACCAAAAAACCCATTTAGAAAAAAATTACAAAAATTAATTTTTTATATGGTTCCCAGGTCCTATAACTTATATTTAGGAAAATATGCAGTACACAAAAACAAAGTAAACGCAAAAAGTTTCATTTTATTACGATAAAAACTGGCCGAGTTATAGAACTTCGAAAAACATATATTTTACCCATTTTTTTAGCTATTTTCAAGAAGCTAGAAAGGGTCCGTCTCCAAAGTGAAATTAGTTGGAACTCTGCCAGGAAACTTTCATTCTTGCATGTCACTTTTATGTAAATCGTTTATATTAAAAGCATACGTTACTAATACAATAATTGAGTACTTAAGAAATAAAATTTATTCCGTGTACGTGTAAAACATAGAAAAAATAAAATATTTTGGAAGAAGAAAACATTTCAAAAGCAATTCCAAAAAATAGACTTATATGCTATGGCTTCAGTCTGATTTGCTGCTTTTTTGCTGATCATGGCGAACGTTAAAAATCTGTTGTGTGGTCGCTTGCAATTGCATACAGTCGTATTCTAATATTACGAATTCTAGTAAGGGAGAACGAGATGTATACAAATGAAGAATACTGCGAAATGATACTGTCTTATGTGCAGTGTAATCGAAATAAGAGAGAGGCGACAAGACTATGTTATTAAATTTCTCACTCGAAGACATCATCTTATTGTACAATCGCCCTTGCTGTTCAACGCTTGTATAAAACTGTGAGTTGTCATAGACGTATCCCCTTGTCTCGCGTCACACCTCGTGCCTTCACCATTATTTAAGTTAATTTGGTCATTCTGATATAATAAAGCCCCTGATTCATGATTAGCGCATGATTCCACATTATGCTATAATTTAAACGGCAAGTCATGTATTATTTTGCTGCTATTTGTTAAAATAAGCTGTTTTAATCTTTTCTGTACAAGTTGTATTTCTTTAATTTAATTTTTATTGTTTGCCATACAGCAATACAAATTGTCAATCTATGATGTTTACTACGATGTTTTAATATTACTATGAAGTTTTTCATTTGCTCTTTCTGTAGATAGTGAATTACTGTTCTCTAAACTCAATTTATACACGACCCCCCTTTTCTGAGCAACTCAGATGCTTCAAATTTATGTGGGCATAACTCGGTCAGTTTTTATCGTAATAAAATGAAACTTTTTGTGTTTACTTTGTTTTTGTGTACTGCATCTTTTCCTAAACATAAGTGATAGGACCTGGGAACCGTATAAAAATTTAATTTTTGTAATTTTTTTTGTAAATGAGTTTTTTTTGTTCGAAAAGCACGTAAAAACATTCTTTACCTTTTTAAAAACATTTTTCAAACCGAATGGTTCGGGAATTAGCTATTGGGTCACATTGGGCTGGACACCCTGTGTATAGTATGTAATTTTTGTTACTCCTTGTTCTTTCAAACACCATTGCCATTTGCCCTAAGCACTTAAGAACTTTTAGCCCTAATAAATAATTTTAAATCGTCAAACCTCACTTATTTTTACTCGTTAAGCAATTGACTTTTAAAGATGTTTAGTTTTAAAAATACTCAGAAAATTTTAAACTTAACTCTGATGCAAAGGGGCATTAGTGACCCACGAGTTATTACTGAAAAAATGTGAACAAAATTTGACACACGTCTCAAAAAGGTTCGCCATCTCTGCCCTATATAATGGTTATTACCTACAAAATGAGAAGTAAAAAAGAAAAACAAAACATTTGCCTACCAGTATTATCAAATGCATGAGTCAATTCATGCCCCATGAAGAATCCAATGGACCCAAAGTTGATTGATCTGTAAAATAAAAGTAGTTATTTTTGTAAGTCAAATAACTATTTTTTTAAAGTTTTATTGCCATACGCGTTACTCATACTAAAAATAAAAATGAGTAAAAATTCGAAATTTTTGGAAATAAATTATTCTTTTTTGCATCTTAACTAGTAAATAATGTAAATATTTGATGGTACAACACAAGAATAATGTTTTCATACAGAAATTATCACTAAAATTGTCTTCCATGCATGAAATTTTTAAAGTCCTATTTAAAAAAAATAGTAAAAAGTAATATTCCAAGAACATATATAGATAGGCAAATCGTTCGTTTTGGCCCTGTAGCGCAATGGATAGCACGTTGGACTTCTAATCCGATGGTCGTTGGATTCGAATCCAACCTGGGTTGGCCTAACTTCTGAGAATCTGATTTATTTTTGATTAAAATTGATTTTTATTACAATGAGAAATATCTCTTAATTTTAAAAGACCCAGAAACATTCTTATATAGATCCACTTTTCAATTAAATTCTTATTTTAAACTTCATAAACTCTTTTTACCCAGGTTAAAAGCTTTTTACATCTCTTTTTCCGGGTCAGTTGTGGCCTAGTGGTCAGAAAGTTAGATTTTGAACGACTTACACATTGTCCTTACAGAACATCCATAGGAGTTCTTATTCAAAATGTTTCTATTTTTCTTGGGAAAAATAATACTTTTGATCTAATTTATTTATCTTTTATACCTCGTGAATTTTCTCCGTGTAATTTATTTTATAGCTTTTACAAAAGCTGTTTTTTATGTACTTCTTTATTTAAAGATTTTCCTATATTTTCTACGATCGAGTTTCTTAGCTACTTCCCCATTGGTGTGGCTAAATCCCGCCGATCCACAGATCTGAAATTTGCTTGCATTCTCGGTGCTTACACTGATTTTGATTTTAATATTCAAGCATTTAATGCATTCTATATATTATTTTCTATTATATATGTATATTTTTTAGTATTCTACTAAAACTCTATTTTACTTTTTATGTAATTTAATTTAACAAAGGGCAGAGTCACAACATCACAGTCATTCAAAATCCAAGAGCTAGGCATTCTGGTCATCCTCCTTCCCCCAACGATAAAGTCCTAATCTTTCCTGACATTTATTGAAAACATGAAAAACACAATGATTTGATGAGAATTCTTTAAATTGGAATATTGTGCAAAGTGTTTGAAATCACAGTTCTTTAAAAAAGTCATAATTTTATATGTTGTGTACTTAGATAGATAGCAATGAGTTAAATTTTTTCCAAAATGCAAAGTAAATAAAGATATTTTAATATAATAAAAACACATATAACACCCATATAAAATGCTTTATTTCCTCAAGTTTCGAACACTCATTATATAACACCCTTCACCAATTGAAAATTTCTGAAATTTAGGAGAGGAAATAAGGAAAATTTATTGTTAAAGAAGTTGTTCTCGTAAAATCTCGAAATGCTTCTTCTAAATAAGGACATTAACTTATCAAATAAGTAAGCACGAGTAAAATGCTATTTTGAATATACTGTAAAATTGTAACGGGTTTATCAGTGAACTTACTACTAATCCGTTTGGAAAAAGTTATTTCTTTAAATATGATATTGAAAACTTTCTCCCGAAGAAGAAAACTTGGCTTATGTAAATGAAGGCATTAACGTTTTCGTTCGAGAGAGAGGTTATGAGTTAGATGATAGACGTTAAAGAGAGAGGTTAGCGCAAAGTATTGGATAGCTAGTCGAGAGCGGCTTGACAATTACTTGCTTAATATTTAAAGATACGTTGATTGAAAATTGAGCCAATAACTTATAACTGAATAATATCGACCAGAGGTCGAATTTCTCAGAAAGGAATTACGGTAATTCAGACCGTAAGTGATCAAAGAGTGCTAAACGTAGGTTGATTGAATCTTAGCATTATTAAATAAAACTTCTACCTTGCTCTTACTCCTACACTTAATTAAAGGTGTATTCCCGACCCTGGATTGTAGATATTTAGCAAGGAATAATAAACTAAAGATGTTCTGACTATGACTGATCTTTATTTTAACACCCAGACACCAATAAACGGGGAAGCCCCTTTTAACGATAAACCGCTTAAGACGAAATATCGGTTAACACGAAACAATACACGGGTCTCGATAAACTGCTATGGATTTACATGTATTTTTTCTCTTAACACGAAACAAAATTGCTTAACACGAAAAGATATTACTTCTGGGAACGAAAAAATTGTGGAAAACACTAGACAATGAAATGTTTGAGCAAGTTTTTATATTATTGAAATATCCTAGTTTTATCGAGAGAATTCATTACAATAATGCTGATAATGTGCGTAAAGCCCTAAATAGGGCAGACAAAGACATTTTGAAGTTTGTTCAAAACTCAAAAGTACTATTGATGCAGATATTCATAACGAAAATGAAATGAATATTGCCGTTCCTGATCCCATGTCATTCAAAATGAGGAACCTCATGAAGAAAGAGTATGTGCAGTTATTTAGACGCGTATCTCAATAGTGAAATGTATTAAAAATGAACAACGTATCGAAAAATTTGTTAACAATTTGATGCTAAAAGAGAAAACGCAAAGAAAAATGTCGAAATGATTTCGCAAATCTTAATAGTTTCAACAACTTAAAAATTTTGTATTACATTTCATTAAGTTCTTGTGAATGTTTTTGTTTCAGTGATCTTTATTAAATATATACATATGTACACATCTATGCAAATTAAAGGCATTTAACAATCTTAATTTTGTTGATTGTGCGCTTTTTTGCAAAATCCTTTAGCACGAAATTCTTTTAACACGAAAAGATTTTCAGTCCCCTGAGTTTTGTGTTTCTTTTATTTTCTTTGTATAAGCAAAAACTATATAAGACAGCATATTGTCAGAAATGAAGAGAATAATTTAAGGTGGGTGAGTGAGTGAGTGAATATTAACGTCCCACTGTTCAGCTACACGAGGGCTTTTTGGGGACGGTCCGCGTAATTTTGAACCATGGTCAAGTGACGCGGACGACACCTGAGCTGGCACCCCCCTCTCCTAACTACCACACCACACCAACGGGAGGACGTTTGAGCTCTCGACAGATTTAACGTGCATCGCTCCCCTACACGGCGGATCTTTAGTGGTACTAGGATCGAACCCATGACAAACTAGCCATGATCCGATGCCTAGACCACTCGGCCACCGCGGCCAATTTAAGGTGGGAGAGGTGCAAAAATTGTACTTTACTAACAGCACAAAGCGAAAGAAAACCAGTTGATTTCGTTAGGGAAGAAATGCCTATAGTGATTGTTTTATATTGTAGGGGGCATTCTCTCGAAGCACCCAGATAGATTCTTTTAAAGAAATAATCTTCAAACTGTGTTCCACGGAACCCTGGGGTTTCACAAGGTATACAGGGGTTTCACGATACAATAAAAAAAACGAAAAGAAAATTATAAATGTGTATGCAAAATGAATTCACGATGTCTATGAAGTTTGCATACCCAATAAAATTTAAAGTTCATCCCTGTCGTTAAAAAACTGAAAATTTTATTTCA
Organism: Trichonephila clavata; assembly: GCA_019973975.1. Lineage (NCBI taxonomy): Eukaryota > Metazoa > Arthropoda > Arachnida > Araneae > Nephilidae > Trichonephila > Trichonephila clavata. The sequence continues at coordinate 22,570 of BMAO01036279.1, forward strand.
ACCTTATAACATTATTTGGCAATACTCTTTAAACTTTTATTATAATATATAAAAGAATATTAAAATGATTTACATTTTTGTATATTACCTATTAGATTCTAAAATGTTTTATTGTTTTGAATGTCCCGTTCCTTCCAGATAATTGTACTCTCGTTAGTACAATGTCTCGAAAAACTAAATAGTTTTCCAACGGACAATGCACCTTTTGTCAATTGTTGAAGAAACACTTACAATAAAGGAGAGGGAGCAACTTATGGACTTATCAACAAATTCGATGTCAAAACTCTAAATTTAAGCTACAACAGCTACTAAATCTTATGCTGCAAATTCATGCAATTGTTGAAAAAACACTTACAATAAAGGAGAAGGAGCAACTTATGGACTTATCAACAAATTCGATGTCAAAACTCTAAATTTAAGCTCCTAAATCTTATGTTGCAAATTCATGCAAAATACACAGTATTCCTCTAAACATTTTAATGCAATTCGGAACAATTAGTATAAATGAAAAATATTTTTTACCATATGTAGCTACAAAAACAAAGTATAGAAATAAATTAATCTCAGAATATGAATGCCGATGCAATTAATTTCAATAGAACTAGACTTCGACAGTTTATGTGAAAAAATCAAGCACAAATCCCAGTTATTAAACGTAATGCATGAATGGGTGGCACTTGGATCACAGATAAATATTATTAATGACTAAATTATATTAAAAGTTGATTAAAATATTTTTTAATAACAGATGCAATACCATTTTTAATTGCCTTTACAAAAACTACCTATAGAATGTTGATCTAATATAAATATACACTCACTTCCAAAAGTTAAGCACGGAGAGGAAAAGGCTAATTTTCGGAAGTCAATCAGAATTGAAGAGGTAGATGGAAGTATGTAAATATGGTTAGGTAACAGTCAATCGTGCTTTCATGTCAATAAATATGCAAAAAGGACAGTCTTATAAGAAGCCAGCTTTATGAATGGTTACAGAAGTTGATTGTAATTGCTGATAGAAGGTGTTTAAACCTTTCGTACAGTTTTTTTTTTTCAAGACATACGTGTTTCTATGACATCCAGAAAACGAATGGAAGACTCTGAGCGCTGGCGTGCTGTGGAGCGCATTGAAGAAGGACAGTCTATCACAGATGTTACTCTTTTCTTCGGCGTTCATCATTCTGTAATTTCACGTTTATGAAAACAATTCCAAAATCACACAGACAGTTGTCCGAAGGCCCGTAGGTGGTCGCCCAAGGGTTACAACCCCCGCGGAAGATCGATATATTGCTATTGTAGCCAAGCGGAATCGCAGAGCGACCTCCACAAGTGTGGAATCTATGGTTACAGCCTCCATTGGTAAGGCTATATCTACAGCTACTGTACGTCGAAGATTACATATGAATAGACTGTATGCCCGGGTACCTCGAGTTTGTGTTCCTCTATCCGTCTAATCAAGAGGGACACGATTAAAGTGGTGCCGGGAATATGGCAATTAGACTGTGTCTGACTGGGGCAATGTCATGTTTACTGATGAGTCAAGATTTTCTCTGGAGCCAGATGACAAGCGTATAAGGATATGGCGTAAACAAGGCACACGCAATTATCCCCAAAACATCACCGAACATCACGCATTCTGAGGCGGAAGCATTATGGTGTGGGCAGGGATTTCATTAGGATACCGCACCGACCTGCACATCTTTAAACGGGGTTCTATGACGGCTATCCGGTATCGAGATGAAGTCCTAGAACCCATTGTGAGATTGTACGCTGCAGCAGTTGGTCCTACTTTTGTTTTAATGGACGATAACGCACGTTTCCATGGAGCTGACATCGTCCATGACTATCTGGAGAGTGAAGGGATTGCACGTATGGCGTGGCCAGCATATTCGCCCGACTTTAATCCAATTGAAAATCTTTGGGGTGCTCTCGGCCGTGCTGTATCTTCACGTTTCCCACCTCCAGCCACTCTTATTGAGCTGGAAACTGCTCTACAAGAAGAATGGCGATTGCTTAATTCTGCGGTGGTTGACCCCCTAATTGAAAGCATGGTCAGAAGGTGTAAACTTTGCTTATAGATAAGGGGGATCACATACCCTATTAATGTCCTTCTTTCATTTTATGCTGTTTATTTTCACTTTATACATAATTCTGTTTAAGTCTCCAGTATGACATTATCTGATAACTTACAAAAAATTAGTATTGTTTTTATTTCTGTATATAATTATTGATTTTGTTTTATGTATAAATATATATGCTATTTTACTGCCGAATTTTGTGTCAATCAAAGCAGTATTTGTTGATTTTTTTGCATTTTTACATCTTCGTGCTTAATTTTTGGAAGTGAGTGTATTATTTTAAGATACATTCTTTTAAGTGTGTGTGTGGAATAGGGTTCCACAAAAATTCTTTCTAATGCTAGGGGTTCCACGTAATCACCTTCTAATTCTAGGGGTTCCACGAAAACACATTCTAATTCTAGGGGTTCGACAAAAACACCTTCTAATTCTAGGGGTTCCATCAGATGAAAAAGTTTGAAGACCACTTCTCTGAAGAGAATGCGCAGTAGAACTCCTTTTTCGAAGTCGTAGGAGACTTGCAGATAGCGAGCAGAGAAGCAGACCGTTTTTAGAGGGTCGTGTCTTGTAAGCGAGGAGAAGAACGATGACTTGTGGAAGATGGTGGCTTAGCATGTTTTGTAATTAAAGCTTGAACATATATCTTGAGATTGATTACATGTTTTTTTTCCAATACGCTACACCGTATGTAACCTAAAATAATAAGAAATTGTTACGGTAAAGAATGACTTCCTTAAATCCAACCCTGAATCTATCATACAAGGAACGTTTCGAAATCAGGTTTCCTTATTTATTCATTTATTTGGAAAGAAAAATGGTACACGACGAGAAAAAACATTCACTATACGAAACCAAATTCGTTGCAGATTCAACGACGGAAGGAGTATCAGTTCAGAAGGAATGACACGTGCACAGAGCGTCGAAGAAAAGCGACGAAGTTATTGTAGTGCAAACCCCGATGGCAGACAGATGTGTGCTGACAACATTGTCGCCAATGGAAGTGTGGGCGATTAGACACGGAGAAATAATTTATCCGTCATCCACAAACACTTACAGATGTGTATGGTGAAGATGTACTGTCTCGTCAAATGTTTTGCTCCTGATAATTATAGTTCAGACTAGGAAGATCTGACAGAGAATATTGATGTGGGCATTTCTCTACATCCACGAATGAAAACGGCGTTGCTCCATTAGGTTTCCAGCTGTTCCCTAGATTGAAAGTCGAATTTTCAGGACGTAACTTCCAAAAAAACATTTAGAGGGGGAGAAGGCTGTGTGACATTTCCTTGTATATCGGAAGGCAATTAGTTTTAGTCGAATGATATCTTCAAACTGATGGCAGGCAGAGACAAATGTGTAAATGTCGGTGGCGACGATGTCAAAAAATGGGACAAGATTGACTTTGCCTGCATTATTTTTGCAATATAGTTTTCGTGCGAAAAAGACTTACTATCGAAACGTCCCTCATATTTAGTTTAATCTTTGACTTCCAACGCACAACAATATTGTTTTTTTTTCCTATTAAAATGCAAAAAAGAAAAAAAAATACAAGTTTTGAAAAAGCACTTTTTTTCCCGTTTGATTTTTATTCAACTTATTTAGGTTTGCACGATGAATTCATTGTATATAACGTAAATATTATTCTGAACCCATTTACTTACTTAGGAAACGATACATCATAGAAAGGAGGCTGAAGGATAGCAGCTGTTAAAGCTATCAAAGAGAAAAGAAAACATATAAATATGTTATAATAAAAAACTGAAGTTATATAAGTTCAACAAAACGTTGATGTATTTAAAAACAACATATGTTTTTCATGCATACCTACTACATTTGCTGTAACACCATAATACGCATTTACAAATGTTGGAAGGTACGACCCCCACGCAGTACGATCAGAAGGGAAGTCCAGACTTGCCCAGTTCAGCGCTCTGATATAATGAAATGAATTCATAACGTTTTGAAAGTAATCCGTTTCATTCAATTCTAGCTAAAATGAGAACAATAAATATCTTTGAAGAGTAAAATATAGCCAAAAATGTTGAAGTATACACTGTCGAGCCAAAAAATTATGAATACCCACACATTTTTTAATGAACTCGTCTGGATGACGTGGAAAGCAGTTGATTAAGAGAAAATATATTAAATATATTTAACTGCTGCTTGAGAAGAAAAGGAATCATTATTGTACTTATTTATGTGAGGGATGTAAAAGGGTGCTGGTCTATAAGCGAATCTGATAGAGGGCAGATTGTAATGACCCAAAGACTCGAAGTTAGTAACTCCAAAACCACCCGATTGTTAGCTTGTGTGCGATCTGCAATTTTTAGTGTTTCTGTAAAGTCTATAAATGATGGGGAAACCAGCAGTAGGTGCTTAGTTATTGGACGTCCACACATAACCAAAGAAAAAAGAGGCTAAGGACTCTCCAGCTTAATAAAGAAAAATCAAAGCCAAATCCGTCAGTTGACAACTCAAAATAATGCAGAGTCAAATGCAAGTATTTCATAAAGCACAGTTATGGAACTGTTGTATAAAGCCAACTGTACAGTTACAGAACTGTTGGATTGCTCAGCAAACGTCCAACTCGTGTGCCTATGTTGTAAAAGCGTTATAGTGAACTACATCTACAGTGGCCTAAGGGCATCAAGATTAAGCCATGAATAAGTAGAAGAGAGTTGCCTGGTCAGATAAACCATAATTTCTCATTCCTCATGTCGATGATAGTGTCAATGTGCACCGTCTTTCGAATGAACATTTGTTTTATCTATGTACAATATGTTATATGCTGACAGTTTTATGTTTTGAGGGATGTTCTCTGGGGGAGCTGAAACTCTTAGTTGCAGTAAAAAACACTAAGATGTCGTGGACTATTTGAGAGTTATTGAGGAGCAGTTGCACTCTTACATGGCGCCTGTTTTCCCAAAAGGAAAAATAGAATTTTCTTGAAGGATAATGCCACAAGTCAGAAGGCACGAATTGGGTTAGAGAGTTTCGAGAAAAGGCATAATATTCAATTCTAATTAATGTGTTGGCCGTCTTATTTGTTAGATCATAATCCGATAGAGCACATTTTGGGTTTTATAGAAGGAGAATTTAGAGATCAAACACAATCATGACGGAATATCTCGAATTTGAGTGATCTCGGTTTAGATATTTGACACACGTGACATCTACCAGGAGCTTGTGGCATCCATGTCAAGAAGAGTGGCAGTTGTTTTTCTGACCAAAGGTGGCGCAACGCGTTATTGAGTAGATGCTCATAATGTTTTGGCTCTTCAGTGCAGTCAATAAGGAAAAATTGTTATGTGTCCTATACAATTATACTTAATTGAGACTGTGGATAAACTTTTTTCAAAAGTGTTTCAAGGGGTCTGTTCGCTTACCTTTCACTAATCTATTGCGGGAAATTCTATTGATTTAAATATTGTTCAATTGAAAACTTTCTCCCAAAGAAGAAGATATGATATATGTAAATCATGTCTTATATTTAAGCATTAGCTTTTAGGTTCTATGAGAGAGATATAGAGAAGTTAGAAGTTAGCCGATAGAAGTTTGATATTAACGTAAAGTATTTGAAAATTAGACGACAGAAACTCGTCGATTGAACAATTAATTTTTATATAAATTTAATAACTGACAGTTAGTTCCCAAGAAATAGGAATTAGATTCAAATCGACCCAAAGCCACTTATTTCAGGTAGGAGTTTTGTTCATTTCCAAACTTATAAGTGACTCTATTTATAAATATTAAATGTCTCATCTTCCCGGCTTTCCCTCTAATACTTTGTATACGTGCATTTCCTTCTCTGGTTTTGTTAGATTTGTAAGAGGATAAATAAACTATATTGGTTTTGATTATGGCTGGTGTTCATTCTGACTATTTATCACTTAGGAATTTCAGGAGGAATGTCTTATATTGGCGACCAACTCACCCTAACCCTGAGAGAGGAATCGGTTCGAATCTTAAGGTCTTACCAGAACTTTTTTTCCGGTCAGGAAAATATTTTGAAGTTCATCAAGAATATTACGGATGACATTAACTATTATAGGATACCCACAAATTTGGCTTGCGCTTATTTAAAAGGTCATCTCAGAAAGAGCGAAAGAATGGTTCGAGGTAATAGGATACGTAACAGGGACCGGGTCTGAGACAGATTTTGAGCTTTTGAAAGAGGCATTGATTAATAACTTTTCCGTGGTCTAAAATAGATTGAAACTGAGAAATCCGAGTTCTTTATATCAAACAAGTTAGAGGTCAGGCACGGTTAGATCAGATTATTTAAATTACTAAATTTTACAATGCCAGAGTAAGACATAATAAATCATATAGTAATGAGGTTATCCACCACAGGTGATTGATTATGTGGAAGTCTGAAACTTCAAAACAAAGCCACAACTTTAACAATTGGTAGAGAAGCAAGAGAAAAGGCACGGGTGCACTGGAAACTATAGTCCGAGTACTAATGTTGGAAGGCAAAAATAGAATTCGAGGAGAAGGTTGCCTGACAGGCGTATAGATGGAAACTGGCGTGATGGGGGTGCTGTACATAGACTGATGGATGCAAGAGGTGTAAACGGTGATTAGACTGGTTTCAGGTACCACAGGGATGAAAATAATCAAGGGTACAAGAAACACAACATCTGAAATAATCACGGTGACCGTGGATCCGATAATCGGATGGTGCGAAATGATTATGTCAACAGAGAAAATAGAAACCAAAGGATTAGAAATGATATACGAACTAGAAGGAATTTAAACTAATGAGCGTTCAATATACGGAAAATAATCGAAAGCAATTTGAGGAAAAACGTCCCATTCAAATCGGAGCTTTACGATTACGTCCGGGGGACCTACCGTATGCCAATTCTGTTACATGACACCTTTATTAAGGCATTATGGAATACAGAGGACGAAAATTCTTTTATTTCCGCAGAAATATTCAAATTCCATTTTTCATTCAGAAAAAAAGAGACATTCGGATACAGAGGTGGTCACAGTACAGCGCGCAAAATGTATGAATTTGGGGATTGTTGAATTGCAGGCCAGTATTCGTGAATTTACAAAACTTTAGAGTTTCCATGTTGTGACGGATCTTTACGCATTCTTCAACTAATCCTCTTGCGAATTCTTTGGAGCCAGAAAATCTTAACCAATCTTCTCCTAAGAGAAGGAAACGTGACATGTAAGTTAAGTTTATTATATATATGCCTACTTCACGTGTTAAAGAGTTAGGGAATTATGAGGGGATAAGAAGTGAAGAGAATAGTGAATAGTTAGTGAATTGGCCGTGATGGGAATAGGTAATCAAAAAAGTTAGAAAGTCAGAAGTTTAGTTAACTAGAAGTATCAAGAAAGATTCAGGGTAAAGATTAAATTGTAGCGGATTATCATCAGGAAGAAAATGTATTTACAATTTATTAGAAGACTGCTTAAAGTCAGGTACTGTCAACTTCATATTACCTTGATGATTAGAGTGTTAAAGTAGTATTTCGGACATTAAATACTTAGCTTCGGTCTAAAGTACTATTAAGGAGGAACCGCATTAATATATGTATCTCCCCAAACGCGAATCTCGTCTCTTCCCTTTATTGCATGACAGAAGTATCTTAGTTATAGTGTTATTTGTGTTTGAGGTGTTTAAAGTGATAAATAAAATAGTTGAAATTTACCATGTCGCATGATCCTTTATTTCCATCCACACCTCTAGCTGGGTCACAGAGTACAAGGGATTTAAACTCGCTTCAATGTTATAGAGGAGATGTATTATTAATGCATCCTGGGATTTTATTTTATGAGGGCAACAAAAATATCTTTGGATTTTGATAAAAAATAAAGTTGGTAATTCTGGATTCGGAGATTAGGGTAGTACCACTCAAACAAAGAAGCAAGTAGAGATCGATCTCTCTCGTACGAAGTTAGATGAAAATCAAAAACAAGAGTTGTAAGCATTATTTGAAGTTTTAGGGGACTTTTTCCTAATAAGTCGGGGCTTACCCATGTTTGGTATCATGAAATAGAAAAGGGTGACAAATCACTAGTTGTGTCAAGGCCATATAGATACGATCGAATCAAACAGAAAACAATTGATTATCATGTCAGAAAAGTGTTATAAGAGGGCACAAAATTATACCTATCTAGTCCCCAGTAGTTTAGTAGTTTTATGCTGTAAGATTAACTGTTTGCCTCCAGAATTAACAGAGGCCTATCGTTTTGGGATAGATTAACGAAAATTAAACGCGACAAATAAATATCCTTGATATCCACTACCACTCATAGAGGACTTAATTACAAATATATCTCATATTCGAATAATGCTCACGTTGTATCTTAGGGCGGGATATTTCCAATTAGCAGTTATAATGGAAGAGCTATTCCAAAAACCGTGTTTGTCAGGAAAAATAGAACTCGTGCCTTTAAAGGGATGCCTTTTGGTCTCTCCGGCTTGGCTCCGAATTTTCAAAAGGCGATAGATATTATAGTTAAACCTTTTATTGGGAGGTTTGTGAGTGTTTATATGGACGATGTTATTATTACGCCTCCATTGTTTACACAACATGTGGAGCATTTAAGGAAAATTTTTAGGTAGTTTCAGAAAGCTGGTTTGACACTGAACCAAGCAAAGTGTCATTTTGCGAGAGAAAAGTTGAAATGTTTAAGTTTTGTGATAAGTCATGAAGAGAGGTTCGAAAAGATGAATCGAAAGAGAAAGCAATCACAGAGATGAAACCTCCGAGGAATGCACACGAGGTAGAGAAGTTATTTGGCATGACGGGTTGGTACCAAATATTTTTTTGGGGTTATGCAGAAAAGTGTGTTGTTATACGTATTAAAAAGAAAGAAAGTTAAATTTGTAGGATCCTTGAAAGAACAAGCAGCATTTGAGGTGATAAAGGTAGTAGTAACGGAAGAACCAGTAATGGAACTACCTGATTTTGAGATCCAGTTTGAATTGTATACGGATACAGTGGCAGAAAGGAAATGTTTGGTGGTCCTTTGGGAATTAAACAAATTTAGGACCTACTTAGATCAATTACCGGTGAAACTAATTACAGACCACGCAGCAATCGCAATGCTGACGCAAGGCAAAAATTTGTCCAGCAGAATGGTACATTGGGCACTTAAGTTGGCAGAATTCCCTATGGATTGGAAATATAAACCGGAACTTAGAATGTGTTGACGGATTTGTTATCTAGAAATTCAGTAGAAAGCACTGAGGGATCTTGTGTGTTTATTCGATCGTTAGTGTTGTCGTCTAGGGATGAACTTATTGAAGAACAAAGAAAGGGTCCTGAGTTAGGTCATATTTATATCTATATTTAGAAAATACTGAAGACAGTTCAGTTAAAGCGGTGTTTTGCAAAAATTGGTCTCAAGATTTTAAGCTTGTGAATTATTGACTATTTTATGCTAAATATTTGTCGACTTTTAAAGAATTTAGAGTTTACATACCAAGATCATTAAGCTCAGATGTTACACGTGAGTTCCAAGACAATCCTATGTCTGGACACCTCGGTAAAAGAAATACTTACTTAATAATGATAGATTCTTGTTAGTTCCCATATATGCGTAATTTATATCTGAATTATTATTCTAAACGTGACATGCCAGAGTGTTAATAATAAAAAACGCGTTACTAGCTGGTCGTTTATTACCTATTGTGGCTAAATACCCGAATGAAATAATTTCGTTAGATATGTTAGATATTAATGATGAAGAGTCTAGAGAAGATCAGTGAGAAGCTGAGGAGAGAGAAAGTCCGGCCAGGGAGGAAAGCACTAAAGTGGAATAATTGCAGGGCAAAAGGTAAAGAAGTACAGGGTCTTCTTCTGCAGTGAGTAATGAGAGGTGAAAACTACACAGAAAGCATAATAAATAGAAACAGAATATATGGAAGAGAAAAACTCATTCTTCGCTACAAGAGGACAGAGTAGAGAAAAAGGCACTATGGATTGAAGAGAAAACCACCTTCTTCGCTACCTGCAAAAAGACAGGTATGTTAAGAGACGACCACATGAGAATCACAAGTGGAAGAAAAGGCCTGCTGCACAGTCACATCAATATGGTCTAAAGACGAAGAGAAGACCCAGTAGAAGTAACAACCAGGAAAGTTGGAGATCCAAAGGTGAAACATCGAAAGTAGAAGGCCGGAAGAAACCAGAATAGCTGCAAAAGCAGACAAGTCCATATTTACTTAGAAGGAGAGCGGCTGTCACCGAAGGACAAGTGAAGCCAAGACGGATAAATCCATATTCACTTACATTGGTGTCCCAAAGTTAAGCATAAATTGTAAAATGCGAAAAATATGGAGTAAATATTCGTAAAATTATTCCAAATTTCCTGCGGATATTAATTGGGTAAAGAAGAAACAATAGGTTTATGCAAAACTTTTCAGTCGACTACGTCCTGCGCGAAACACCGGCGCATGTCGGAACGCGGAGAAACCGATTCACGCAGCATAGGCATTTCAGACAAAATTCGTGCAACTGCTGTGCGAAGGAACGTTTTTAACCATCAAACAAGGGAAATGATGGCACAAAGATGCCAATTGGACATGTTTACGAAAGAAAGAATCGTTGGAATGCTGGAATTCTCAGGATCACAAACCGAAGTGTCTCGAATTCTGAATGGGGACCAGTCTGTGATCTCAAGACTGTGGCAGAGGTTTCAAAGAACGGGAGATGTTACCCGACAACCAGTATCAGGTCGACCAAGAGTCACAACCCCTAGCAAAAACCGATATCTGGTAATAAGCACGCGACGTCAGAGGGTTAGTACTGCCAGAGCACTGGGTTCGGCACTCACAGTCGCCACAGGAATACGAATTTCGAGACAAACTGTTAACAGGAAACTCAATCATGCTGGCATGTATGGCAGAAGACCATCAGTTTGCATTCCCCTCACGTCTGTGCATAAACACGCTCGTTTGAACTGGAGTTTGAACCATCAACATTGGAGTGTGGGAGAGTGGTCCAATGTGATGTTCAGTGACGAGTCCCGGTTTAGTCTGAGTAGTGAATCTCGGCGGGTAACGATATGGAGAGAACGTGGAACACGTTTTGAACCAAGAAACATAACGGAAAGACATTATTTTTCCGTCAAGGGTATGGCCAGGCATCATGATGGACGACCGCACAGACTTCCATTTCTTTGACTAGGGGTCTGTGACTGCTCAAAGATACAGAGACGAAGTTCTTGAGCCTTATGTTTGCTTGTCTCCAGGTGCTGTCGGTCCTGACTTCATATTCATGGATGATAATGCCCATGTCACCGAGAGGTGCTGATTGATGACTTCCTTGAAACGGAAAACATCCAGCGCATGTCGTGGCCTGCGAACTCCTCTGATTTATATCCTATCGAGCATGTATGGGATATGCTCGGGAGACAATTTGCAGTCTTTTCGCACTCACCAAGCTCCGTTACAGAAATGAAGACAGCTCTCCAAGAAGCTTGGAACCGTTTGAGCCCACAACTCATTCATCATCTCATAGCAAGTATGGTAAATCGCTGTGCTGCGTGCCTGGCTGTCAGAGGTGACCACACGCCTTATTAAACTGCAGCATCAGTATTTTATTTAATGTTTTCTTTCCTTTTTTCTTTAAAGTGTGAATCCTTGCTATGCTCAGTTTTTTTTCCAACTGCTACTTTGGATAGTAAAATTAATTATTATCGTTCTTTTGATTTTCTTCCTTATTTTATAACCATTTTACACTCGCATGTCACATTTCCCGCCATTCTGATTTACAGTTCCTTCTTTATTCACATAATTATCAATTGTGCTTAACTTTTGGACACCAGTGTAGAAGTATAAATATAGCCCCCGAAAGACAAGCGCTGCCAGGAAGGACAAGTCCCCACCCACCTAAAGGCAGAACGGAAGCCATCGAAAACCCAGAACTGTTCTTATCGAATCAAAAGCAGAGTAGAAAGAAACAAGGAGGCAAGGATAAGAAGTAGCAGCTTAAAGCCGCGGGAACAGATCGACCCTACAAGGTGCTCAGCGGAAATGATTCAACAACAGCTGTATTCGCTTCAGAAGAAGAAAGAAGGTGTAAATCGTTCTCAAAATTAGGTAATTTGGTATTTTTTGATGGTATTGTGAATCACATCAGCTCTATTTAAATATTTTAAATTGAAATTTGAAGTTATCCGGCGAAAATTTGGATATAGGGGACTACTGCATTTTTTAACAGGATAATGACGCCAAGTACTCTGCTTTCAATATACGCCACTGGTGTCTCTATAACTATCCAAAATTCTGAAAAAACCTCCTCAATCAGTTTATTAAGCCCAGTAGAACATATTTGGTGAGAATTTGATTTTAAAACAAAGAAAACATGGCATATAAACACATAATGGGAAGTAAAAACAATAATAACAGAGGCATGAAGGAAAACCGATGCAGAAATTACTAAAAACTGATTAAATCTATACCAAAACATTTAAAAGTTATTGTGGACACTAAAAGATGTTCTACTAAGTACTAAAGTAAGAAAGAAATACAATATTTAAAGCTAAATTGAGATTTTTGTTAGGTGTACGAAGACTTTTGTGGCATAATTTTTCAATAGCTTTTTGATTATTAATTTTTAAAAATAATAGTTATATCATTTTTAAAAAAAATAATTATGTCATTCTATTAAGAACAAGTTGCAGACATCATAAAAAATTCCAATTCCAATATATTAATTTTTATTAGTGGAAAACATTAAATTTGATAGGAAATTGCAAGTGTACGAACACTTTTGAGGCCCACTGTATGTATGTATATGATACCTAGTTTGGACAGGGCGTAAATAGAAACAATTAACAATAATTCTAACAGCGCAGCGCGAAAGGGAAGGGGAGTTTCATAAAAAAACAGATGGTGTTTATGTATGTGAAATTGTGTATTTTAAAGTGATTAGTATTAGAAATATATGTATGACTCGTATATATATTGATGATAACAATATTGAATATATAGATGTAAATTTTTATGGGGTAACGATCCCGTTTACATTTCAGGTACGGTTGGGTGTGCAAATCTGATCAAGAATAAGATTAACTTCAAAATTTTTTCGACAAGTCTTGAATCAGTACTAAAAATTATTAAAGCAATTTTTGTCGGGTCGTTGAAACCCTCATATAAATCACGTCTTGATTTTTTTTGAAACCCTAAAGTAAGTGATAAGTTTTTGTGATGACTGTCAGTTGGTCAGTTACTTGTGAACGTCAGGATAACCAGATATACATGATCGAAGATCTCTTTGGATCTGGTATCTATTTTAAGAAAATGCTTTACCGATTTGTTGGAAAGCTGAATTTCTGCATACATTTTATCCACTCTCAAAGAATTCGATTATTATTGCCCGTCTCCACAATCAATTAAATTTTTGATGATGTTACTGCCATTGAAAGTTTTCTCTTTATTCAAGTGCGTGATGCCAGTGCGTTGAGAGAAAGCATTGACGAGGACTCTTTATATTTAATTAACAGAACGTACTGAAGTGAATGAACGTACATTAATAGAAAACATTACAGTAGCACCAAAGCCGTTGTACATCATATACGGCATAAAAAAAGATCGCACAAAAATAAAATCGCAAAAAACAAACAAACAAATCACACAAAAATTAAACCGCTTAAAAAAGGATCGCACAAAAATAGGTTATTTTTCATTAATACACGAAATGCGCATTATGTAACACTATATCATTACTTATTTTGAGAATTTAGAAATAATGACGTTGTGACGGATCTATACGCGACCTCCTACTAATAATCCTCTTGGGTATTCTTTGGGGCCAGCAAAATTCACCAATCTTCTCCTAAGAAGGAAACGTGATATGCAAATTTAGTTTATTATACATATTTCTAGTTAGCGAGTTAAAAGGTTAGTGAGTTAGAAGTGAAGAGAATAGATAACAGAAAGTTAGAAGGTTAGAAGTTTAGTTAACTAGGGGTGACAAGAAAGATGCAAGGGGAAGACTACCATAAATGGTTGATAAGTTTTTGTAAAAGTTATAGTCAGGAAGAGATATAGATAATTTGAATTGATTAGAAGATTGCCTACGTTCAGGTACTGTCATCTTCATATTACGTTGATATTTAAAGTATTAAAGTCGTTAAGCAGACATTAGGTACATATCTACTATGTAGAGTAATATTAGAGAAGAACCATTTTTATAAAGTGGTTATTAAATGTATTCTCCCTAAACGCGACTCTCATCCCCTCCCTTTGTTGTCTGATGGGATCATCCTATTGTATTGTTTGCCTTGATTTGAGTCGAATAAAGTGATAAATAAAATAATCGGAAGTTATGTCGAATAAACCTTTACTTCCTTCCACACGTTTAGCTGCTTCACAGCGTAGAAGTGAACTAGGTTCGTTTCAACGTTAAAGTAATTCTACTTACTCCTTCATAAGCTACATCTACTTGATCAGGATCCAATATAAAATCTGGATATCCTACCGCATCTATAATGGAATCAACCTGAAACACAAGAGAAAAACTCTTACAGTAGTTATTTTTATCCCTACTTTTTGCTAAGAAAAAAGTCATGGGAGTTAATAATTTTATAAATAAAAATGAAATATTCTCTTTGATATTATATGCAGAAAATTATTGAGCGTGAGTACATTTAGTGAAAATCAACTGAATGAAGCTTACTTTGCAATAAATACTGGATGCGGCTACTTTATTTTAAATTGTGCATATGACAAATTTTGTACTTAGTTTCTATCTACACTCAAGAGCCAAAACATTATGACCACCTTACATTTTGCAATGAACTGGCCTGGATGACGTGGAAGGCACATGACCAGGTGGAATTGGTGTTTAACTGCTGCTAGAGAGTCTGAAGAACCATTCTTTCACACTTACTTTTGTGTGTGATGGGAGAGGCTCCGGATCTAAGTGACTTTGATAGTAGATTGTGTGTGTAATGGATCGAAGGCTCGGAACTAGTATTTCCGAAACTGCACGACTCGTGGGTTGTTCGCGATCTACAGTTGTTAGTACTTATGCAAAGTGGATGAATGACGGTGAAACCAGCAGTAGACGACATTGTGTTGGACGTCCACACGCTAACAAAGAAAAAGGTCGTCGGAGACTGTCTCGCATGGTGAAGCAAAACCGCAGCCAGACAGGGGCTCAGCTGACAGCCCAATACAATGCAGGGTTAAGTAGAATAGTATCGGAGCACACTGTGTAGCGGACACTGTTGGATATGGGTTACGCAGCAAACGTTCTTTTTTCAAGTCCTAGTTTTTGTGTTCTTGCTTGAAAGCGTCACTTCTGACCATACATTCCTACACAAAAATGTATGTTTTAGTAAGATGTACCACCCCTCAAAATTTGCCCTATGACAGTACCCATAGGACAAAGTTACATACGTTAGTTACGTACCTTATCTGCGGCAAATTTTTGTGTTTCCGGATCCATCCATTTCAACGAAGGAAAATTATCTTTAAATGATTCTTTGATTCCCTGAATCATATTCTCAGCCTAAAAGACAAACATTTTTATGTTAAATAATAAAAACAAAATAATAGCTACATATAAATTGTTTTTCGTATTCATTTAACAATGTCGTTAAGCACATATGTTTTAATAAGCACATGTTAATATGTTTTAAATGAGCGCATATTTTTCTTTTTTTTTGAAGTAAGTACTTACGGCCTACTATTGCAATTAAAAAAATTAATTAAAAATGTTATTTAGTTATCTTATTACCAAGAATGTTTCTGCTTTTTCCGTCATTGCAGATTTTCATTTTTTCTTTCAGCACTTGTGTAACAATGGCCTTTCCACGAGATCTGTCATCTCTAACTCGGGTTTTCTTCCGTTCAATCAAATTATCCCTTTAAGATAGAAAAGCTCCTCTATACAAATTTAAATATCCCAGCCGAATAGTGTATAAATTGCCCCTCAGATAGATCAACGATGTGTGACAATTAAATAACCGGACTGGTACTAAAAATTATCTTTATTGGAATCAACATACAAATACCTTTTTCTCCCCTTCAACATATTCTCCTTCCCTATAAATACATATCTGCATACAGGTTTTCCACCATTCAAAGCAGTAATGCGGTTCATTAGGTGTCACAATCTTCAGTAAGTGTGCCGTTTTTGCCTTCACCTATCCTACAGACTGAAAATTTGTTCCCATAAAAGCATTTTTTCACTTTTAGGGACAGGTAGAAGTCGCATGGTTTAGATGTGGTGTTTACAGAGGATTCTCGAGCAGTATTATGCGTCTGTCCTCCAAGAACTGTTTTATAGAGAGCACAATGTGCACCGAAAGGCTGTATTGGTGCAAAATCCACGAGCTGTAGCTCTTCATATCTTGCCATTTCTTCCTTGCTCTTTCTCTGAACTTTCTTAGGGTTCCAATGCAGTACTGCTGTTTTACAGCTTAGCCTCGAGGTACCCATTTTATCATGATGATGAAATCGAACAAAAAAGATGAGCCTCACTTGTTACTGATGACATGGATTAAAGCTCATCAAATTCAGGAACCTCCCTATCTTCCGAAAACCGTTTGTGCTTTTCAAAAATTTGACTATGCAACATGTGCAATTAGGGATTGCAATATCGGACCAAAAGTTCAATACCGGTATTCGGTATTTCTTAGAATTTAATACTGGGGTACCGGCTTTAATACTGGCATTAGAAATTTTAGAAGAAAAG
Source organism: Trichonephila clavata (assembly GCA_019973975.1). Classification (NCBI taxonomy): domain Eukaryota; kingdom Metazoa; phylum Arthropoda; class Arachnida; order Araneae; family Nephilidae; genus Trichonephila; species Trichonephila clavata. The sequence continues at coordinate 39,323 of BMAO01036279.1, forward strand.
GAAACACGGATGTTTATTTATTTTACTTGCCAGTTTTATTAGCGAGTGTAAATATCCCAAGAAATAATTTGTAACTTATAAATTATAACAGTATATAAATAATCACAAAAAATAACTAAATAAAGGAACATCTTATTTATTTAAATCACAAAAAAGTGTAGTTATCACTATTCACACACAGTCTGTGGTGCTATTAAAAAAATTTGTAATGTTCTTCATGTTTAAAAAGATAAATTTTTGAAAAGTTTTCTTAAAAAACATAGAGCATCAATTGTACTGTCATTAAGTCTGGATCACAATTTTGTGCAAATACACTCATGTCCATAAATAAAGGATAATGAAGTTCAGGCAAGGAAAGAGACAGAAGCAAAACAAATTTGACTTATTTGTAAAGTCTATTTAATAAACAAAAGGTAAAGAGCACAAAAAAGATGCTATATGTTTGACATAATTAATAAAAATTGCAATTTTTACACCTTGGAGCAAATTTCAAAACAGAACCTATTTACAAAAAACAGTATAACATAGTTAGTATGATGGTTAATACGGAGTATGTCTCCCGGAAAATGCAATACAGGCCTTACAACGCCTACGCATGCTGAGTATCAAATTATCAATCTGATCTTGGGGAATATTACACCACTCATCAAGCAATGCCCTCCGAAGTTCCGGTAGACAGGTGGGAGGGGGTTGACGGGCTGCAATTCGTCGGCAAGCATATCCCACACATGCTCTATTGGATTCAAGTCCAGTGAGTATGCTGGCCAATCCATACGGGTGATATCCTCCGATTGAAGGCATTCGTCTACAATGTTTGCACGGTGAGGACGGGCGTTGTCATCCATAAACAGAAATTCAGCACCCATGGTCCCCGAAACAAACGTACATGTTGTTCCAGAATGACATCCCGATAGATGTGGCTGTCATCGTTACACTCTGAACATGCAGGTCAGTTCTGGAACCAAGAATAATTCCTCCCCAAACGAGCCATCCTGCACCACCGTAACGGTGTCGTTCAATGGTGTTCTCTTGGTGGTAACGGGTACCTGGCGCTCTCCATATGAAAGTCCGGCGAGAATCAGACTGCAAACTAAACCTGGACTCGTCGGAAAACATACACAAGACCACTGTTGCGGTGTCCACAATGCATGCTCTCTACTCCAGGTTAATCGCAGGCGACAGTGAGTTGCGGTAAGGGGAACACATCTGACAGGCCTACGAGCATATAGACCAATGTGCCCTAAGCGTCTGTACACGGTCTGCCTTGAAACTGTCGTACGGTAGCTGAAGAGAGCTGACGAGATAGGTCTGATGCTGTGCTCCGTCTGTTTCTTTTGGCAGTAACTGCCAAATACCGGTCCTCATTCGGCGTTGTAACTCGGGGGCGACCTGTGCTGTAACATCTACTCACATTACCATCATCTTGGAATCGTTGCCAAAGCCTGGAGATGACACTCTGGGTGATTCCAAGTTCCTCGGATACTTCCAGCTGGGTACGTCCACATTCCAGTCGTCCGATAATTCTACCACGTAAAAAATCATCCAAATGCTTCCTTTGTGCCATAACTATGCGGTTATTGCACTGAAAGGCTTTTAAAGCGCTTGTGAACAATTTTACTTCTTTGCACCATTCCTTATATACCCCTCTCTTACACTCTCGTCATTGTGACGTACTATCCGCGCCATCTGGTGGTTTCCTGTAATTTGCATATTCTTCTTCAAGATGTGTGTGATAATTCTACAGGTGAAATTTTTATTTTAGAGTTCAATTTCTGTGTGATTCTGAATTATCCTTAATTTATGGACATGAGTGTAATTACCAACTGTCGAAACCGCTCCTTCGGCATTTACGCTAGTTTGTGGTACTATTAGCAATGAGTGGTATACTTTTTATAAGTATTTACATCAAATAAATCGATTTCTCGTCGGATGATTTTGTATATAACTAATTTCTGTGCTGTATTTTGTTTTGTCGAATTTTTTTTAGTTATCGCTAATTCTAATTTTTGTTCGAGAGACAGTTCCTTTTCACTATTGACATTAGTATCATCATCATCATCATCGATAATTGGACCGAATTCTTCTGAATGTAGAATGGTTTTTACGTAAAACGTTTTAAGAAAATTTAGTATAAAATTTATAAAATTTGATTTGGTTAATTTCTTTTCTTCTTAAATCGAGAACATTTTTTTACATTGTGCCATCATATTTTTTCATCATATAAATAATGAAACAAAACCGAGGTATTATCAACTGATATTTTTACGTTATTTAAAGTTATTCTTATTCATTATTAGAGGTTATTATTTATGAGTATACAAACATATATAATTAATCTGAAAAACATTTTTTGAACCTGAAAGAATGATACAATGGGAATAAGAAACTCAACAATTTAGAAAGAATCGAAATATTACGCATTTTCTTCAAAAGTACAACCTTGGTTTCTAGGGATACGAATATCAGACTACGAATCCTGTGCAAGTGCAGGATCACCCTGAGCTGTAATAGGATATTTTTGGCTTCGGATGATTCAGATATTTTATAACTTCTCTTGATCGTACCATGCAACTTTGTATTGAGAGTCTAATTAATATATTTCCTTCCTTAGGGAAACATTTTAGTAATGGGTGTTGATGGATGAAGGAAGGCAGATATGTCTATATTTTTAAGTTCAGATTAATAGTCTTTTGTCCCGTTTTATCTGGCAATGAAAAAATCAGATGATGGATTTAATGAGTTGCCTTAGAAATGTAGAACCAGCTAGGAAAAATAAAAATAAGAATATTGGAATGAGCGGAATAAAGTCGTTTATAAAATCTTCACCTTCTGAAATGGATGTAAAATTATTTCATTTACATTTTAATCATGGTGCAATAATGAACACTATAACATAAACACAAAGACGTATAATATTTTGCTATGTTGGCGATCTCTGAAAATATAAAGAACAATTAAAAAAATTTCTAGTAAATACCGAAATTCGATATTTAAACTTGCGAATACCGGTATTTCGAAACTGTACAAATGTCTCAAAATACCGGTATTCGGTATTCCGGTATTTCGGTACTGCAATCCCTACGTGCAATCATCCCCAAACACCTCTTTTAAAAATTTAACATATTCAGTACAGTGTGTTTTTAATTTCAAACTATGCAATTACACATTTATGTGCAGCTTGAGTTTTCAATTCTATTGTTAGTTCATTCTCTCCCTCTCTCTCTCTATCTTTCTTCTCTCTTTCTCTCTTCTCTCTTTTCTCTCTCTTTCTCTCTCCCTCTCTCTCTCTCTTTCTCTCTCTCTCTCTATATATATATATCTTGCTCAAATTTTCGATCGGAAATAAAATACTTTCTATTCATCCAGTCAAGTTCAAATACATTTTTTTAAAAATTGTATTGCATGCACTTGATGTTAATACAGTTTTTTCAAATATTAACGCATTAACTAAAGAATAAGTAATAACAAAGAAAAACAATAGTCCAGCACCATATACAGAAAAGAAAATCGATCGTTGTGTCCCTGTAGTGAAATGGACTTCTAATCAAAAGGTTATGGGTTCGAATTCAACAAGGAATGCCCTAATTTCTGAAAATGTTATTTCTTTTTCAGTACACTATTCTATAAGAATAATTAAATTTAATTAATGAATATGTAAAAACAGTAATAAGCACAAAAAATAGTCCAATACCATTCACAGAAAGGAAAATGGAAAATTGCAAGGAAACCGCTTTATACTTTGCCTTTTAATATTGTGATTCTGTCATAAGTGCATACAAATTTATATTCATTGAAACTTTTTTATTAAAAGTAACTAAAATAAAATTTTATTTTGTTGACCTAAGTTAGAATTGACTTAATTTTTTTTTATTACTTGTTATATTTATCATGATCACGGCACCTCGACACAACAACATCTTACTCAAATAAGGAGGGGGGAAAAACTGAGCTAGATAAGGAGATGGGGAGAATAACGTTCCACCAACACCGGAAGGATTAAGGTCAACTACATTCCATATCCACTCCTTAACCCCAAGCCTAATGGCTAGGGCATGCGCGGTCCAGAGAATGTAATTCACACACCTTCTATTGGATATTGTAGAGAAGAAAGATGCCGATGAACGATATTTCTACAATAACTAGTGCCTGAATAATAACTGTGTAGGTCCTTGTACGACACAAGATTACGAAGGATTTCTACTATGACAAGTCTGAGAAGTTACATTTCCTTTCAGGTGAGTACCAATTAATACATACCATTTAGCTTGTCTTATCCGCATATAGAGTACCTATTTCTAAAGTTTAACTTATTAGAAGTAATTTATTGTAAATCTTGTAGCAATCATTTCGAGTTCAATTCAATGGCTTCAACACCCATATATGCAGTTTCAGTATCCCACCTGGAATCAAATCAGGGAGCGCGATCGTCAACTCAACTAGCATGAATAGGAGGAGGTACTGCGACATATGTATCATCGATATATCCCTTCTCATATTTTATCTATATTTAACACTAGAACGTCCGTCGGTGTTAATTGGACACCTGAGCCTGTGTGTGTGTGTTTACTTTGTTCTACTCTCTGCATTTTTGCAGTTAATTTGAAAAATTTTCGTGACCGATAGAAAGCATTGGAGAATCTAAGATATCTTGTGCGGTTATTCTATCGTTAGTATTGTCGTCTAGGGAGCAACTTATTGAGGAACAGACGAAAGATCATATGAGTTGGGTCATATTTATCGATATTTAGAAAATACCAAGGATAGCTGAGTTAACACGGTGGCTTGGGATAATTTGTCTCTAGATTTTAAACTTGTGGACAGTATGCTATTTTATGCTAAATAATTGTCGTCTATCAAAGAATATTCCACAAACATTAAGATTAAATGCTATGCACCAGTTCAATGACAGTACTGTGTCTGGACACATCGGTAAAAGAAAGACTTACTTCAAGGCAAAAATTGCAAAGAATTAATGTTATTCACCACATTTATAAAATTAAATCTTCATATGTTGTTACTTAAAGACTTCGTTAGTAATTCATGCATTATACTGTACTCAAATAGGAGATGAATGAAATGCAAAATTAAAATAATTTGTAGTTTCATACTTTATTTCAGCCCTCCAAAATTATAAACAAAGATTAATTTGACTGCATTGAATAGCTTAGGATAATATTAGACTGACGTATTAAAACAACGCCACAACAACGCGTGGCCGGGTCATCTAGTTATTTTACATAATATTTAAATAATTTCAAATAAATTTTACCTACCATTATTTTACTGTCGCCCGGGAAAGCTTCTCTTACAAACATGGCACTGAGAGCAAAACCAACTGAATCCTCAACTTCTGAGACGCAAAACATCCAACGTTTTCCTGCACCACTGACGTCGTCGATGAAGCTTTCTTTTGCTTCGCGGAAAGGCTTGGAAAGCTTACTCAACTTACTATGCACCAAAATCCACGCTAAATAGTTAGCGATTGTTCTAAAAGAAAAATATAGAAGATTGATTTATTCTGGCCCTACTAAAACGGTTTTGATTTTGTTTTCTTACATTATACTTTAAGATCCACATCACAATTACTGCCGGGTGGTACAAATTCTTTTTTGAGTTTTTACATCAAATCAAAATTAAAATCACTCACCTATCTCATTCTAAATGCGTCCTGTATCAAAGTTCCTTGTGGACCTCTTAAAACTTTTCGATTTTTTACTAACACAAGTTGGGGCCCCGTAACACTGATGCGGCTGATACAGAGGTAGATACACCACTGCTTAAGGTGATCGACTAAGTTCGGAACAATAATTTTGCAAAAACTTCTAAATGTATTTTGTTTTAATATTTAGTGTAAATTTTAATAAGAACATACACATAAAATTGTTTTCATAAAATTATTACAATACAAAATTTTTAAGTGCAATATTCTGGCAAAAAACAAAAAAGGAATAATATTTTTTCAAAACAGTTTCCTTTTATAAAAAATGCTTCTATAATACACTGCTGGCCACCGTAAATGCAACACCCTGAAGGAAGCACGCAAGTAACATGAAATTTACAACATGCATTAGCGGAGGTGAGATATGCAAATGATTAGAATTTCAGCGCAGACACACATCAAGCACGCATGTGGCGCCACCTCAAAGCGCTATTTAAGGCTTGGAGATTTCGACAATTTCAAGTTCGGCAATTGTGTTTTTCTTGTGGTTTTTTCAAAAAACGATCAGTTATGCCTCGTAAAAAACAGCGATGAGCTTTTGATTAAGTATCCAAGTTCTACAGAGGAAGGATAGTGGCCTACCGAGATTGTGGATTATATTTCAGGGAAATCTGTTTTCGTGTTGGACGAAACCAAATAACTGTAATGCGGATATGTGACCGTTGGATGCAGGAGGGTACGACGGACCGACGTGGTCGAACGCATCCACCTCTCAGTCCACCACTTCACGTGAGAACAGGCAAATTGTGCGCATAGCAGTGACGGATCGCTCAGTCACATCACGAACCATAGCACAGCACATTGAGTCTGAAACGCATCATTGGTCTGTCCGCAAGACGTCCATTGCTTGGTCTATCCTTGACGCAGAACCACAGACGTCTCCGCCGCCAATAGTGCGATGAAAGAAGGATGTGGGCGGCAGAATGGAATGAAGTTGTCTTTACTGACGAGTCACACATCTGTCTGCAACACCACGATGGTCGGATTCGAGTCTGGAGACACCGTGGAGAAAGGATGCTGAACAGCTGCGTTATGCAACGACACACTGGTCGTGCACCGGGTATTATGGTATGGGGCGCGGTATTGGATATCACTCTCGCACTCCTCTAATACGCACTGCTGGTACTTTAAACAGCCAGCGCTACATCTCCGCGGTGTTGGAGCCAGTTGTCCTTCGTTACCTCCACGGCTTGGCCACAGCCATATTTCAACAGAATAATGCGAGTCCACACGTGGCACGCATTGTCCAAAGGTTCTTCGTCAATGACCAGATTGAATTGCTTCCCTGGCCGGCTCGCTCTCCGGATCTTTCGCCGATAGACCCAGATTACACCCACAGCTGCCACACCAGATCAACTTTGGCAACGTGTGGAAGCTGCTTGGTCTGCTGTACCCCAAGAACACATCCAAAGTGTGTTTGAATCAATGCCGAGGCGTGTGGCAGCGGTGATCTCCAACAATGGCGACTACTCTGGCTACTGATTCTGGCAGGAACCACGCTTCACAGAAGTCTATAAATTTAATCATTTGATACTTGGTCAACATGTTATCTACAAAATAAATTTTGTTGTGCTATCTCTTGTCTTTCTTGGTGTTGCATTTACGGTGGCCAGCAGTGTAATATTACTTTGTCCATATATAGCTAAGATACATTTACAGAGCTTGAAATAAGAGTTTTGAGACATATAACTAATAAATTAATACATTTACATTTGAATATATCAGTTAAGAGGATTTTAAAAAAAAACACCGGTTATTTTTTTTTTATTTGTGATAATAAGTAAAATAATGTGATTTTTTAAAAAAAAACCTTTAGTTCAGTCTCTGTAAAGAAATATCAGCTATATTCAGGCAAAATATTTTTATAATCAAAGCATTTTTCATACAAGTAGAACGTTCTGAAAATATGTCCTTTGTTCTTCCTTTTATTGACAAAATATGCTTTTAAATGCTTCTTCTTCTAATAATGTTATCAAAACAATTCTATATGTATGTTCGAATTAAACTGACACTTATAAAAAAAACATGAATTTAAAAACTTTTTCAAAATCTCGGTTCTGAACCAGTCACATTTAAAAATCTCTGGTCTTACAGTATAATTTAGTCGAATTTGGTAATATGCTTTAAAAAGTTATGAGATAATATTTTACATTATATCCAATCGTAATCGATATGGAGAATTTATCATATTGTTAAATTTATTTAACATAATTATTATATGAAAAATATGCGATAAAATTATAAACAATAAAATTAAGTGTAGAATATATACTATTTTTTATACAACTAAACGTTATATAATGTGTTACATTATATGATTCTAGAATGTAACAATTTTTTTTTTATCAGGTTTTTCGACTACTTTCAAAACGTTGAGCATTTCTTTTTCTATATGATTTGTATTAAATTTTCACTCAAAGGTTTCCTGATATTTATAAAAGAAAGGGAAGTACTGATAGATTACTATTATTATTATAAATTAAAACATGTCTTCATAATTTTCATCACATATTGTATTAGATCAGTTATTATAAAAGTTGTATAAAATGTTTATTTACTAATATCTTCAACTGAATTTATATTGTAAATTATTATTCCTTATATACATTTAATTATTCTTTAATATTATAAACCTATCAATATTAGAGTAATTGGTACTAGTGTCATTGCTTCCTGCTTCACTTGTGAACTTCAGCGATAATTGAGGCTCTTGATCTACAAGGGACTCTCCATATTCTAAAACTGGTTAAATGTCTCTTCATTTTTTGTGACTCAAAAAGAAGTCCTCCAGGCAATTCTAAACGGAAATCATGATTTACTAAAAATATTTGGTCTCATTTTGTAAGGAATAGCCCGTGTCATCCCTCAGTGTGAGAGGGTCGAAGGAAGATTGGACATAGCCAATACAAATTATATTTTTTTATTAACATTTCTCAGTGACGACACAAATTCAACAACTTAAACTAAGAAATGCACCAATTATTAAATATGTGAAGCAATCGCAGGGTAGAAGAGATATTTAGGAGAATTAACAGTAAATTGGTTCACTTACGTCGAAGCAATACGCCTTCTAATTCAATTCGTTCTAATCCAAAATTAACGCTTAATTGACTAAATCGTCAATCTTAGTATTGATCAAATAAGTAACGAAGTTCTCTTGCCTAGCTTCACGCTAATCAATCACTGCTATCCGTTAGCAGTCAAACCTCTCTCTCTTAACTCGAAAGTTTAATCTTCATATACAAGTCCTAATTTACATAACCACATCTTTTTCTTTGGAGGAATGCTTTCAAAAGAATAAATTTTAAAGATCCATATATATTTTTCTCCAAGAGGAGTGTTAGTAAGAACACGAACCGACCCGTTACATCCTAAGTTACAAGAGTTAGATAAAGTCTGTTTTCACCAATAGTGGCCTACGCATGTTGATATTACAGTCAATGAAAATGCTCATAAACTGGCGAAAGAGGCTAGAAATCTCAACAATGACAACTTAGTCAATGTTACTTTATTAGGCGCAAATGCTGTTGCAAATTTCACATTGAGAGGGAATTCAATTTCTGTAAAGCACCAAAGCTGTAATATAAGAGGAGACCGCTTCATAACAAGTACCAGTGATAGGTTGCGAACAGGTCATTTCAGTGGAATGAAGATTGATATGGATGGTAGAAAAACTAATAGGAATTGTGATAACTGTCCATATACAGTGCTAACACTTGCTCATATTTTTGATTGTCCAACTATTCTTGCTGTTCTACAACTAAAAGGGGTCCTGTTTTCGTCAACAAACTTCTATGTAGATAATATTGAACAGATTGCCAGAACACTTCTCTAAGCTCATGGTACTGTCATGAGCTTAGAAATTAATTTCATTACATTCTCAAATTTGTAGAATGGGAGTGTGAGTGTTCATATTTACGTTGCACTCTACAGGAGAACGAAACCTATTGGCGGTATACCCAAAGAAGCCGAGATCACTCGAAAAGAACTTAGAGCTATATGACAGTCCCCGAGAAAACAACCACCCCCGCATTATTCTTTATTGAACAAAATCTTAGTTTGCATTTCTTATAGAAGTATACAGCGAATTTTTACGCAGTACAAAGTAAAGGTATAAATTCAGAAATGTATACATAATTGAATAATACAAATATGAGAAGGTAAAAATAATTTTAAAAAACCCATAAAAACACCCTGGGGAAGAGATAAAAATTTATTTGAGCCCTCTTGCAGATGGACCTTGTATTTTTGAACCTTTGTTAAGTGATGAGGATGACACCTGAGATGTAACCTTCCTTCCAAACTATGACACCAATCTAAGAGAGGAATTTGAGCTTCGACCTATTTGATCTACATTAATCCTTCTACACAGTGGGTCTTCAATGGTACTAGGGCTTGAAATTATGACACGCTTTACACGACTTCGTGACCATACCACAAGGCTACCACGAATTAAGAAACGTATAGAAAATTTAAATTAAGTTTGTGTTGTGCATCAGAAATATTATATCAATGGTTCATTGACATGGCATACCTTAATGTGCAAACAATATTCCAAAACTTGTGGAACTTCATTTATAACAATTTATATAAGATAAAAATCGAGAAAATTAATTACATACAAAACTTACACTTGTCCGTTTGCATTTGAAAGATACTGAGTGACGAGTTTGGATAATTTCTTCAGGTAATCTAATGCCAAGACCATGACTGGTTCAGAGGAATGTATTTCTTGATCCACCTGCATAAAGGCTGAGTTAAACAAATGCATCCAATTAATAAAAGGAGCCACCTCTTGAAGTTGACTGATGGTAAGCTTTTTATATAGCTTGTTGTGGTCTGATTTCTCTTCTTTTGGAATCATAATCTAATACAATAACAAATAGTAAAGTTTTAGTGAGATCCAGCAATAAAAATTTAATTTATCAGTATTCAATTTAGGTAAAAAAATATTTGAATTAATTCTTCTTAAAACAGAGATGCATAAAAAAGTAGACAGTAGCATATATATGTACATAACACGAGTTTTCAAAATATACATAGCCTGGTCGTGTTATTTCTTATTCTTTCCTATTGCATCTAGCTACTTAGGTGCTTAGTCCTAGAGTCCTTTCATAGGAGTCAATTTGTACTGGACAAAAGAGTAGAATTACTCAGATGGAAGCTATTTTTGAATAGAAATCACCTGGTCCCTTCACACGAAGTGAGCTTGCAGTCTCTGCTGTGAAGCTCTCCAAAATCACGTTCTCCTTCCCCACTAAATGACTCACTTAAAATCATATTTTGAAAGCTACGCTCTTCACACGAGTCAACTTGTTCTGCACATAATAAAAGAAACTGACAGTCAGAACCCAGTTTTTAATAGATATCGCCTAGATCCCTTCACATGAGGCCAACTAGCCCTCTCTACTCTAAAACTCTCAAAGACCGTTACGTTCTCCTCCCCCACTGGTTGACACACCTAAAGGAATATTAGAGAAGCTACGCCTTTCAATCTTGTCAATTTGTTCTGCCCATAATAAAAGAAACTGACGGTCGGGTCCCAGTTTTGAATAGATATCGCCTAAGTCACTACACACGAAGTCAACTGATCCTCTCAAAGACCACCACGTTCTCCTCTCCCACTGGTGGATTCACCAAAAGGCATATTGGGGATGATACACTCTTCACACGAGTGAACTTGTTCTGCCCATGATAAAAGAAATTGAGGATCGGCATCTACACTGCTGATTGTAAAAAATGCAACAACATGAAGGAATCAACAGAATTGAATGAACTTTGCAGAAAATATTAATTATAGAATGCTACGTAAAATAGTAAAGTTTCAGAGCCACTGCACATGCGTTGCTTGCGCAGTGCCCTCTGAACGGATGCTGAAAGCGTATTAATATGCCTCCATGACAAAGTAAGGAGAAATTCCGACAACTTAAGGAGTTTGAACGGGGAAGGATTATCGGCCTTCAAAAAGGAGGATTCTCCTACCGTGCAATAGGGACTCTTGCATAGCGGAACAATTCCACAGTGGTACGAGTTTGGAAGCAGTGGGCCGACGAGCTACGAACAACTCGAAAAACTGGCAGTAGACGACGGAAGGTGACGCCAGTGCAAGACGATCAACACCTGCTCCACATGGCGGTGAATGACCGTACAGCTTCCTCCAGGCAGTTGGCAGCACATTGATCTACTGCTACAGGTATACTAATGTCGGCTTCGTCAACGACTGCTGCACCGTGGATTGCGTACAAGGGTGCCTTTAAACAAGATCCCCCTCACGGCAAACCCTCGACGGCTGCTTCTGCAATGTGCTCATAAGCACAGAGCCTGACAAGCTGATTGGCACCAATTATTTTTTCCAGATGAATAACGCTTCAATTTGTGGGACCATGATGGCCGCATTCGTGTTAAACGCAATGTCGGTGAACGCTGCCTTCCAGAGTGTGTTATCGAACGACATAGTGGCCTAACATCCAGAGTTATGGTATGGGGTGTGATTTCGTATCATGGAGGATCCAATTTGCTACGAATTGAGAGTAATCTCAATAGCAACAGGTACGTCCGTGAAGTGCTACAGCCAAAAGACGTTCCCTTCCTTCAAGTCATCCCTGGAGCTATCTTTCAACAGGATAATGCACGCCCACATGTTGCAAAGACTGTTCAAGATATCTGTTCAGACCAACACGTGTAACTTCTTTCTTGGCCTGCTTATTTTCCGGATATGTCGCCCAGTGGGTACGTGTGGTATTTGGTTGGTCGGCGTCTTGCTCGTGATCCGCGTGCAGTAGCTTCAAAAGACGAACTTTTGCTGCGCATACAAGCAATATGAAATTCTCTTCCACAAGCAGACATTCAAAATCTGTTTGACTCTATGCCACGACGTTTAGCAGCAGTTATTGCAGCGCTTGGTGACTACAATAAATACTTATTTCTGACACTTATATGGCTTTTTTGCTTTGAAAATTTCGTCATTTATTTTACTAATACAAGTCGTTTCGGTATTAAATTTCATTTAATTCTGCTGATTCTTTCATGGTGTAGCATTTTTTTACAAACAGCAGCTTAGTTTTGAATAGATATCATTTCGGTCCATTCACACGAGGTCAACTGACCCTTTATACAGTAAAACTCTGGAAGGCCAATTTATCCTCCTCGCTATTTGACTCAACTAAAAGTATATTGCGAAAGTTACACTCTTCAAATGCGGCTACTTGTGAAATGAAAATGGAGAAAGTTTTTACTGTGGACTTAATCGTTGCAACAATAGATTGTGATCTTCACTATGGCTTGCAAAATTCTCTCCTTTCTTCACATTAGAGGAGTGGTGAAATAAACGAGTTGACTTGGAGGGGAAAATGACTCGTGTGAAACCGGCTTTACGATCACGAGTTATTCTCGATGATGTTTAGGTGGAGTATTGGATTTCATTTCGGTTGTACCAAAAACACACAACATAGTGTGCAGAGCTCAAATTTTTTTTCAAAACCATATAATAAATTGAAAATTTTGAATAAAAAAAGATAAATATTACATAAAATATTGAAGAAATATCAAAAACTCTTATTGTTCTAAAAATCCGAATGCATGAATAACTTTGCCTATATACATAACTACTAATATTAGATTTTTCACACCGTTAAGAATTTTTATGTCTTGCATTTTTGTAATCGACATATTAGAAACGTTTTTTCATCGTGAAAAGTCTCAGTCGACAATTAACTATTTTTCATCAAAACTGTGGTTGTGTAACAGTCTATCAGTGGCTAACAGGAAATTTGAAAATGCTTACAAATGTATTTAGCTACGGAAATAAATATGAATGATCAGTAATTTTTCGTAGTTTATTTTGAACTAATATGCTTCTCCCCTTTATTGCACTACATTGCAGCTCATAGCCAAACGATATATGTTCAACATTCTAAAAAGAAGTAAAATCACGTGGTTTTACTGTATTCATCCACCACTTCACACCACCGTCTAATTTGAAAACGAAAAGTGCGTATATTAGATATATTCTTAGTATCTCTACTTTGTGGGCTATTTGGCATTTCTCTATACCTTGCAGAAATTGCGTTGTAGATATTGAAGTTGTTGACTATCATTTCTTCACTCGCACCCTGCGAGGGGAAGTTCATGATAAAGATTTTTGAAGGTGGGAAGATTTTGAAGGTCTTTTGGCACGGTGGGGAAAATTTTCATTACGCGTTGCGTTACCCGTTACGCGTTACTCGTTACGCGATGAACGTAAGGTAGAGATGTATATGTATATGTGTATGTATAAGTATGTATAAGTGTTTGCCTGGGTCTACTAGAATACCAAAATGAGTAAATGTATAGCTAAGCATTTATACTGCGGGACTTCATAGTATACAGTTTTTTTTTTTTTTTTTTTTTTTTTTTTTTTTTTTTTTTTTTTTTTTTTTTTCGAGCATTCATATATATAATATATTATATAATATATATATATATATATATACATGTAATAAGTACGTGTATACACACCACACTATAGAAATGCATTCGCAATAGATACATTATACATTTAGTCTGTTAGTGAGTTTTTAAATTATATGTACGCTGTAGTATAATTAATTTGATAGTTGTGAACGTGTTATAAAGTGTTTCATTAATTCGCGTATTTTAAAAATTTTTTAATTATATTCGCTGTATATGTGTAAACTATAATATGTATATATGTAAAAACAGTGACAGTGCAAATTATTAATTAAAAGACAATAAAAAACATTTTATATCGAAAAAATAATAAAGCAGGTATAAAATTTTTATTTATAGTTATATTAAACCGTTCATCTAAAGTAAGTATTAGCAAATTATAATCATTTATATATACACTGAGTGATCAATTTATCTTATACAAATAAAAATAATTTATATCAAATATTAATATTATAAATATGGAAAAACTATTAAATTCATTCGGAAAAATTACAAATAAGTATTTTAATTTGTATGAAATAGATTGTCCCTTAATACATAAATATAAATAAATAAATACACTCATGGACAAAAAAATCAGCGCATCAAGAAATAATTGCGAGATCTTAACGAAACGTGGCATGAAGGTACATATCGGGAAGATATGCAAACAATTAGAAATGCAGCGTGATTGCGCATTACGTATAACCGGCGGAGTGCGTTTAACGTCGCTTTCCGTGGAGTATAAAATAGTTAACCAAAGCTTGTTTGAGTGTGCTTAATCATTTACAAAGGAAACGCTGAGGTAGACATGCCGTTACGCCGTTTTCGAAGACAATATGAGCAGCTGTCGCAGTTTGAGAGGGGGAGAATCATCGGCATGATGGAAGCTGGGTGGTCAGCTAGGCGAGTAGCTCGTCAATTACGCCACTCTGATTGTGTTGTAAGGAAGTGTTGGGACCAGTGGATCCGAGAGATGTCATTTACACGAAGACCAGGCTCAGGATGCCAGTCGTCGAGAAAAACCGCCACATCGTAAGAAATGCACGCGTACAGTCAACTGCTTCATCAGTCGCCATCCAGGAACAAGTAGCACCTTCACTAGGGGCCCCTGTGTCTTCTCAAACCATACAAAGGAGCCTGGCTGAAGTACATTTGGGATCGTGGTGCCCATTACGTGTGCTGCCCTTGACGTCCACCCATCGACGCCTCCGTTTGGAGTTATGCCACGCACGAGGAAACTGGACTGCAGCGGAATGGAACCATGCTGTCTTTAGCGATGAATCCAGATTCAATCTCAGCAGTGATCACAATCGTGTTCGAGTAAGCAGACCCAGTGGTGAATGCCTCAATCCTGCCTTTGACGCCTGCCTTTGATGAATGCCTGCCAGCGACACACCGCTCCCACAGCTGGTGTGATGGTATGGGGTGCAATTGCTTACAATACACGGTCATCCCTAGTATTGATCCGTGTTACCATAACAGCCCAGTTATATGTCTATGACATTCTGCAAGCACATGTGTCGCTACTCATGCATCGGCTCCCAGGAGTCATTGTTCAACAAAAAAATACTCGACCTCACAACTGTGAGGCCGAGCATTGTTTTGTTGAAAAATTGCTTCTGAGTTGAAAAATGGCTCCTAATGGCTGTTTACAGCAACTGTGGAACGAGATGTCTCATCACATCATACAGACCTTGTATGTATCAATGCCTTATTGTATCGCATCATGCATTCGCGCTAGAGGGGGTTCAACAGGGTATTAAATCCTCTTTTGCCTTTTTCTCTGAAATAAATCATCCTTGTTCTTTTATTTTCTAATCATTTACTTATATCAAAGTAGTTATTACGTATGAAGGTTTTTTTTCATTTTGACGACTCCTTCTTGGAGCGCTAATTTTTTTTGCCCATGAATATATATATATATGTCGTGGTTTTCGAGTGAACTTCAAGACATTTTAATTTAACCGTCTTTATTCCATGAGATCATTTCGCAATCTGTTTGTAAGAGAGAGAGAGAGAGAGACGGACACGTGTCAAAACTCAATTGTCCGCGGCTTCTTCAGAAGCCATATGTCTGTTCAAGTACATTCCTTATTGAAGAGGTATATTTGAAATACTAGGTAATAAATATTAATGGTAGGAGTGGCGAGATCTTTTAAAGACATGTGTAATCCATTCCCGAACTGGTTAATAAATTTAATACTTGAAGATGTAACGGAAAAATAAAAGTTAGAAGTGGTCTAGGGAGTTAATTTTAGATCTAATTTAATTATCCTTACATTCCCCCCCCCAATTTTAAAATTGTATTAACTGTGGTCTTTCTCTCTTACAAACATAGTTAATTTTCGATATATTCAAAACAGTACATAACATAATACAGAAATACATTTTACACGTAGTAAATAGAATTAAGAAACACGAATAATAAAATCAAAATACAATACAATAAACGAAATTATAGCAATAAACAAAATAATAACAATTTTAAAATATTAATTGATAAAATGAAATTCCTTACACATAAATGTACATTAGCGTTTCCAAATCTATATTTCATCCAGAAAAAGAGCTTAACGTTTCCTCCAAATCTTTCATATTATTAGATTTGTGTTATTGCTAGCACATAGTCTACCTATGTGTAGTTTATGTGTGAAAGTTTATCATATTAAACAATAATATATAATTTAAAAAATACATGATATACAAATATTAAGATACTAACTTTCTATTAAAATATACTCAGGTGCCTTCGTAATACTACTTAATGTTGTTTCATAAAAATATACATAGCTGAAATACACTGTTAAAATATCAAAGCATAGACATGAATAAAATGATATGATTAATAATATGAGAACAGTTTATATAACACTTATACACTATTCAACACACCAGACCATATTCCTTTTACATGTATTATAAGAATAAAGAATATAAGAGTATAAGAATATAAGAGCTCTTTTATTTATCTCGATTCGAAAAGGGGAATCATCTCTAGAAATAAATCTATCATTATTATAATAATTATTTTCAACAACACATACAAATTAGTATAGTAAAATTTTCACCATTATCACTTTTCTTTCAAATCATCACATAAAATATTTTGAATCTCTCCATAACTTTTTCAACTTATTCATTTCATAGACAAGTTTTTCTCCTTCGCATTTCATATTCAGTAATATAATTTACACCATGCCAATACCAACACATCTCTCTAACAAATCTGCGTGATCAAATCACAGATGTTCAGGGATGCTAATATGAAAACAATAAGAGGTATACATATCAAACTAAATAAGTTTGTCCTCTTAATTGTTCAAGACATATACAAAATCATAATGATTGTATTCTCTTCGATCCACTGTATCATTTCCAAAATCAAGTTGTTAAATTACTTTAATTTTAGACCAGGAAAATTTCGAGAAACAGGGAATCCTGATATGTGGCCAGTATATCAAAACACACAATTTCAATATGAGAAAAATTTTTAATTTAAATTTAGTTAAGTTACTGATGAATAAAATAATTAACAAAATAATAAAATTCAGTGGATAAAAAGATTGCAATGTGACTTTAATTTTAATTTTCCTCACAATCAGTATCATTATATTAGTACATTAGAGTCATGTCTCTAATAACTAACTTTATATCTTTTAACTTTACAACACCAACACTATCATATAAATGATATAATTCCTTTAACATTTTAAAATAAAATAATGAAATACATTAAAATTTCTCAAAATTTTATATAATAAAACACACTCTACTTTCTCTTCTAAATATAAACAACAATATCACTTAACACAAATTATATTCTATAAAAATTTTAATATCATTTATATTACTATTCCTATCCGAAGAGTCTTTTTAAACAAAACTCAGTCACTTCTGTACTACATAAATGTAAATTAATAATTTCACTGACCTCATTTCTTACAGGCAGAGATTTTTGGCTCAATTTGTTGTCCGTTGTTCTGATTTTGTACCATTTTCGATGTGACTCCTTCATTATTCGATTCGATGGTGATTTTCAGTAATGTATTCGATGCTGGTCAAATTCACATTGGGATTATCGCACATTTTTTCCAAATGTTGACGCGCACTTCACTTTTTATTTTTTTCTCTTCCTCGCCAAAAGAGAACTTTTAATGGGGAGTAGTTTTAATTCTTTTGCTGCTGGAACGGTGCTTTTCTTTTCGGGGACAGGAGCGTTTCTTTTTTTTACTTACCATCGGAGAATGTTTATTGCAGAGCTGTTTATATTCGCTTTCAGTCGAAGTATAGGTTTCGTTTCCCGGGCTAGAGCGCCTCATCAGCAAAGGGAGATACGGCGCGTTCCGGATTCCATAAAGTCCTTTAAAGCGATTTCCATAGTAGTTGTCTGACTTTGGCGTCCGTTTTAAAATGTTTTAAATTTTCGATGGCTTTACATTAAAGTTAAAATTAATTTGCAGGCTGCAGGTTTCCTCCTTCCGGTATCCCGCCGGCTTATTGCTGTCGTGGTTTTCGAGTGAACTTCAAGACATTTTAATTTAACCATCTTTATTCCATGAGATCATTTTGTAATATGTTTGTAAGAGAGAGAGAGAGAGGCGGACAAGTGTTAAAACTCAAGAGTCCGCGGCTTCTTCAGAAACCATACGTCTATTCAAGTACATTCCTTATTGAAGAGGTATATTTGAAATACTAGGTAATAAAAATTAATGGTAGGAGCGGCGACATCTTTTAAAGACATGTGTAATCCATTCCCGAATTGGGTAATAAATTTAATACTTGACAATATAGCGGGAAAATAAAAGTTAGAAGTGGACTAGGGAGTTAATTTTAGATCTAATTTAATTATCCTTACATATATTCATATATAATCGAAAGAGAACACCACATGTAAAAAAATTACTAATAATGTATTATATTTAAAATGAACTGTGTATGTTTGGGTTGTACTTTTATTTTCTCTCAATTTTAAAACAATATGTAGGATTTTTAAATGTATATATATACACTTAATGTTGTTTTATCATGATTTACTAATTTTATGCTTTACTGCTATACTCCTTTCTATCGCGCAGGAATAATAACTGTTGCTGTACTCACGTAGTAAGTTTTTTCCTCTAGTTTTTTTGTTGCGTTGATTTTAGCAAATACTAATAATTGTTAGTAGATTATAATCTTAGTGTTTTATATTAATAGATTGTGATTTTATTTGTAATAGTTAAACTTCTCTTGATATTCCTTATTTTCCCTATGGCCCAGAGTATTTGCAAATACAGGTGAAAGTTGGCTAGCCACAAAACTTTGTTTAAACATGCAATCTTGGTTCCTAAGGTCAGGAGTTTGTTATAGTACTACTGTGGCTGATACCTTTTACTATCTTGAGTGATATCTTAGGTTTTATAACTATTTTGTATATATATATATATACTGTCGACTCTCGATAATACAAACCTTCGATAATACGAACTTCTCGATAATTCGAAGTATATGCTCAGTCCCTAGAAAAACTCTTGATATTTTGAACTACATCAATACGTTTGTTCCACTCAATATTTCGAAGTAAAATCTGTGGCTGGCTAGACTACAGCACTCTATAATTCGAAGTTATCTTATAAAACTATCGACAATTTGAGCACTCACTATAATAAACAGTTTGGAGCTTACAAGTTGCGTTGAGTTGTTTCTGCATGTCTTTCCTGTACCGTAGCCCTTCTTAGTGCTTTCCTGTTCTTCATGCAAAAAGACACTTTTATTGTTTTCATCCTTTAAGTGGACAACAGAAAAACCGCAACTCTTGCCAGCCATTCATATCTTTCGTTTAACTCGTGACCTTGCTACACATGAGTTCAGAAAGGATGGTCCGCAATTTTGAACAAAAGGTGCGTAGGATTGTGCATGAACGTATTGAATGCATTCTTTTATTACAGGATTTTTAACTTCTGTAAAATATTTATATTGTATAATATATGTTAGTTTTATTATACAGTTTCAAATTTATATGTGTTAGAATAAAATTCATCTTCGTGTATTTTGGGAATATTTTTTTCTACCCTCTTGATATTTCGAACTCTTGATAATTCGAAGTTTTTCATTGGTTCCTCCAACTTCGAATTATCGAGAGTCGGCTGTATATATAATAAATGTTATGTTGGTTTATGTACGCTTCCATAACTAAAACAGTTCTGCATGGATGTATCTGAAATTTTGACTCAACGTTGCATTTGACTCCGGTCAGGTTCTTATGTACTTTTTATTTCGAAATGCACTCTGAATCTTTCTAAATTTAATTTTTAAGTGAGCTTTTGGTGTTATGACGTCGTACGATGTCACGATTCGCTCTGAATGCTGAAATTTAAGCTTTACACATAGTTTTTTCCGGATTATTACATATTTTTACAATAGTTGAGTTTATTGGTTGTCATATTTATCAATTTTTTTTGTTCTTTGATACGTAATTGGAATTAATTTTGTATATTTTTAACTGTTTAAGACTGTTTTTTTTATTTAAATTAATGTAATTTTTTATCAGTTTTGGGTTATTTTTAACTTTTTTATGTTTATTACTATTTTATAAACTGCATGAACCTATTTATGTATTTTTGCATTTAATTTATTATTTAAATTATTTCTTATTTATTTTTGTGATTTGCATTTAATTAATTTTTGCTTATGATTGTTTCTTACATATTTTTGGGATTTTTATCTGATTTTTATTTGTGATTATTTCTTATATATTTTTGGGATATCATCTGATATATATATATATTAATGATTATTAATTATATATTTTGTGATTTGCAATGTGTTTCATTGTCTGATTGAATTTTTAAATAATTTGAAATCACCCAGTTTTTCCTCATGTTTTGAAACTCAAATTAGTTTTAAGTTCTCAGACCTCCATTTCTGTAATTAAACTGGACTATCCATTAAGATAATTATGCCAAGTATATAAGATTCACAATTGGCTGGATGGACCAGCTCTCTTTTTTCCATTTAACTAGACTGAGCCACAGCAACGGGTGGAAGGGTACAGCTAGTATATATATATATATATATATATATATATATATATATATATATATATGATTGCACATATTTCATTAAAAATATTGAAGCAGATTTGAATCAATAGATTGTTAAATTCTAAATTTTGAGTAAAAGTTCTACAAAAAAGTATTATGACACATCTAATTTTCTATAATGCAATTTATTAATTTCCAGATTTTACAATGGCAGAATCTACTGAGAATGCTATTCCAAATTAAAAAAAAATAATCAGAAAAAATTTGCAGTCGTTCCAATTGATGTTCATCACCGTCATGGTTCTCAAATCAGTCTGAATTTTGATCCAGATAAGGCATCAGATATTATACAAAAGCCACAAAAGTTAACGTCTACCGCGTGTTCACATTGATGCACGCATGAATTTTTTTATTCATTGTTTTGTAACAAGCAAAAATTCCGACAAGTCATTCAGAGTACCAAGTATGGTTACTGGAGTTGTAAGATAGCACTGTCCTACATATGGTGTAGAACACAAAACATCTGTAGTAAAAATTCAGTTTAGGATGTATATTTTACCATCTCTCTAATAGTAACGATTTTATTCCTAATGACTTCTATCTTTTCCGGTTTTTGAATAAATTCTTCTTCAGACAGCAATTTCCCAGTAACGAATTGCGTGCAGATGGCTGCCTTAAACATTTGCCAATCCCAGGCGCGAACTTCGAAGCAGGAATACAAAAATTGATACCACGGAATAATAAATGTCACATTTCTGGAGATTCTTACTTCAAGAAGTGTAGTTGAAAGTTTGTTTTTTCTTTTCCAATAAATCTTTCCAGTTAAATATGCTTTGATTATGTTTATGTCTGGCTGGAAACTTATTTTCGGAATTACCCCGTATATTTGAAGAATACATGTCAAAAACAATAAATACAGTGCTATAAATATATACAGGATTTGTACACAATAGATAAAAATTATTTACCCCTTAAGTTATTTTTTGTGGTATAAAAAACAGCATAATTTATTTATTGAAAAAAGTAATATAGCCATTAAATTATTATATACAAATCTGTTTTTTTTTTGTAAGCAATATACAGGATGATTTTAAAATCATGGGACAAACTTTGAGGTGTTGTAGAGCTCACGAAATCAAACAATTTTTGTATGGGAATATATGGGAGGAAGTATCACTTTAAGGCACAGATAAAAAATAACAACACAACAACAGAAACATAAATATTTATCTGCAGCATACTAACGTGTGGTTCCGTACAGAAAATCTAAAAACAGTTTTATATAGACATTGCATCTACCAACAGTCATGCATGCTTGGGGATCTTTGTAAGAAATTTACAATCCTTATTCCCTCTGACCCGGTTAAATGTGTGGTAGGAACTAAATGATCAGACGACATGATGAACGTCAATTATTACTTTTTAATCTCTGTATTCAACACCAACACAAAAAACACTCTAAATTAAGATAAATTTGATCAACCAGAGGACGAAGGGGAGACAAGATAGCGTGGGGATAATATATACGATCATTCAAATATATTCTTACGATAACTTATATAAAACTTGTTTTAGTTTAGAAACGTGCTAATAATTTAACTCTCTTCTTCTACTTGAAATAAGATCACAGTACGTGAACTCTTGCAATCCTTTAATCTTTTAGAGGTGGCCTTAAACACTTCTCCAATAGTGGAACTCAGCACTTTCCGAATTTCCAGCTTCTCGCGTCGAACACTGATTACGTATACGTTTTACTGCCGGTTTGCTAGCTTCTCATCTATTCACTTCACCTACAAGCTATCCTCATTTCACTAACCTTCAATTCTCCCTTCACTAACTCTTAAGCTCGCAAATACAGAATATATATATTCAACTCTATTTGCATAATCGCTCCTTCTTTCGTCGGAGAAGGTTGGTTGAACAAATGATGGCCCAAAAGGAATTTCCGAGGGGTTAGTGGAAGAAACCGCATAGTTCCGTCACACCTTTATGGTGTGATTAGCTGACAATATTGGTGAAAGTTGAAAGTAACAAAGTGGTGTGCCAGTGTTATGCTGCACCAACAAAATCAGCATTGACTTTTGAGATTTCGGGTAATTATGGGTGATTTTACTAATAGCAAAAATGCCAACATGAGACGCATGCCAAACCACAACACCTTTCAGCAATTACATCGATAGCTGTGTAAAAATGGTTCATTTAACGCCAGTATTGATGGAAGGGGTAGATCGAGGACTGTATTGCAAACACAGATGGAAGAAGTCATCTTGGATCATGTGAACAAAACTCTCGACACAGGAACAGGGGTTGTAGAATGTCGTTTTTATGTCAGTCCACCAACCGTTTGGAGCGTTTTACTGTTGGACTGTTGGTAGATGCAATTTCTGAAACAATTTTATCATTTTTCTGTACGGAATCACTCTTTAAGTATGCTGCTAATAAACATTTTATGTTTCCTTAATGTGTTATTTTTTTCTGTTTGTGCCTCAATAGCAATTTAGTATGCAGAAATTGTTTGTTTTAGTGAGCACTACCACCCCTCAATGCTTATACCATGATTTAAAAACTCCCTGTATTTAAATAACATTAGGCTTATTATATATATATATATAAGTTTTGGAAAAAATATAGAATATTATCAACAAAAACAAAAGTTCTTATCATGGGCAATCATGGAATTATATGTATAATTTTGCTGAAAAAGTACGTCCTCGAAATTATATTTAGTTACAGTCGAATGAATTACAAAATCTATAACTCTACTCTATTGCATTACTGATAAGTATAAGTTACACGACAAACATTAATTATAATAATGGTATGTAAAATGAATGTAGAAGGGACCCAAGAAAAAAAAAAGAAAAATTTTATAAGAAGCATTTTTCTTAGAAGATTATATTAAATTTATTTAGTTTTACTACTGCGATTTTGTGTGAGAAATTTTAAAAATCTAAATAAAGTGCTTATTTTCTGAAATATTACTGATGAAAATACACAGTTATAGGGTTTGCAGCGCCGGGATTAAAAAAACAACCCCGGGATTTAATTTTTGTCTGAATTATATTGTAACATTTTTTTCACATCAAAAGTCTAAAAATTTAATTCTTAAGAAATTTATAAATTTTTTTATGAAATATGTATATACTTAGAATTTTTGTGCGCAATTATAAGTGGGTTAAGATATAAAAAAAAACAGCTCTCATTTTTCGTATAGGACAGCGTCTCACAGATCTAAGCGGTTTTCTACAATACTTACACAATATTATAAGCAACATCTCAGAAATAGATTTTATCACAGTTCCTTCTTCAATATGTAACGGACCTGCTACAAAGACTTGAAGCTTTAAATCTCACTGCATTACTAACAGGTTATGCATTTGGATCTACTATTTCCAATTAAGTAACACTTGAAATTGATTACATTCTGATTCAATAACTGAATCAATTTGCTCACAAAAACCATTAAGTGTAGCAAAAGAACTAAACAATGTTATCAAAGAGAAATGCACCAATTCAAGTTATTAAATTTGAAACAGTCTCATCAAAAATTCAAAAAGGAATGTCTCTTTTTTTTGAAAATGGAGAGAGACGAGGTGACTACCTGGAAAGAACATACTCCGATTTAATAACGATAAAACCTACTAGAGTAGAGTCTGTACGAAAATTTTCTTAGGCAGGACAATTTGTTACAAAATTAAGAAGCTGTTTGATCGATTAATGTTTTAAAAGATTATTTGCAGAAACACACGAAATGAAGAAATGTTTTTTTTTTAAAATTCATACCTATTATTTTTACTCTTTTCTATGATAAATTAATTTTTTTATTTACTTCTATAAAAACTAATATTAAACCAATTTTTTTATTATATATTCCGTTTCATTCAGCAATTTTAACTATGCCAATGTATAAGTATTTTTAATAAATATTCCAATCCTATAATCTCGGGACCCTAGGATTTAGATAATGTAATCCCGAATTCTCGGGTTTGAAAATATAACACGGGATCGCAAACCTCCACCGTTATTATCTATCCATTTATTGAATTGTTATTTTTTTACAAAAAGAGTAGCAATAAAATTTAAAAAAGATTTTTCATTATAAGCCTTAAGTTTTATTTAAATGGCATGGTGGAATTAATTCCTGTAGAGGACTGTGATAAGTATCTGAACCTTATTATTAATAAAAATATACATGCATACGTACGACTTAATTTTTTCCCTAATTTAATTTAAAATGTATGAATCAAATTATTGTGAATAGTTACCTTTTCACATACTATTAAAATTCTTGAAAGTTATATATCCTTAAACAATTTTATAACTGCTTTCTTCGTTATTAATAATATCAAATGTACTCACCTCAGCAAGTTTCATTTCAAATTCCAGGACGTCTTGCATCTGGAGACGGGCAGCATTCTCTTCTCCGCCAAGGAGGGCCCCAATTTTTGTCATATACGCTAAATAAGCGCTTATGGTCTAAAAATGAAACCTCAGTTTCTTATAAATCTCAATAAAAAAGATGCTAGTTACATTTCAAAGAAATTTAAGGATTAAAATATATCAAAAATAAAATTTTTATTACATCAGAAATGTTTTATATACTGTAATGAAATGCCTGGAACAAAAAACTTGATTATTTAACTAAAAAATAAAAATCACCAATATACAATAGGAATAAAAAAGATTCTACATCTCTCAGGGATTAGGTAAGGGTTTATTAACGCCGTTTTCTAAAGCAACCAGAGTGATATTGTCTTCTGTGGCTTTGTTGACCAAATGTCATTGTCGACTACGCCTGTAATGGACCCAGTAACATCGAGATTGAAAAAGCAAAAGTGTTACATGGTCAGATGTATCACACGTTGATGGTCGTACCAGAGTCAACGGTCGTCGAAGCGGACCGTTGTTTCTCCCATGTACAGCACGCCATATACAGGCTGGTAGTGGAAGTATTATGGTTTGAGGACGTTCTCATGGGTGGCTCTGGGATCCTTAGTTCAGGTAGAATAGACCATGAAAACTGTGAACTATAAGAGTAATATTGGGAATCAGTTGCTCCCTTACATGGAGCCTGTCTTTCCAACTAAAAATGAAATCTTTCAACAAGACCCCATGTCAAAAGGCTCGAATTGAGTCTTAGACATTGTCTTAGAGTGTTACAGTTAATATGAGGATGAATTATATTTTATATGCAGGCGACCCAACAGTCTAGATCTTAACCTGATGCAGCACATTTAGGTTTTTATTGAAATGCAGCCAATATCAAACATCACTATATTGGAATACCTCAACTCAGCGTAACGGTTATTTATATAATTTGTTACAATCTATCTCCAGTCACTTACCAAGAACTTACAGTATCCATGCCAAGGTGGGTTACAGCATTTTGCAGGCCAAAGGTGGCGCAATCCTTAATTGATAGTCACTCATTGAATCATAACGTTTAGGACTCTTCAGATATGTGTCCAATAACCACATAAGAAAAAGTATTTATTTTAAATCTTTTGCTGACACAAAAAAGTAGTACTTTGGGGGTTTTGTCATTTAAAGTAGGAAAATCAACCTTAATGGCTCCTTCGACATATCATCAAGAATTCTCAACCACAATGTAAAGTCTATGGAGTTTTAGCATTATTAGTTCTTCATTCTAGAAAGCAAAGCCAGTGAAAACTTTTTTATCCTCCTTAAATATATATAAATTATGTTTTTAAAATAACTTTTTTGCAAATAATTAGAATCCACAACGCAAGTTTGGAAAAAAGAGAAAGAAACTTGAATCTCCTTCTTGCCATTCTACGTGTCATTTTCCCTGCGTTACTTTAAAAAGGCTGGAGAGGGGGTATATCTGATAGGGGTTTGGCTGATTATGTAAGAAAAATACAATTTCTTCTTTTAGAATTTGTAGTGGTCTTCAGAGAACTTCTGGAAAAAAAGTTAAACTCCAACTTTCCAATTTTGAAACGTTCGTAGATAAATATCTGTGGTACTGGGGTGGGACGTGGAAACTTACTGTTTTGAACATGCTGAGGTTTTGTTCGTAGGAAGGAGAGGGGCTCGGTAGAAAAGAGGAGTGGGAATTTTGTGTTCCTGCTCGTCTCAGTCTCAAACATGTTGTGGTTGAGGTTTTGCCATGGAGGCGCATTTCTCTAAAAGTCGGTCGATGATTGCAGTGCAACATGTTTTTCGTCATCACTTCTATATTCCACCAATAGGTCGTATTCCTGATCGGAAATGTGATTCAATAGCGATGGATGATTTCCGAGCAACGGGGAATATCTCCAACGGAAGGAGAGGATCTTCGAAGACTGTTAGAACAACTGATATGTGGAAGGAGTTCCTATGTCAATATAGACAGGTGTATGAGACTATGATCCAATTCTTCTTCTTATCCACTCTCTAATAAAGGGATTGACAACGTGAGTTACAACAAGATTTGGCCGCAGCCCACGCCTCCAGGAGAGTTCTGAAAGCAGTCTTCCCGAATGACTGATCTCCCTGCGAGGGGACGCAAACTGGTTTGCACGCTGACCTGATTTACCCTCCCCCCGAGTCGCTTCTCGGGCATAGTGTTTAGCGACGCCGTCTGCTATACAGTAGGACCTGGGTTCAAATCCTAGAGAAATATATAGTGTCTTTTAAAAAAAGGGGTACTTTAAATAGCTGTAATGCCACAAGTCCTCTCGTGAGGTTGGTGGAAGGGAAAAGAGATGGTAGGTCCCTCTTCCCCGCATGGTGTTCTCCCTCTAAATTGGAATGGAACCAAGCAAAATCGTACTGTTACCTGTATGATGCTCAAGGCTACGGCCAACGATAAGGGTACATCTTGCCCCACACCATTATGAATTTCGTGGGCCTGGATCTGACGCATTCGAGATCAGGTGGCATAAGAAACAACAACTTCAACATCCTATTATGATTACTTCCTGTGGGCTTATCTCAAGTTCCTGGTTTACAAAGATCGCCCCAAGACCCTGGTAGACTTACGGAATTACATCCGACCCGAAGTTGACAATATCCGGTTCGATATGCTTGAAAAGGTGACTCAAAGTCTTCGAAATCGATTGAACTAGTGTATTGATAAAGGAGGGCGACATTTAAAAGACATTGCTTAAAACTGTGTAAATTGAAGGTTCCAAAGTTCCGGCCTGGTTTGTTAAATGTAAGGACAGCCAACTGCAGGAAATCCGGAAGAACTCCGGAACAGAGCTTGAAACATTTCATGCGGAAGAAAGTGTGAAATCAATGATATTTCTCACTAAAAAGATTTCAATATTCTTTCTGAAACTTGCATCAGCATTAGACATAAAAGTAACTGTTTTGAATCAAAGAGTTTGCATAAAATTCTTTAATCCGGTGACCTCTGAATCAATTATCAGCTGCTTTGGTAAAATGAAGCAATGAATGATGTTTCATTCCCCAGATCCTACAACATAATTAAGAAAAACAGTTTTTATGAAATTAGTACATAAATTATTTATAAACTTTTTTTTATTTTTTATTTCCATTTTCAGAAAAACTAGAAAATTGTTTTATATTATGGTAAGAAATTTCTGTGACGCAACTTCCCCTTTTTCACATAATGAACACATTTAGAGTAGTAACTTACTCATTTATTCCCTAAATCTGGAAATGGTATATAGAATCTGGAAATCATTAATCCTGATGATCCTGATCAAGACAATAGAACAAAATTATGAAATTATTGTATCATCGTAGGTCCTTGACAAGTGTACAAAATTTCGAATTAATCTGATCTTTTAAAGCGGGTAGAAATCGAGTTCAAAGATTCCGTTACAAGCAAGTGAAGTTCATAAAAGCGTGTTAAAAAGGGAGTGTTCTAGGGTACAAAGGATTGCTACACTCATCCATATACCGTATTTACTTGAATCTAAACCGACATCGATTCTAAGCCGTCCCCTTAATTCTCTACACTCTTTGAGAAAATATAAAAAAAATGTGTAAAAGGTTCATGAGTATCCGATACCTCAGAAATTAACGAGAGAAAAAAAATAAATAAGGAGAAATAATTAGAAGTTAATAATTTATTTATTTTACAAACTTTAAAAACGTTCAAATACATACAGGGACCTATAAATACACTTAACGTGAGTATACTGTTTCCAAATTGTTTCTTCACCCCCATTGCCACAGCATACTTTGGAATTCGCCATTATCCCAAAAGGTGTCGTCTTCTTTGTCATTCAATGCATTTGTTATGCAACATTTGGAATGTTGGTTGGGTTTCCCCAGCCACCAGTGTATGAGAATTAAAAGGAAGAGTAGCCATAGTCAAACAAACACAGTTTATTTACAAGTCTCACCAACCTAACAAACTTGAACAACTCAAGATTAAGAAATGCACCGTAAATTAATTAAGGGAGCAAGTGCGAGGAGGACGATTAAGTAAATTTAATTATTATTAAAAGCTTTTATTTAACTTACAATGTATGTATGTATGTATGTATGTATGTATGTATGTATGTATGTATGTAATTTGTTCGGTGGAATCTTGCAACTCAATTTTGAAGCTGTTATCTTCCTCCCATTGAGCTGAAATTTTGTATACACGTTTAGTTTGGATGACAATGCATGTTTTGTCCATTTATATTCCGATATTTCAATTAATTAAAAAGATATTAATTAAAAACGTTAAACTAGTTTTGGGCGCCAACTTGGATATATCTGCATTGTTGTAATAATTTTATTTTTACAACAATGACAAAAGTTGGCGTCGAAAATCGGTTTTCAGCCAAATTGGAATTTCATAACGTTGCGCTATTGACAGTATTAATTAACTTGTCTAAAAAATAATTACATTTCTACAACGTAAAAACAATCTAATTTCTACAACGTATGCAATTTTTTTACAAATTTCTATCTATTTCCTTGGATTTAAATTCAAAACAAAAAGTAGAGCTATTTTTCAAGTAGATTGGTACATTGTATACCTTTCTCAACGCTGCCAAGTTAAACTGGATGGAGTATTGAAGAAATTCTTTAAATAAATTATCTAACTTTAATCTATGAAACTCAGACAAAAAATAATTACAGAATCGGAAAGATCATTTTTTAATGTATCTTACCCATCAAAAAGGAATCCGCTAGGAAAACAATAAGAGAAAAATATTATCTAGAAATGCAATATATTTTCGGTTAAAAAAATAATTTTACAATAAAATGAAGTAATTTTTTAAAGAAATTTTCTAATTTTAAGCCTACGAGTAATTTAAATATACCTCATTTCATCACCAGTAATCTAAACACACACTACGACACATGTGTCCTTAAATTTAATTACAAATAGAATCTGTTAATTTTATTTGAATTTAATTATTGATTTTTTCAAAATCAAGTTTCTAAAGATGATCTGAGCAATTAAAAGAAAAAGATTCTTACGTAGAAGATATTTAATGTCCAGCAAAAAATTATCATTATTTGATAAAACTTTCTTTTTTGATTACAAAATGCGTTTTTAGTCTTATGCATTTTATTGATTAATACAAATATTTAAATGCCTTTTGAAGTTTTTAATAAACAATTAAAATTTTCTTCTAATATGTTACAGAAATAAATCCCTTATCTTCAAAATATTTCAAATAAATAATATATTCTTTAAGTTTTTCAAAAATAGTCAAAATTTTAATTAAACATTTAATAACTTTGTCATTTATGAAGATAATCTCACTAAACCTTTTTTTTTCGTGTGTAGAACAATGTTAGCCAAAATCTGCAAGAAGATTGAAAAAATTGCTTAAAAATTACGGATTTAAAAAAATTGTGTTTTTAGTCTAATACCATTTTGCGAGAATTAATTCAGCTAAACCAGGGATGGCGAACCAGCGTTCAATGAGTTGAACAGGCTGAGAAACCTGTCCAGCGATAACTAAAAAGTAAAAAATAAATTAAATGTAAAAAAACTTTTTTTAAGAACAAGCTTTTATTTAAACGCGCTAAAAAGAATAAAATAAACTTTTCCTTTAAAACTTTTTTTTACTATCAACTTATAACGTCATTACACAATTTATATGATATAAAAGCTTGTCGCGAGATTTACCTGTGTAGATAAACAAGTAAAATAAATAACTTTACCTGATTGATTTTGGTTTTTAAAAATTCAAACTAAGTAAATATGAGTACTTAAATATTGCGACAAGCTTTTATATCATATAAATTGTGTAATGACGTTATAAGTTGATAGTAAAAAAAAGTTTTAAAGGAAAAGTTTATTTTATTCTTTTTAGCGCGTTTAAATAAAAGCTTGTTCTTAAAAAAAGTTTTTTTACATTTAATTTATTAGTGCTATGTTGTGAATCGCTTGATTCGCCTTTTTGATTATATGGCATCTAGTTGCAATTAGGACTTTAAAAAAAACGCATAAAACTAGCATTTTTTAACATAGTACTAAAAGTACCATTAAGTTCCTACAATATAAAATTAAATTTAGATCTTCGCGAACATTGTCATTCTATGTGAATATTGAAGTTTTTCAAACAGGCTTTGCAATGAAAATCATTTACTCAAAAGTCAAAAGAAGCTGCAAGATTTTTTCTTTCTTATAACTTAATACAAATAAAACTACAAGAAACTACCTTTGATAGAGGTATAACTCACTAATAAATTTAAAGTAAAAAAACTTTTTTAAAAACAAGCTTTTATTTAAACGCGCTAAAAAGAATAAAATAATTTTTTCTTTAAAATGTTTTTACTATCAACTTATAACGTCATTACACAATTTATATGATATAAAAGCTTGTCGCGAGATTAAAGCACTCTTATTTACTTAGTTTGAAAATTTTAAGAAATTGAAATCAATCAGATCAAGTTATTTAATTTACTTGTTTATCTGCAGAGGTAAATCTCGCGACAAGCTTTTATATCATATAAATTGTGTAATGACGTTATAAGTTGATAGTAAAAAAATTTTTAAAGAAAAAATTATTTTATTCTTTTTAGCGCGTTTAAATAAAAGCTTGTTTTTAAAAAAGTTTTTTTACTTTAAATTTATAAATATAATAACTTACTTTAAACCAACGCTAGTCCGATTCAATTATCTAATTCACAAATCGTCAATCTGAAATATTAAACAGATTACCTACCGCGCACTTTCGTCTAGTTTTCTATTATCTTACGTTAAACTCGGGTTAGCAGCCCCGGGATTAAAATAACTAATCCCGGGATTTAATTTTTGTCTGAATTATATTTTGAATTTTTTTCAAAGTATTGTGAATCTGGTATTACATTAAATGTATCTTATTTACTTCTTTTGTACTGTATACGTTTAATATCAGTTTTCTTACGTGTTGAACCTTGAAGAGTTCCAGGTCGGTGTGTATGTTAAACCGTGATATTTGATATGTTTTCTTTTATTTTCCTCTGTAACTTTCTCTCCATCGCGAGTGGGGTCAGAAAATGGACATTTCTCCCACCCTCAGGATGTCCCGTGTCAGCTAACTTGGAAAGAGGCATTTAGAATTTTTGGAACATATCTAGTAGGGTTTTCAGCCCCGGAATCCCGGTATTTTTTCCAATCCGGGATTAAAATAACTAATTCTGGGATTTAATTTTTGTCTAAATTATGTTTAAAAATTTTTTTCTCATAAAAATTTTCTAAGAATTTAATTTTTCAAAAATTTATATTCTGTTTATGAAATATGTACGTAGAATTTTATTTCCGTGAGTATAAGTGCTATATGTAAAAAAAATATATGCACAGCATGGGAGAACGTCGCAAAGATCTAAGTGACTCACTGCAATGCTTACACAATAATATAAGCAACATCACAAGAATAGATTTTGTCACAGTTTTTTCTTCAATTAAATGCCGTTCATTAATAGTGGACCTGCTTGGAAGACTTAAAACACTTCAAATCCCATTGCATTACTAACAGCTCATGCAACTGGGTCTTCAATTTCAAATGAGGTGACACTTGAAGTTGATTCATATTTTGATTCAATAACTGGATCAATTTATGTACAAAAACCATTAAGTGTAGCAGAAAAACTAAATAAAGTTATGAAAGAGGTTTATGCACCAATGCAGTCTATTAGATTTGAGACACTGTCATCAAAAATTCAAAAAGAAAAGCCTCTTTTTTTAAAAGAGAGGGAGACGGGGTGACTACCTGAAAAGAACATAATCTTATTTAATGACGAGAATACCTACTAGTAAAGAATCCGAACGTGCATTTTCTTCGGCAGGACAATTTGTAACAAAAATAAGAAGCTGTTTCAAAGATGAAACGCTGGATGAGCTGTGTTTTTATAAGCTTATTTACAAAAACACAAGAAATGAAGAAAGGGTTTTTTTTTTAAATTTCATTTGGTACTATTTTTATTTGCTTTTTATGATGAATTAATTTTTTTATTTGTTTCATTAAAATAATATTAAATCAATTTTTAATTATATTTTTAGTTTTATTATGCAATTTCAACTAGGCTAATATGTAAGTATTTTAACAAATAGTCCAATCCAAATCCCGGGATTTGGATAATGTTATCCCGAAATCCCGGGATTGAAAATATGACACGGGATTTCAAACCCTACGTCAATCCTCACAGCTATCCTTTAGCTTCTAACCTCTCTCCCCCTCGAACCCGAAAGCTAAAACTTTAATACATGACATAATTTACATATACCGATTCTTTTTTTTCATGAGGAATTAAATATTATTAAATGAAAGTATTTACCCAAGAGGATTAATAGAAGGAACGAGGACATTTTTTTAAAAAAAATAATGTAAAAGAATTTTAAACACTCTTGAACACATACAAGCAAAAATTATATAATTTTGCTTACGCCATCGACGTATATATGTTTCATCCGTATAAAATGTCCGCTGCTCTGTTTCCGTTTATTTATTATTATTATTTGCTTATAAAATTGCCTTTCTTTTCATACTTGCGTCATAGAGAACTCGTCTTCATGCTATTACCGATATTTTTTATGTTTAGGTGATTAGAAAAAAGTGTGCACAACAAAAAATTCTTAAATGCTAGCAGATAACGATGTTTATGATATACTTAATACTGTAGATAAAATGCGGAATAGGATAAGTCATCAATGCAAGTGGCCGGAATGGATGGCTAAATTTCTCATTTTGAAAGGATAGAAATTCAATTGTCTCCAGCTCCCATCAAAACATGTTTTGCTCTCTATTCTATGCCACACCCGATTTTCATTGACATTAACATTGAAAAAATAGAGCGTCTTCGATTCGAGTAAATACGGTAATGACTGAGTTCTTTTAGTTGATGTAATTAGTGTGTGTGTGTCAGGAAGAGAACGTTTTTTTTAGAGCTTCAGGGAATGGAAACCTCATGTGAAGCAATTCAGGGGATTTCAATTCAAAATAATATGCTTCTGTTACATATTATACAAGTTGACTCGTGTAAAAGGCCATTATAAGAGCAGGTTATAGTGTTACAAAATTAGCGATTCAAACGTCTGATTTTATACTTTTACAATACACCGTTATATTTTACTGCTCGATAGAACATTTATAATATAAAACTTTGATTGTTTCTTTTTTCAGTCTCCGCGAATTAAATCTAACTATGTAAAAAAATATGAACCTCCTCGAAAAAGACAAAATGAATTCAAATCAAATTAGTTCTACAGTGGCCGCCAAAAGTTAAGGAACGACATGTTTTTCGAAGCTCACTATAAAAAAAAATGACAGTAACAATAAAATTTATAGTTTATACAAATGATAAAAACGAACTTTATACAAATGTATGCGAAAACAATAGCTGTCACTTTCTTTTAATAGGAAAGGACAGATATATATGAGTCAGAGAAAAATTTGCATTTTTCAGGCTTTTGTAATTAAGCGTGTAACTTTTGTTAATTTACAACTTTTGTTAGCAGATTTGTTGACAATAGGCAGTGGGGTCTCACAATGTGTGAGAGAAGCCGTT
Source organism: Trichonephila clavata (assembly GCA_019973975.1). Lineage (NCBI taxonomy): Eukaryota > Metazoa > Arthropoda > Arachnida > Araneae > Nephilidae > Trichonephila > Trichonephila clavata. Next base: position 74,414 of record BMAO01036279.1, read on the forward strand.
TGCCCTATTCGTTTAGGTGGAGGGCGGTCGGATGGATGGAAATGGGCTTATCACAGGCTGATGCTGCTGGGTGTCTTAATGTGCCTCTTTGTGTGATCCACCGTCTCTGGAATCAATATTAAACCGAAGCATCTGTGTCCAGAAGACATGTTCCAGGCCGACCACGAGCTACAACACCTGCAGGAGACCGTTTTATCGCTCTTTCAGCCCGAAGGAGAAGAAGAATTTATGTGCCGCAACTTGTTGCAGACCACTCTGTAGCATCAGGGAGAAGAATATCCGCTAGTACGGTGCAAAGACGTCTTCACAATTCAGGTCTCTATGCAAGGCGACCAGTTGTGTGTGTACCCCTCAACAGACGACAGAGAAGGACCCGCTTATCTTGGGCAACAGAACACGTTTCCTGGACCAGACAGCGATGGGCTTCTGTACTCTTTACAGACGAGTTCAGAGTCTCACTGGAGAGTGATTCAGGGCGTCTGCTTATCTGGAGGGAACGAAGCATCAGATATCATCAATCCAACACTATTGAAAGACACAGTTACCGAGATGGTAGAATAATGGTTCGGGCAGAAATCTCATTCAGTGGTCACACTGACCTGCATGTGTTCCAGGGAGGACCTCTGACTGATGTGAGATATTGGGGTGAGATCCTTGATCCATATGTCCGCCCGTATTTCGGTGCAATTGGCAATGACTTAATTCTGAAGGATGATAATGCATGACCTCACCGAGCTGTAATTGTTGAGGAATATCTTGAGGGTCTTTGTTTAGAGCGAATGGAATGGCCAGCTCGATCTCCAGACTTAAATCCGGTAGAGCACCTTTGAATCTATCTTCTTAGTCATGTTGCTGCTTTAAGTCCTCCTTCAAGGTCTTTTGGAGAGCCGGAACAAATCTTACTCCGTGTCTGGTCTTCGCTTCCCATTTCGGTAACCGACAGCTTAATTGACAGCATGGAAGTTAGATGCCGCCAATGCATTCAAATTAGGGGTGACCATATCCCTTATTAAAACCCTTTTTGTTATGTTTCTATGACATTTTACCACATAAAACTGTAATTATTATTTTTTTTCTAAGAATGGACTTTTCCAATGAGATTGCCTTTTTTTTTGTTGTAAATCTTTTTGAATTTTTTTATGTAAGCTTCTATCTTGCAATCAATACATAACTGTTTTGTGCACATGTCAGCCAAAATTGGTGTTTCTACATTCCTTCATTTGCAAATAAGACGGAAAAAAACCGGTTGTTCCTTAACTTTTGGTGGTCAGTGTATTTTCTAACTTGTCATCCATGGTTTTGTTGAGTTAGTATCTCGAACCTGTACATAAACCAACTCAAAAAAACTAAAATGAATTCAAATCGAATTAGTTCTATTTTATAACTTTTCTGTCCATGGTTTTGTTGAGATAATATCTCAAACATGTATATGAACCTCCTAAAAAGATTAAAAATGAATACAAAACGAACTAGTTCTAATTTCTAACCTTGTCATCCATGGTTTTGTTCAGATAGTAGTCTCTGGAATCTAAAGTCAATTTGTTTTGATTCACTAACAGAATATTTTGAGTCGTGTTCTTGAAATCTGCCATAATGGTCCAAAAGAATAAACTATGAGCATTGTTGTAGTTGTTATTTAACTCTAACGCCTTCTGGAAGTCCCAGTTCTTGATATTAAATTCACCACTAATATTCCAGCCACCCATCTAGGAGGAGAAAATAAAAAACACAAATTAAAATGAAATGAATTTTTTTAAAGAAATTTTATATAAGAAAATTTAATAACTTATTTAAAAGATTAATGAAGTATTAATTAATTTACTCAGGACAGCAAAAATTAAAAGGAACGAAATGAATATTCTAAAAAAAAAAGGTAATAGGACCCCTACCCCCTAAAAATCCATTCATTTAGTATACAAGAAACTACTAAATGCCATTAATTTAATTGTATTTTGCCATAAATTTAATTCTTGATTCCTTATAAATCTTTCATTGATATTGGGTAAAAAGGATTCTTCAAAAGCACTAAGAATGGCCTTTTCTTGCCATCTGCTTTTGAAGGATTGTACATAATAAACGTTGTGTTTAAGTTTGCCAATACGAATACACTAAAGTAAAGTGAAAGCATATAATTCTAAGACTGAATCAGAAGACATTGCTAATATTCTCAAAATAAAACAAAATAGTAAGATTAGGTAAGCAAAATAATAAGATAGGTATTAAGTTAAAAATGTTGGAAATTATACCTAGAATTGCGTAACTGAATTTAAAAAAAATTGAAATCAAATTTATTTTTATATCGCAATTGACTTACTCTTCAATGACAAAAGTAATTCTTGATTATATTTAAACTTAATTAGTAAATGTCGTCAATAATCAGCCTTTTAGAGGTGCAATAAAAGAAATAAAGCTTCAGTGGTGCCATTGAATATTGAAACAATCTTCTAAGAAAGAATATTTTGTCTAGCGTGTATTAGAAAGTACAAGGAACGTTCCTAAAAGAAGTTCCGACATTTTATTTTTCATACAATAACTTATTTTCGCGGTTACTTACCATGTCATCACGAACTACACATCTTGCATTTTTTTGGACACAGATGTAACCGAAATTGAGACAGTCCTGCAAAATCTATTTCAAGAAATCAGTCTAGCAAAATGCGATACCCATGTCTTGAAAGGAATCATAGCACAACTAGCTCCCATACCACAGCATTGTTTTGGAAGCTTCGTCCCAAGATTACGACTTTAAATGCAGGGAACAGATGAAAGTCCTATTTGGTTTTCGTTCATAAATGTGGAGGTATACCCACTTCGACTTTCAACTTCCATTGTCTGCCTTCCTTCTCTGAACATGCAACACCAGCGTTTAAACATACGATGAGAAATGACCTCTTCTCCATTTCGATGATTGACACACTAGTCCCAGGTGAACATTTCTACGGAATAACATCCCGCATTGCCATTATTGACCCCGTTATCAGCATACGTCTGCCTGTCATCATGATTTGTACTCTACTTTTCTCGAGTACGCCGGTCTGTAACTGCTCCCTCTTCTTCGATGATCGCGTCATTCCTATTACACTGACGCTCTTCCTACTGTTGAACCAGCAATGGATGTGGTTTGTTTTAATCGGGTATATCAGCTTCCATCTGGAAAAAAATGGCGAAACATATTTTTTGGAGCATCCCTCTTATATCTTTTCCTTTTTTTCCAAATGATTTTAAGCACTGTGTCATTAACAGCAACAGTTAAACAATTTCTCTATTACTAAGTATCTCATTCAGTAATCAGTTAAGTTTATATATTTTGATGATAAAAAATGTATAAACTTCAATCGCTACTTTCGTGTTGTTATACACTGTGGGCTGATTTCGTCACTTTAAAAGACGTCGCCAAATGTGGCGATATGAAGCCAATAGTGTAAAATTATACCTGTGTAATTTTTACTTATTTATCGGATGCCCGTGCCTGGCTTGTTGGGCATTTGACGCCGAGCTTCCCTGCATTTCATGTGTGCAATTTTAAAAACAGTAATAATAATAATGACCAATTTCACCAAATGCTGTAATTGTTATTATTTTAAAAAACTCACACACAACTTTGACTGTAATTTTACCAATCGTAGCTTTTGGTGAAATTGTTTAACTGAAAGAACTGTAAATACCCTTCGACCTAACAAAAGTTCCAACAGAATTCATTTTATTAACGAGAGCCAAAGAATGTCCTAGGAATAGTAATCATAATTCAAAAAGAAGGTATGAAACATTTTTAAAACATTTACTTTTTCTTCCATTTTTAAAGTATGTAACACAATATATTGCAAAATATATGTATCTTAAAGAATTAAAACTTTATTGTTTCGTGTTCCCTATTAAAGTATTACAAAAATTTCAGACCAAATTAAATTGACAGTCAGGAGTTTCACCAAATTTAACCTATTAAACATCTAAAACAAAGGAAATTCCTGAAACTAGAAAAATTTTCAGGAATCAGAATTTTCAAAAATATTTGTATAATAATAATATAAGAAATTAAGTCAATTCCTACTTAGGTCAACAACAAAAAATTATTTTAGTTATTTTTAATTAAATAGTTAAAACTTAAATAAATACTTATATACGTAAGACATAATCACAATATAAATGACAAAATGGAAAGCGATTTTCCTTGCGATTTTAAAATTTTCCTTTCTATATATGGTTTTGGACTATTATATACTTGTGTTTCTATACTATTTATTCAGAAAAAACTATTCCAATAAAAATAGTATAGTAAAAATAAATCACATTCTCAAACATTAGGCCAGCGAATGTGGGATTCGAACTCACGACCTATGAATTTGAAGTACAACGTGCTATCAATTGCGCTACAGGGACACAACGAGCGATTTTCCATTCTATGTATGCTGTTGGACTATTATTTTTGTTTAATACTATTGATTCATTCTAAATTTAATTAATGAATAAAAATTTGAAAAATAACTGCATTAACATCAAAAGTGTCATCCATTACAAGTTTTAAAAAATGTATCGGAAATTAAATGGATAAATATAAAGTATTTTATTAACGATTTAAAATTTGAACAAGATATATATATATATATATATATATATATATATATATATGTAGAGAGAAAGAGTGTACTAAATAGTAGGCATTGAAAAAAGGGCAAGGTTAAAAATCGATAATAGTTAGCGAATAAAATCAAAGATCAATTGATGAAAGGAAATAGAAATTCAATATGTTTTGATACACAATGATTGCTGGGGTAGTATTACAATTACTTCTAAATTTGTTTCCCTATATCATGCTAAATCAAAACCTTATGAGGATTGAATACGTTCAGAACTATAGTTTTCAGAAAAGCGTATAAATGAATAATTTTTTGATATTTATTTCATTTGAATTATAATATATATATATATATATATATACACTCGCATATCACGTTTCCCCACATTCTGATTTAAACTTCCCTCTTTATTCACATAATTATCAATTATGTGAATAAAGCGAGTGTAAAATGGTTATATTGTAAAATAAGGAAGAAAATCAAAAGAATGAAAATAATTAATTTTATTATCCGAAGTAGCAGTTTGAAAGAAAACTGAACACAGCAAGGATTCACACTTTAAAAAAAAATGAAAGAAAACATTAAATAAAATACTGATGCTGCAGTTTAATAAGGCGTGTGGTCACCTCTGACAGCCAGGTACACTGCACAACAATTTACCTTACTTGCTATGAGATGATGAATGAGTAGTGGGCTCAAACGGTTCCAAGCTTCTTGGAGAGCTCTCTTCAGTTCTGTAACGGAGTTTGGTGGGTGCGAAAGGGCTTCAATTTGTCTCCCGAGCATATCCCATACATGCTCGATAGGATTTAAATCAGAGGAGTTTGGAGGCCACGACATGCGCTGGATGTTTTCCGTTTCAAGGAAGTCATCAATCAGCACCGCTCGGTGACATGGAGCATTATCATCCATGAATATGAAGTTAGGACCGACAGCGCCTCAAAACAAGAGAACATAAGGCTCAAGAACTTCGTCTCTGTATCTTTGAGCAGTCACAGACTCCGTGTCAAAGAAATGGAGGTCTGTGAGACCATCCATCGTGATGCCTGCCCATAACATTACTCCCCTTGATGGAAAATGGTGTCTTTCCGTTATGTTTCTTGGTTCAAAACGTGTTCCACGTTCTCTCCATAACGTTACCCGCCGAGAATCACTACTCAGACTAAACCGGGACTCATCACATTGGCCCACATACCATTGTTGATGTTTCAAACTCCAGTTCAAACGAGAGCGTTTATGCGCAGACGTGAGGGGAATGCAAACTGTTGGTCTTCTGGCATACAGGCCAGCATGATTGAGTCTCCTGTAAATAGTTTGTCTCGAAATTTGTATTCCTGTGGCGACTGTGAGCGCCGAACCCAGTGCTCTGGCAGTACTGCCCCTTTGACGTCGCGCACTTATTACCAGATATCAGTCTTGGCGCGGGGTTGTGACTCTTGGTCGACCTGATACTGGTTGTCGGGTAACATCTCCCCTTCCTTGAAACCTCTGCCACAGTCTTGAGATCACAGACTGGTCCACATTCAGAATTCGAGACACTTCGGTATGGGATCTTGAGGATTCCAGCATTCCAACGATTCTTCCTTTCTTAAACATGTCCAATTGGAGTCTTTGCGCCATCATTCACCTTGTTTAATGGTTAACAACGTTCCTTCGCACAGCAGTTGCACGAAACTTGTCTGAACTGCCTATGCTGCGTGAATCGGTTTCTCCGCGTTCCGTCATGCCTCGGTGTTTCTCGCAGGACGTAGTCGACTGAAAAGTTTTGCATAAACCCAATGTTTCTTCTTCGCTTAATTAATATCCGCAAGAAATTTGGAATAATTTTACGATATTTACTCCGTGTTTTTCGCATTTTACGTTTTATGCTTAACTTTCGGACACCAGTATATATATATATTATATTTAAATATATCCAAAATACCTCACACTAATATAGCCAAGCAAATATTCAAATCATATTAAACCTAGAGTACAACATCATATTTCAAAATTTCAATGGCGAATAAAAATAATGAATATCAACGTTTTCAAGCGAAATTAAAATTGTATAAGATAAAAATTATAAAATATCCAAGTGCAACCTCGGACTTAGGACCGATAAGTGGGGTTAAACTAGTTTGATGGCGCCAACCTTCCCCCTATTGCAACTTGGTAAACTAATCTGGAAATATCCAAATTCACAAAAATTTAAAATTTAAAAATTTAAATCTTAAAAAAACTTTTCTTTTAAAAATTTAAAATTAAAAAATATTTCTCTTTTTAATACTTAAAAAAATTAAACTATTCGCCATTGCATTCTGAAGGATATAACATAAAAATGTTAAAATGCAAAAACACCTTAGTGCATAATAAAACAACCATAAAAAATCAAAGAATATGCACCGATCCTTGAAATGGTTGTATAGAATGAAAAAACCTTAAAAGTTAGAAAATTCAAATCAAGAGTGTAGCACATTCAAAAATTAAATTCTTTTCAACATCAAAACAGGTTACATAAATAAAAAATAAAAAAATAAAATAAAAATAAAAAAAAAACTCACCCCAAATCATCCTATTAATAAATGAAATCGATGAACGGTATTCCAATTTCTCAACAATTTTTCATTTCTCCTACATCAATCACAACTCCTACATTATTCATCACTCCCACTAATGCCACGCTATATATATATATATATATATATATATATATATTTATATATATAGTAACATAAAATGAAAGAAATACATGGCATAATAAAATTGATAATACAAAATAATATCACTAACAAAGCTAGAAGATTCAAACCAGATTTAAAGAAACACACTTTAAAAATAATGGAAGAGTCTATTATAGAAGAATTAACTAAGCGTATGTATAACATGGAACAGAATTAGAACTTTAAAATGTAAGAAGCCAAAAGAGTCAATAGACTAAAATGAAGACCTGTTATGATTTCTAGAGCTGTTGCTGAATTAGGACCAGCAAAATTAGGGTTAAATATATTTTATGGATCCTACCTTCCCCGTTCAGCAGAAATTTTATACATAACAGAAAAACATACCAATATTGAAAAGTTAGGCCTAAAACCAACCACGTGTAATTTGCAACCAAAAGAAAAATAAAATAAAAATAATAGAAAATATGAAAGGAAATGAATCCTAACAAAATAAAAATAAAAATAATTTTGAAAAGGAATAATGAAGCAAAAACTTACATGAAAAAATGCAAATAACCGGAGAGCGGAAAAAAGAACTGTACGTACAAGAGCATTACGCTAAATGATCGTTAAAAATGACGTGTTAGGTTGATGAAGCCAGATGCAAAAATTAGTGGCGCCACCTGGATAGTTTTTTTGTAATTAAACAAAGCAAACTAAAACAAAGTGAAAATAATAAAAAACAGAAAGAGAAAAAAACAAAGAATAATGCTTAAACTTTGAAAAGGAGAATTAGAGAGATAATTTAGACATATATTTAAAAATGAAGTTACTTGGATAGTTGTATTCCAAGCAATTATTGCGGAATAGCTTAAAATTATTTTGCTTAACATCATTATCTGTGACTAAATCGTTATTTCTTTTTATAAAATTTAAGATGATATTTCTAAAAATAGATAGAGAGAGAGAGAGAGAGAGATGTAGGTTACTTTCCCAAAAAGGCATTTTAATAATGTTAAAATCAAAAGAGTCTCTTTTATCAAAAATATTACTAATTAGTATATTATTCTTAACAATTAATTGTAGGTCTAAAAAGTTTGCAGAGTCTTTATTATAATTGGTTTTTAATAATTTCAGATATAGGGGATAATATTTAAAACTAGGCACAAAATTTACTATATTACTAAAGATGATTAAGTCATCTATGTATCTAAAAAAGTAACAAGAATCTATACTAATGTTATCATATTCATAAAAGTGCAGATAAATATTTGCTAAACAGTTACTTGCAGGTCCTCCTTGTGGAAGACCTTTAATTTGCTGATAATAAGAGTTATTGTGAAAAATATAATTTTCATATAGTACTAGATGAATAATTGAAAGATATTTATCATACTTAATTATTTTATTCAAAGAATATTTGTCATAGGCTATTTTGAGAATTTTAACCATATCCCAATATCTATGGAATTAAATAAATCTTCAAAGTCATAGGTGTGAATAGAAGTAATTTTTTTATCTTGCATGTACTTAATGATATCCAAGCTATTCTTAACTATAATCGAATTATCAATACTGTCTAATGTGGATTGAATAACCTTTTGTAGCTTTCTACCCGGAAGTGTAATATAAGTTTTAAAGCCGTTTGTTATAGTCCTAAATTTAATAGGATTTTTATGAAATTTTGGAGTTAAGAAAATATGAGGGAATTTAATATCTGAAATGCGTAAATCTAATTTTTTATAAAAAGCAGAAATTCGATTAAAAATTTCTCTATTGCTAGAATTAGATTTTTTAAAAGCATTATTATTATGAAAATGTCTATTAAGCATATCAGCATACAACCATTTGCAAATAATTGCATAATTACCCGGAACTTTATCAACATAAACAATAATGAAATTCTTTTGTAGTTCTACAATATGATGCTTAAGATTTTTGTAAATTAATCCACAATCAGTTTTATAGTTATTATTCAGTAACTCTTTTAAAACATTGCATTTAAATTCATTAAAAGCTTCAATAGGAAAAGTGTATTTAATTGCTAATTTAATAATGAAGTTACAAATATCTTTAGAGATTTGTTTTTTTATGGCATTATTATTATTGGAGATCATTAATCTATAACTAGTACCTTTTGACATAATTTCCCTAAGAGTATTATCTTCAACAATATTTAAATTGCCAGTTACAACATGTTTGTGATGCTCGTTTATAAATTCAGGATAATCCTTACATTTACAAAGAAAGGTATTATTTTGCAAATCATTAATCTTATTGTAGTTAAAAATTGAGCTACCAATTTTATATATATATATATATATATATATATGTCAAACCCCATCCTCGCTCTTAGAATGAGTAGAGCATCAGATCCATAAATATTTTAACTCCATCATGGTGGCCCTTTGGTGCGCAGCTGTATAGAATAACAAACAACATTGCAGCGAGGAGTCACCTGCTATCTTCCGTTTTCGCTCTCTCCCTTACGTCAATCTACGAAATTTTTTCCGGATAAATGGGTTTCTAAAAACCCATTCCTGTATCTGGTTTAAAAAGCTCTGCTAGATGACTTGATAACGTTGAACATTCATTCTGGGGTTATGGTTCATTGCTATTGGACGGGAGGCGGCAAGCCAGTAGGCGGGGCTTTGAGGTGCAGATCTTGGCTGCAAAAGTCTTTTTATTGAGTTCATCATTGGGAAATGTTGATTGGAGCACCTTGTCCTGACGAACTCTGATCTCCTTTCAGGGATTTTAAGATGACCGTAAAGAATTTCTAACAAAGTCCATTGTAAAAAGTTATTGCAATTGTAAAATATAAATATTAGAAAATACAGAAATTAAAATTAAGATAAGGGGTGAGGGGTGAGAAGTAAATAATTAATAAAAAGCTCTTTTAAAAGCTCTAAAAACAAACGAAAATGGAATCTGAAAGTGGGTGGAGCAAGCCTAGCCTATCCGGTGGCATCAAATCCGAAGATCAAAGCGCTGGGAAAGTGATCTTGCAGAGATGAGCGAAAATCAGGTAGTGAGATGTAGGGATCTGATTGGCCGAGGCTAGTGTTCGGTTAATGTGGTATAAGTATGGAATGGAAGGGAGTATCCAATCAGTGCTGACCTGCAATTCAACAGAGTTGGATCGCAGGGGAAAAGTTAATAAAAAATATTAGATGAGACGAATGAAGTAAAAATGAAAATAAAGGTATATTAATTGAAGTCAGGATTAACCAAGATGTCTCTTCTGACAGAAAAATGAGAGGAGTAGGGGAGGGGGTTCTTTGATAGAAGGGTTATCGTGATTGTCGATATTACTGAAAATGTTAATAGTTAATTTACGAATAGTTTGCCTGATAGTGGGGATATTACACGCTGATCTGAGGTCAACATTTCTCATATACCAGCGTACATCAAAGATTTGTCTTAAGATGACATTTTGGGTACTTTCAATTAGGTTGATATTGGTTTTTGCTGAGTGACTCCAGATTGGGGAGCCGTAGGTGAGGAGGGGTTTCAGAATTAGAGTGTAGATAAGCAATTTGTTTTATCTAATTAATTTAGACTTTCTGCCAATAAGGGAATAAAGTTTACGCGTGTCATTTTTAAATTTTCTTGAACGTATTAGAGTGTAGATAAGCAATTTGTTATATCTAATTAATTTAGACTTTCTGCCAATAAGGGAATAAAGTTTACGCGTGGCATTTTAAAATTTTCCTAAAGCATATGTAATATGTTGTCGGAAAGTGAGGTTTTTATCAATAATAACACCAAGATACTTGGTGTGCTGAGACCAGGGAATTCTTTGATTTTGAAGAGTTAGCTCGGGGGGGGGGAGGGTTCTCTGGGAGAAGGAAATTTTAGGAAGGAAATTTTTAGTCATTTTGTTAGTGATTAAGTCATTGCCGGGAGCTTTTTTACTATTAGATTTTTTAATATAAGTGAGGATTTCTTCCGGCAAGACGGGGTTAAGGTAGGTAGTGGGGTTAGTGGATAGGTAGGCATTAACTGTGTTATTAATGTGTTCGTCATCATAAGTTTCGTCATCGTTTTGTGTGGTGTTTTCTGTGAAATTGTTTTTAAGGTGTCAGCAAGTAAGTTAGCTTTTTGTTTGTATGTAAAGGTCGTTCCTGTCTCGCAGTCGAGAGGAGGAATTGGGTGCCTTTTACTTTTGAAAAATGTTTGTGTCTTGAGTGTTTAGTGCGGCTAGCCGTTGGTTCCAGTCGTTAGAATATTGCTTGAGTGTGTTTTTGAACATTCGTTGCACGCAATTGTATTCAGTTTTGTGTGTGGGGTCTAAAGTTCGCTGATACCGTTTACGGAGTCTGTTTTTCTGTTGTATGAGTTAGTGGATGTGAAGCGGGGTGTAACTGCGGTGTCCGTTTCCTATTGGACGGGAGGCCTGGCTATGAGAGGCGCGAACCGTGTTTGTGAATTTTTGTATATCCAGATCAGTAGTATTGATGAAATCAAATGATGATTCTCATTATTTGGGTGATAATCAAATAATGAGAAATTTTTATTTAAATTTGTAGTGTACTCAGACCAGCAGGTCCTTATATATATATATATATATATATATATATATTATATATATATATATAATTGTTTTTAGAATATTATTACAAGAAAAAAACATTTAAAAACAATTTCTTGGCATGAAATGAAGACCAAATGGCATACATTCAAACCATTTTCCTTCCATGAAAAAATCTCCTATAATAATAATATTTTGCTTTGATATAGCTAATGCTTCTATATAGAGCCTGTACTAAGATTTTTGAAATTTATTATTTAGAAGTGGATTTACTTTTATTTTAATATTTTAGAATAGAGAAATGTTAACAAAAATATCCCATTGCAATTTTAAGTAATCGAACACTAAAAATAAGGTGATTTTTTCTAAATTCTTAGTGCAGCCCCTGTATAGATACCTTAATTATATTATAACCAAATAATATTATTATAGAAGTAGTATGAGCTATATATATAGGCAAAATATTTTTAAAGAAGCACTTTCCGTAAAAAGAGAATTTTTGAAGTTATCCTACTAGGTTCGGAAACAGCTTTCTAAGAAATGACTTAAATAATTAATTAAGTGTTATTTTTTAAATAAATATGATGCAAAACTATAAAAATGCAGCAAAAAGAATTTTGAAAAATTATTTTTCAAAATTTTTAGAAATCTGATGCAAAATATTACAAACACTTGCTATTTTGCAAACAACTCTAAAAATATATACATTACAAAAACAAATAAAGTTTCTGCAGGAATAAAATTTTTTAATATTTAACTATGTGTGCTGTACTCTAAAAAAACTCAAGTATTACAATTAAATTATGGAATACAGGTGGTAGATATAAAAAAACCCAGGATTTTTTGTAAAAAGAAAACTTTTTTTTCGTACAAATTTAAAATAAAAAATAACTGAAAAAGTACCCTTAGCATTTAAGACAAAGCATTCATTGTAATATAAAGAAAAATCTCAAAATTTTTCATATAAGGATGTTTCAAATATTTAAAGAATTAACTTACAATTACCGTGAATCTTATGCACACACAAATAACATTCTTCAGAAAATACAGAATAAATTTATATTTGAAATAAAACTTTTTAAAGATTTAAGATGGTATTAAAACTCTCCATGTTTGAACGTGAGTCTTCCTGAAAGTCATACTTCAAAATTTACATTTTTTTACGTGACAGTTTCTTTTCTGGTTAGAATACCTTGTTGAATCAACTATTCTCGTATTGTTGAGGTACAACAAACTATCCCTTTTTCAGGCCCTATATTCTGATCCAGACTTTTGAATTAGAGATAATAGAGCAGCAAACACAAAATTAAAAAGTATTAATGCAAAATAACCCTAGCGGAGTGTTTGTGGCTAAACAAAGGTCTCTTTCGGGATTATTCTCCGCGCCACATTGCTTAAACTTTAACTGCATTTCTGAGTTTTCCCGTGAGTACATTTATTTTCTTAAGAGATTTTGATGGCAAAGATTCATATAAGTCTTTTAATAGAATTGTCGTAGTCTCTCACTACCCCTATGATTATTAACTCCCCTTTGCACATTATCTAAATTAGGGTATGTTGGATTCATAATTAACAACTACTAAATTAATAAATCAATATCATTTATTAATCTTTCTTAATAGATAAACACACAAATATTAATCAAACCTTAAGAACAACAAATTACAGTGGAGTGAGATAAGAACTCAATTATGAACGACGGAACACTAACTGAGACTACGGAGAATAACGCATACAATCAAACTACGCATTTAAATCTAATTTATGAAAATCACAGACCTGATATCTTTTTAAGGCAGGATTCTTTAATATTTGAAGGATCTATAGAGCGGCTTCAATCCTTGATATCTTCAGTTACGTCCGAACCGAATTAATGAATCTTTTTCAATAATCTTCCTTCAGCTAACAAACTTCACTTAGTTAAACTAATCTCCTAGAATCACCTTCTTAATCAATCTCGTAGTTAACTCCTCTATCAAAACACGTAGTCATCCTCTATCTCTTCATTTCATTTCTCCCTTTTATACCTTTTTCGAACTCGCTAAACCCGAAACTATCTTGTTTGCATAAGTCACACTTTTAGCTCTCAGCGGGGATTGGTTAAAATAAATACAATCTTAAAAGAATTGGGAGAAGGTTAGTGAAACGCGTAAGCACCCGTCACAGAATTAATAACTGAATTTGGTCGATCCGCTGATTTTTCTTTCAAGTGTCTTCAATAAATTCTGCTCTCTGGAAATCTCTTCCTTTTTTTTTGGCCTCACTGATCATGTTTTTGGCATGGTAACATTAATCTAATGCGAAATAACTATAACTCCTTATAAAAGCATTAATAAAAGACCTAAAGAGCTCCAATTTTAAGCGCAACTGACAAAAAGATAGCAACTAGTTTAAATGAAAACAGACATTGCAATCAGTTAACTGTTCCTATTTGAAAGTGAATTATATCTATTACAATATATATGAAGTGAAATAAACATAAACATGAAAAAATTCATTAACATATATTTTAAATAAATAAAAATCGCATTTTTAGGGGGAAATTAAATGAAAACTCACATTTCCTTGTTCGGATTTAAGTTTTAAGGTTTCGATTTGGACTTACTCCAAACAAAAACAGCCGTAATTTTTTTTTCTAATTGACTCAGAGTTAAAAGTAAGATATTTTTTGAAAACTTATTAAAGACTTATGATATATTAAAGACTTATGATCTCTTTAATTAAAATGATTTTAAAAAATTAAAATTTATTTTATGAAAATGATGATATTAAAAAAAAAACAGTCGAATACCTTAAAAATACATTATTTTTCATTTTTTGACAAAAAAAATGCATTTAAATAATTTATAATACAACATTCTTAAAACAGTTTTATATGTAGGTTCTAATTTCACTGATATTTAATATTAAAAAAAATTCATTCATTTATGTGCTTTTTAAAAACCGGGTTCCGAATGTAGTCAGTAATTTTAGATAAAATATATCAATGCCTTTTATTAAATTTGTTTTTTTTATTTCAGAAAACCGAACAAAGGACTCTTTATGGGAAATTTATTGCAAAAAAATAGCTTTTAAATAATTTTCAAGCTTTATCAAAGTATAAAAGTTATTTAACTGTGGAAGCATCGAATTCAGTAGGTATAATAAATATTATGAAACCTTATTCAAAATTGCAATTTGTTCAAAGTTGGAAGTGACGTTAAAAAATGAATGTTAAATATCTAAAACATCAATATATATAAAGTTCAATATAAAAATATTAGAAATACTTTTAGAATGCAGCACAAAATTTTATGCAATTGGCACTCGTGGTCTCGAACTTCTTATCATTTCAACGAATATCAACAGACATGTATATGAGTGTTTGTGGAAATAAATGCAAATGTTTATCAATACATTTCCGTTGTAGATATCTTTCAGTTGGCAGATTACGAGACATATTACGAGGGTCATTCTGAAATATCTGAGATACACCTAAGTTTTTAAAGTTATATTTACAATATTTTAGGAGTCCTCCAGCATCAATGCACTATTGTAGACGAATTTTCCATATATTAAATGCCTCAAACCATTCATTTCTTGGAATTGATGCAAAAAGGAATTTATAGCCACATCAATCTCTTCTGAATGAAAACGACGCCCAAAAAAGTTCTTTTTTAGATTAAAAAATAATCAAAAGTCACACAAAGCTAGATCCGGAGAATAAGGGAATGTTCTATCACTTGAATTTGTTTTTACTTAAAAAACTCAACTATTAATCAGGCTGCATGGGAAGATGCATTGTCATGGTGAGACATTAGTCTTGAAACATTCACTTTTTGGAGAACTCCAGGAAGACATTTAGTGGTATACTAGTTTGCTGTTGCTGTCTTCTGTCCTTCCAACTTGATGGCTTTCACCAATCCTTTACTTCTGAAAAAAAAACGGTATACATTACTTTTTTCGTTGCTCGTTGTCTTTCCACCATTGTTGGCGTGGGATCATCTTCAAAGACCAATTCTTTGCTTTCTTGGCGTGTTGGAACATCAAAAAAATGATATGTACGTTTCTCTTCTCTTTCTCACCACCCCTTACAATTTTAGAAATGATGCGGTGTCCACAATCATTTAGCAATTTAAGAATTTCTTTACTGATTCTGACACGCTCCTTTTTGAGTTAGAGTTTGGGGAATCCAACGGCAAGCTAATTTTTTCATATGTAGTTCTTCATGAATAATTTTGTGTATGGCTACGGTTCCAATGTTAAGTTCCTTCTGTATCATTTGGTAGTTACAGCAAGTATCAATAATTAACATTTTTCGTATGGTAGACACATTATCCGGGATTACTATCGACTACCTGTTGTAGAACTACCTTTCAAAAAAGGTTTTCTGTCATTTTATAATGTTGTTGTCTTTGTTCTTTTCTTCGCTTTTTTGCACCCTAGCCATAAACTATGGCATTTTTAACCCTGCATTCCTTTGTGATTCCATGTCAGCTCTGTACCCCGTAGAGGTATTTGCAAGTTTGTCAGTCTGATAGCGAATCACCACGTATATATATGTAATACTTCACTCTGATTTCATCTTAAGGCTTTTTAGTTTTTAATGGTCCTGAACCTCCAGAACTTCGCGTAAATAAGTAACTGTTAATTACCTGCATGACGGGATCATCGGAACTTTATCTCTTAAAAATTAAAATCTCAGCGAATTTAAAATAAGGTTACACGTATGACCAAGGCCGGATGGATCTACGTATGGGCTACATGGGCTGCAGCCCAGAGCCCCCGGGTTCTAGGGGGCTCCGTTCCCCGTTGAAGATAACAAACAGAAAAGACGCTTGCAATCAATATAGTAATACAATAATAAACCAGTAAAAAATACACATAAATCAAAAATAAAATACCCGAAATACCATATCAAACTTATTTGCAAGAGCAAGAGCAATTTATACTTTTGTTTTTCCACCCCAATCACCGAATACGCTGAAATTAATAATTATTAATTTCGAAAATCGTCTACATATTTTATGCAGATACCTTAATAAAAACAAATAAAAATAGTATGCTGGTGATTCTCTTTCAGAAACTACACCATAATTGGCTGTAAAATGTTTAAATCTCAAGGGAATTTCATGTTTTTCTTATGATCAGAGACAGCCTGTGAGGTCTAGAAACAATGGTTTTCATCTAATTGCTGGTGGCCAAGGTACCGGACTCATGGTAGGCACGTCATGAGTTCGAGACTAATGCCACTGAAGACCCTCCGTGTAGGGGAGCGATGCATGTTATATCTGTCGAGAGCTCAAATGTTTTCCCGTATGTGTGGTGTGATAGTTAGGAGAGGGGTTGCCAGCTCAGGTATCGTCCTCGTCACTTAACCATGGTTCAAAGTTATGAGGTCCATCGCCAAAATCTCTTGTGTAGCTGAACAGTGTGACGTTAATATTCACTCACTATTCATCTAATTGCTGAGAAATTAATTTGCCTCATCAAGAAAAAATATTTACATCGATTTAACTGGATAAAAACCACTGCTGTTGAATTACCCAGGCTAAATTGTTTGAGAAAATTCCTTTTCAAGTAGGGTTTTAGCAAAAATATCTTTACAAAAAATCCTGATGTTATTAGAAAAAATGAAGGTCATTTTCGAAATCAGCACACTAAATAATATAAAAGTCACTGAAATCCTCTTTTGAACTTTTCCAAAACTTTAATTTTGTAGCTCTGTGTAATTAATAGAGTGTCTATTAAGTACACTCTATTAATTACAATCTATTAACAACTATAATAAATACAGTCTATTACACTTTATTTTAATACAGTCTTACACTCTATTATTAATACAGTCTATTAATTACTCTCTTTTGTATACGGTGCCGCTCTATGATAGAGTCTCTATCGGAAGCATTTAAGAATCACTCTAACGATTTCTAAAATAATTAAGTTTATCATTAACAATTTCATATGTTTGTCAATATATATAATGTATTAAATTTTATGGGATGCTTTTGTTACCTCTGCGTTTTTGTGACATTACCACCTGCAAAATATTTATTGCTGTTTCAAAGTTTTTTTTAAGAAAAAACCAATTTATCTCATCTTTAAATGGATCCTCAAGTATAAGAGCCATTGAAAAATTTGTGTTTGTAGTACAGTGACAAGCAAAATTATAGTTTTTATATACATAACATTTTCTCGACAAATTAAACAAGTTGTTGATCCATCTGTGTTTTTTTTTCTACGAAATAGTCAAGATCCCAATCGTCTTGAAGCAGCAAATATTTTTTAGACATGAGGATTAGTTAAAAATTAGTTACACCTATAAAATGGTTGCTACTACATTGTTATTTGTTATCACTAACCATTACAATTCAAAAAAGAATATTTCACAGTTTGTACCAGCACGATATCGATAGCAAAATTGGTAGATTTGATTGCTTGATTGATAGAATTTCTCACTAAATTTTTAATACATTATTCGTAAATAATTGAATTTGTTATTTCAACGGACCTAGACCGGGCCACTCAGAATAGTCTAGTGGGCTACATGTGGCCCATGGGCCACAGGTTGAGTATCGCTGATTTAGAGGTACCGAGGAAATTTTTGGTTCTCTTCATAATGGTAATTTTATGGGTACCCTGAAACTGCTAGCAGAGTTCGACTAATTCATTCATGAATATATTAAACTACGAGAATTGCGACCAAAATCGTTAATATCGTACTTATCAAAAACAATATATGAGCAAACAGTTGAGATCATGGGCAAGCAAATCATTACACAATTATATAACTCAAATAAATAACAATGTCACAAAGTACTGTACAATAGTGATGGATTCAACAGCTGATTTGTCCCACAATGACTAACTTGCTATTATACTACGATAATGTTTTCGGGGGAAAGCGTATGAAAGATATGCCTCATTAATTAAGATTATTAGTCACACAAGTTTTCGTTTAATTATCTACAAGAATTTTTTGAAACAAATGGACTGCTATTGGATAATTTTAGGGGACAGTCATTTAACAACTCTTCCAATATGTTTGGTCTATATAATGGCGTGCAAGCTCTTTTAAAAGGAAAAAAAAATAAATTCGCTAATTATGAGCCTTGTGCTGCACATTCTCTTAATCTAGTTGTGCAGAATCAGTTAAGGTTACAAATCGTGAGCTTAAACTGAAATTTACTTTAAAATGTTTGTCAGACCAGATGGTCTCGTCACTACGATCCTTTTGATGCCTCAAAAGATAAATACACTTAAACCTGTTTTTGTGCGGTGGATAGGGACCGCATAAAAGAAAACGCATAAAAAAATTGCACAAAACTTCACGAATAGCTATAAAATATAGTTTTCGGAACACAATTAAAAAAAAATTTTATGCGGTGGATAGGGACCGCATGAAAAAAGTCTCACGTTTAAAATAACTCAACACCTTACGAAATAACTAGTACATACCTGGAATTTCGCCAAACGTTTTGGAATCTGATTTAAAAAATACACTTGCGAACATTTTTAAATATTTTATTTACATATTATGTGATTATTTTACACATACAAAACTTTTCAAAACGTATAAACATTATCCTTCGCAGTCTGACAATTTACGCGAACTTTCCTGTGATAAACTGGTTCAAAATCGCTTTCGTCACTTGAAGATACTATCTCGCACTCGTTTAGAGTTGACTTTTTTTCAGGTACCATATAGTCAGTGATTAGTTTTTGCGACGACTGTTGTTTCACTAGACGCTTGTATATGTCCCGGCAGCCAGATATGCACGACTGAAGCTCCTTTTGGAATTTTGAAGTTCTTTCAGAATTGGCATCGATTGCAAGAAAATGACATTCTAATTTATGACAGAGTTCGGGTCCTGCATAGATTTTATCTGCTGTCATATAATCGGGTTCTCTTTGAAACAGAGAGCTTTCTCTGAGAGAGAGCTTTCTCTCAGAGAGAGCTTTCTCTCAGAGAGAGCTTGCATATGACATAATTATTTTGTATTTTTTAAAATGTCGAATAGAGAGTTTTGGAAATGGACTACTCACATAAAAAATCGAAAAAACTAAATGACCGATCAATCCTACTGATTTTTTTATTGATAACTTCGTCAATTAGGTTCAATTTAATTGAAATTTTTATTTACCGCACAAAAAAAAAGTTGCATAAAAAAATCGCACAAAAAAATCGCACATAAAAAATCGCACAAAAAAAAATCGCACAAAAAAAAATTGCACAAAAAAAGACTGCACAAAAACAGGTTTGAGTGTATTGTAATATCATGAATATTCTTAAGACATTTAGTGACAATGAAAATGAGAAAATTTATTTTCAAAAAGAGGCAAAAAATTTATTTAATAAATTAGCAAAACTCAAAACTGCCATTTTAATTATATTTTGGGAAGAAATTTTAGAAAGATTTAATTCAGTTAACAAAAAATTACAGATTTTGGGGGTTTCGACATCTGTTAAGGGAATAATTTCATTACGTCATTAAAAACATTTGTAATCAATGTATGGCATGTGAATCAGATAAAAAACCAAAGGAGAATCAAGACGCAGATAAAAAATTAAATCCTATTGTAGAAACAGAATATAGCGATGTGAACTAAAGACGGGTTATTTCAAAATTTGCAGGTAAATTCACAGAAAAAGCTGTGTATATGACAGAAAGATTTAAGAGACACGATTATTGTAGCGTTAGATAAGCTAATCCTTGTTTTAAATAGAAGAAGGCAAGAATATGCAGAATAGAGTAATAAATTAAATTTTTTGATGGATTTGCAAGATCAAAGTAAGGAGAACGTCGACCTGGAGAGTCTACGCGCTATTACTGATTACTATTCAGATGATATAGACCAACATTTAGTAAATGAAGGTGTTCAATTAAAAACTTATCTAAAACTGAGCTAGAGTCCTATACTTTTAGTGATATATTCAATTTAATTTTTGAAAAGAAACTAGTTCAGGTTTTTTCATATTTGTATAACATTTAAAGATTTTTCTAATGATCCGTATTACTAGCTGTGAAGCGGAGCGTGTGTTCTCTATAAAATGTCCTATATAGAAAACAAATATAGGACTACAATGACAAATACTAGACTTAATTATTAATCACTTCTTTCTATTAATATTGACCGCATCAAAGACTTAAAATGGGATGAGCAAATAAAAGAATATTCCGCATAAATGTGTAAAAAGGATTTTTTTTTTTTGTAAATTTATAACGTTAAATTATTTGTGGAAAAAAAAACTTTTCGTATATTAAAATTTTTTTCCCACAATAATTTTTTAGGTAAAATGCCAAATTTTTAATTATTTAGGGGCCCCCAGATATCGTTAGCCCAGGGCCCCCAAAGTTCACGGTCCGGCCCTGCGTATGACATCATCGTACGAAGTTGTTACACCAGTCGCAAGCTCCTTCCACTGAAGTCATGTGGATTTTGGGGTTTCCGGTAGTTACTTTAAATGAAAGCTCCCATACTCTGGTAAATTCAGCCCACTTCTTGTCTTCCTCATGCAAAACGAGCGTGTCTTTTTTGTGTTTTTCGTTTTTGTGTGGTCCATATTTATGTTTGCGTTTAAATGCACAATAAACTGGATTACTATCAACAAAAGACTGTCTTATCGATAGTGTAAATATGATCATTCGTAAGGAAAACCTTACCACAGCGTTTCTCAAACTGTGGGGTGCGCCCCTCTAAGAGGGCGTGATAATTCTACTAGGGGGGTGTGAACTTATTGAAAAATTGAAAAGAAAAGATAATTTAAAACAATTATCAATTTACTGGAAGTTTACAAACAAAATACATTCTGACGTAATAAAAAATAAAATACACATTTACACTGACATAATGCACTTACAAATGTATCAGTGCTTCACAAAGCATTTTATAATTAATCTAGCAGTACTAAATTAAGAACACGTGTAATAATTACCAGTGATCCCATGGGCTTGTCATATATAAAATTATATACAAAAACTAACACTTATCTTGATAGTTCTAGGGTTTATAATTAATCCCTTAACTGCCGATTAAAAGTTAAGCGATTCGTTCCCCAATGGCATCTTTTCCCACGTAAGCGAGGGTACATGAAATTATTGGGGGGGGGGGGAGAAAAATAATAAATGAGGAAATCCTCTGAAATAGGTTAAGTCTTCGCAATCACTGTCAAGTTCCTTTTATTGCATTCCAAAGCCTTCGGTATAATTTTATGCATAGCAGTGCACAGAAAAGATCGTACTTTGGAAAGACGTAGTCCGGGACAATAAATGCTTTGGTTGAGCGAAATGTTTATGTACGCCGGTGGCACTTAAGGAAAAATCATATTGTAGCTTTTGTGTCAAAGTATAGTACTATTAAATTCAATACATTTTTATTTGTATGGAGGAGGGGGGCGTGATGAAAATTATGGTTGAATATTGGGTCGTAAATATTGAAAGTTTGAGAAGCACTGCCTTACCACAATTGACATGACTTTGTATATATTGTACCACTCTTTGATACTTTAAATATTTTGCTTCACTTACTATTTAGCTTTTGTTAATCAGAGTTAACTACAATTATTACCGCATGATCTTTTTTAAATATTAGCAAATAATGCTTGCAATAGATTAAATATCATTATTAATTGAATATTTTTGTTTTTTGAAATAACCCGATTGCGGAAAACATTTAATGCCTTGCTTTTATTTTACTATCACACAAGAAATTGATTGATCTATAAATTTTCACTAACCTTTTTCAATAAGTTTAATAACGGTTCAGCCCCCAGTTTTTCAATTCTGGATGTGTTCATACAGGAGCGATAGAAATCTCGAGCTTTCTTCTCTGCTTCACCTTTCAATTCAAAGCTTTCGTCCTCTGGAAATAAGTATAAGATCAAGAAGGGAAAAAAAACTGTTGTTGTTGTGTCCTTCCCACAGGGAAGGAATGAAAGTTGCCATTGCCTGTGAGACACAGGTTGGACTTCTTAACGATAGATTGCGACACCACCTATCTTCACCTCCACAATTTTAGCATGGAACTGAAGGGAAATATTCTCCAGCCCCCTGCACTCGTGGTTTCTGCTGCGACCACCCTCAAAACTTTCGGACCCACTGATTTAACGAGCCCGTACTCCGTCTATACTCGGTGGTATTTAGTGGCATCGGGCATCGAATCCAGGCCCTCCGGTCTGGAGTCCGACGCTGATAAATTGATTCCTCCTTTTTCATAAAGTATAGTTAAATGTAACGTACCCCCTATACCGCTAATGTTAAATTGAGTTTTTTTATGTACCTTTTTCTCCGAAACTGTTCAATATAAAACTTTAAATTTTGTCTGTATATTAATTAGACTTTTATATTTATACTAAAGTGAGATTTTTTAACTATATTGTTAAGTTTATTTTCAAAATCATGCTACGCTAATGAATTACTATGATTTTTTTGAAAATTGTCATTTTTATTCACGATCACTGACTTCTACCAAAATATTTTGGAATATTAATAAAAGCTCACTTCAGTATATATAGTTACATATCAGTTATTTTCACAGAAATTTTTCTTATGAGGATCTTTTCAGTAGATTCTGAGAAAAAGGTACACGCAGTTTGAAAAACATCATTTTGAGAAAAATGCATTTTTAATATGAAATGTCACTTCATCACAAATTATGAATTTCAACATGTATTTGTCCAATTTTATTAAACATTAGCTTTTCTATATTTATTTTTTTCCTATTTTACTTAAATTGACCAGAAAATACATACTTAGCATTTTTAAGTTCTTATTTAAGAGATATTTTAGAATATTTACATTACTTTTCTCAAAATCTGCATCAATTTTTGAAGAATTTTTAGCTTTGATGAATTATACAAACATCAAAGTTGACAATAAAACATCGTGAATGTCTTGTAATAGTGTATCAATATGTAAAAGTAAGAATTTGGGAATGTGTGATTATGCAACATTTCGAAAGTTTTCGTTAATGTTTTGTATATTTACATGGAAACAGTAATTCTAAAAGTATCAGTTCTCAAAAGTTTTTCTAAACTGGTCAAAGGATTCCTAAAACAGTCAAAATAATACTGTTTTTATGTTTTTAAGCATGACATTTATGTATTTTCATGTATATAACAAGCTTTATATGCAACGGCAAATAAAATCACATATCAGATATCTATGTACCTTTTATGGAGCCACTTTTTGAACACTAAAGCTTAAAAGTTCTTGTCTGCACAATAAATAAACATTTATATTTATACTGAAGTGAAATCTTTCAAATATACTTTTTTAGATTTTACAAAACATACTTTTACGTAGCATTACTGCGAGATTTTTAAAAATTGCTATTTTTTATCTTAAACTTCTTTGCCTACTGGCGTGTCCCAGGAAGGACTCTGGGATTCTGATAAGTCCAGCTCATCTGGGACCTTCCGGGCACAGGACTCCTTGGTGCCCACCCTAAGGATGGGCCTGCACTGCCAGAACTGATAAAATTCTAATAAGAAATAGCAAAATGAATCAAAATAAGACAAGCACGTACCTTCGAAGGAATTTATTGGATTTTGGTGCTGAAGTGAGTACCTTAGCTGTACAGAAAATGGTTAAAGAAGTTAGCGGTAAGGCATCAATACCGAGAGAGAGAGAGAAGAAAAAGCAGTTTCTAACACAAAAAACGATAAAAAACCCGTTTAGCATAGGCGAAAAATATTGATTCTGCCCTGTTAGCGACTAGAAGAAGTTGATATAATCAGTTATAAAACGCATTTATTTGTGCAGGGATACAAATCAAGTGCAGTTAGACGTGGTGAAGTCGAAACTCTGCTGCCACAGATCATTTCAAATAGACTAAAAAAAATCCCTTCTAAACAGATGTTTTGTGGTATTTTCACTATAAATAGCACTTGAAGCTTATTTCCTTTTAAAAGCATGAAGAATTATACGAAATACATAGAAATATTACGCAGTAGAATTGTGCCATCCATGAAAACTTTAAATGAAAATTTCAACATGATTTGGTTTCTTCTCAAGATTCGATATTGGTCCAGACTTTTATACGGAAAAATAAAAGTTCTTAGTTGGCCTGGTTATTCACCAGATCTAAGTCCCATTGAGAACTTATGACATACTCTCAAGAATTGTTTAGCTAAGATGATTTGCACGACAAATGGACAAATGATAAAAAGGGTTATACAAGTGTGGTGCCACATGTGCCCAGCACTAGTGAAGTCAATATCAAGACGAGTTGAAGAGGTCTTTTCTGGTGTGGGAGGACATACTTTCTACTAATATAGTGATTTTTCAGTCTACTCAAGGTATGTAATGATTAAAAGCTAGGGTTTTAGAAAATTTCGTTTTTTATCATTTGTTCCCATTAATTTGAATAGTATAGTTGTTCAAAAAAAGGAATTTCTTTTATCTATAACATTTATGTAACCTCCATTGCGAGTGCATTTTTGAAAAACCCGTTCTTTTAGGATCTCTAGTGTACAAAAAAGAAATAAGTTTGACAAATTTTTAGTTTATTTTCGATGCTTCAGGGTAAAGAAGTCTTCCCAATGCAAATCTTTACACAAGACATAACTACAATTGTGTATATATGTATTAATGTGTGTGCTCCTGAATCGAACATAGAAATATGCCCTGTTTGTGGTCAAAAGAACACGTTTCCTGGATCAGATATGCTTTAGTATTCTTCACAGACGAATCCTGGTTCGTGCTGGAGTTATTCAGGGAGTTTGCTGAACACAAGCAATTCACCATTGTTACAAAGGTGGTGGAATCATGATTTAGGGAGGGGGGAATCATGGTCTAATTCACTTGCATGTATTTCATGGATGAACTCGGGTTGGGACGAGATTCGATTTCAAGACCTGATTCTGATAGAACGTATTAGGAACTACCTTGGTAGATACATTTTTGTTATAAATCCTCCTCCAAAGTAGTTACATGGACCGGAACAAGAGTTACTGATTTTCAGATTCCAATTTCGGCGTCTGACAGCTTCATTTGTAGCAGAGAAGTCAATGCCACCAATACATTGCTTTTAGGGATGAGCACATTCTTTAAAATATATAAATTATTTTTGAAATTTTTTAAATATTTTTCTGGATAAAACTGTGATGTATTTATTTCTCCACTGAGATGAACTGAATTTTCTGCCTGGCCTTGAGTTTTGTTGTTGTAAATCGTGTTTTAGCAATTTATTGGGTTTCATTTAATTAAAAAGCTGTTTAGAGCAGAACTCTTGCAATTTCTTGTTCTAATGTAATTTTCACATTAGACATAAAAAACAGGTTGTACCTTAACTCTGTATATTAGCTGTTTAGAAGTTAATTCATAAAGCACCGATAAAAATAAAGCATAAAGCAATTTATGAATTTTTATTGTTTTTAAATTATCTAATGCAAATGTAAAGCCCATTCATGGCTTTGTTCGAAATCTGTTCAAGTGATAGTAATCCAACGTAAGTCAAATTCTTGAGCTAGAACAATACAAGAACTCTATATATGAAGAATTAATTACTGTACTCATTAATTCTAATGCGTAAAAAAGGCGCAATTGGCTTAACAAATGCTAAGAAACATTATTATTTTTTGAATAATTTCTGATATGAATAGAAAAAAATAACACATTTGAATAGGATATGTTTCATAAGAATTTTTTTTTATATTGTTTATATATACAAATTTTGTCTCCTGGAAATACAAAGTAAAAAAAAAGTGGGAAGCGATGCTTATATTATAAATATTTTTAATTTAAAAGGCCCATTATATTGTCAAAGTAGAAGCATATTAGTTCCTCAGTATTATTGAACAGAGCTGGCTGGGTGGTGTAGTTGGTTTGTCACTGTCCTTGTACGCCTAAGGGTGCGGGTTCAAACCTGGTCCAAGTCGGTGGATTTTCATGATGAAGAAAATTGACAGAGGCCATGTCGCATGATTATGCGGCATGTAAACAATCCGTTGAGTGCGTGTTTGGCTGGGGGTACTCTCGGTAAAAGTAAAATTTTGAGAACGGTTTCTTTATCGCCAGAACTCAGGTGCTTCCCTCTGAGGAGAAAACTAGATGTCAAAAGTACGTGCGTCACTATATAGGTATCCACCTATATAGTGCCGCACTAAAGTACCAGCTCCTGAAGAATGTACTAGGTCTGAAAATGGTAAAACTTCAATCTGTAGCCCCAATAGAAATAAAATATATATATATTATTGAATAGATCGGGGTTCGTGGATTTTATGCTACCTGTTCTACAAACAAAACTGTTCTTCAAGAGCGATGTCATTTTTGACGAAAACAGTCCTTAAAACACAGGATAAAGAACAGTTAAACTCGTACAAAAGTTTTTTCATAGGGTTCTAACACGTTCTATAGCACTCAAACAAAACTATCAATGCCTAACACTGTACAGGTACCTAACGATAAAAATCATTCACAAACAACTACTCGGTGGTAGGCATATACACCGAAGTAAACACTTTAACAGTTGAAGTAAAATTAATTTCAAGATATGCTCCTATATTTATAATCTGTGTGGCTACGTTCAAATGCTTTTTAGAACAATCCGATAATTCCATAGATCAATACGTCAAAAATTTTGAGTATCCTCTATAGGGTCACCAAGTCACTAACTTCACTGCATCTCCAATATTTCTCTCTCTCTACTAAATCTTTTGAGAGCCAAACGTTCTCCCGTGGTGTGGTGTGGTAGTTAGGAGCGGGAGTGGTAGTTCAGACGTCATTCTCGCCACTTGACCATGGTTCAAAAATACGAAATCCGTCGCCAAAAGACCACGTGTAGCTTAGCAATGCGACGTTAATATTCACAAACACACTCACTTACTCCAATATGTCTCCAAGTTTCCATTGAAACGTCATTATAATTTAAGGGGTGTTGTTGCTTGCGAATGTTACAATTTTTATCATAAATGCATGAAAAAAATAACATTAATTTAATAAGCATGCAGATTTAATTTGTTTACTCTATTTTAAGATAAAATTAAGCACAGATTATGTACTCAAAATTCGTAGCGATATAGAATGAAAAAACTCTAGTGAACTAGAGTTGGGGAGGAAAAAGGGTGCCTCACACAAAAAATTTCAAAAATTTTACTATGCTTCTATAAAATTGCTATCATTTTTAAGATTTCAAATAGTTAATATAATAATGGAACGATTGAATAACTTAATTGACATAGTTACCTTGATACCAGATTTTCTGATTACGTAACCTATTGTTTTTGAAAGATTAGGGAGAGAAAGTGCTTCGTTACTGATGTTCAAAAATTCATTTCGAGTACATAATTATTTCTAGAAGTATTTCAAAAATCTGTTAAGAGAGAGAGAGGAGAGCACATATATATATTGACATGGTGAAAAAAGAATTCATAATTTTTCCCCGTTTTTCAAATACTATAAGTAAAATGATTTAAAAATGTTATAATTTAGGGTACAACCCCTTAATGCCAGCCTTTTTTACGCTTGAAAGTTTGACCTTGAACATTTACTCAACTACTGTAAAGAGCTGCACGAAATCTTTTAGTGTGGGGCATAATGTTACGAAGAATCCAGGTGTTAAAAAAGTTGTGGGGTATAACTACTTTTGCTCTTTTTTCCACTTCAAATTAAATAGCTCATACTTTTTAATAATAATTTGACTTTTTCAGATTTTTGCTAAATTTTTAGAGTGGAAAAGAAATTTATCTTTTGATGTTAACAACTTTGAAAACTGTCGGAGGAAGTTTTATATTATTAAATACTGAATAGACTAAATTAATATAGAAAAATACTTGTTTTTTAAAATCCCATAACTTAGAAATTTTCCAGCAGAAATTTTGAAATTTAAAATGAGCTAAAAAACCATTAACTCAATTAAATTTTTTCCTTTTTTTTTCAAATGGGTCTGGGGATTGGTATTTTTATCATTGGGCCGACCTAGTACATTCCCCCACAGATGGTATCACTTTTTAGTACGGATCTATGTAGTATATAATAATTGACACTAATTTTGAGACTCCCAGTTTCCTCCCCAGAGAAAAGCACCTGAGCTCTGACGAAATTGCACTGGTAAATTAATTTTGCCAGGAACACCTGAGCCGAACAGGCACATATAAACAAGGAATGTTTTACATGCCACATAATCACACGACATGGACGCTGTCGGTTTTTTGCATCATGAAAATTCGCCGACTTGGGCAGGGGTCGATCCAGTGGCGTAATAGAGAATATTAGGGTCCCCTGAGAAGTCAGTCAGGGTTTGGCCCCCCAGAATCCTGCCCTCCCCACGATGCAGGAGTCTACGTTACGTCACTGGGTCGATCTCGTAATCATTGGGCATACAAGCCAATGTCTAATCAACTACGCCATACACAGCCGGCTTTAATTACTTTCATAATTTTATTTATTATTTTATTCATTGAAAGAGGTATCAGTTTTGTACAATTATTAGGGAAGAATATTAGGAGTGTTTTTTAATTTTTGTCTATAATTCTACATTCGGCTTCTATACATTATCCTATTCTCCCTCATTCTGTAAAAAAATTGCTTGAGAGGTATCCCACTAGTCTTCCAAGGCAATTTTGAATTGTTACATATATTTTAAAGTCAAATGTTTTGGGAACAGTTATGCCGAGTAAATTATATAAGCATGCGATTTAAAAAAAAATACGCAGTCTATGTCATATATTTCCGTCTCTTCCTCTTTTAACATATCGGGCATTTCAGATGCCACGCGTGTAATTATTTTCATTCAAGAAAATAAAAACCAAGAATATAGTTTAGTAGGAATTTTTCCTACGCTGGAATTATGTAGCTGTCTTATAGTTGTCTTGTGCGGAAACTTTGAAGTTTGTAGTGGCCTATCTCGGGAGATTCCCTCTTAAGATAACAAGAGGCAATATTCCTTTAAGTGGTCTTAAGGTTTAACAACCTCTTCCTTGCAGGAGAAACATATTATGCAAATTGGTTTTAAGATGAAACTAAGTGGATGTGAGAGAGAGATGTATATGTGTTTTTTTAAATACATACCTGTTAGTTGTAAAGTTAGCAATCAAAAACGAGCAGATTTTTTATTAGAAAATTAACTAGTACTTTAGTAGTGTAAACCCAGACGAATCGGGAAGTCCACTTTGGAAAGTTCTCGGATAAGTCGAATTGGAACTCGTATACCAGTTCTCATTTTGTGGGAACTATATTTCAGTAAATATTTCAGGTAAGTGAATGTTAAATGATTTAAGTACTAGGTGATTTTCTTGGTAGCTTTCATGAGCAGGGAAAGTTAGTTTAATAAAATCATGGCAACTTGTCGTAGTCTCTCACTACCCCTATGATTATTAACTCCCCTTTGCACATTATCTAAATTCGGGTATGTTGGATTCATAATTAACAACTACTTAATTAATAAACCAATATTATTTATTAATCTTTCTTATTATAGAAATACACAATTATTAATCAAACTTTAAGAACAACAAATTACAGTGGAGTGAGATAAGAATTCAATTATGAACGACGGAACACTAACTGAAACTACAGAGAATAACGCATACAATCAAACTACGCATTTATATCTAATTTATAAAAATAACAGACCTGATATCTTTTTAAGGCAGGATTCTTTAATACTTGATGGATCTAAAGAGCGGCTTCAATCCTTGATATCTTCAGTTCCGTCCGAATCGAATTAATGAACCTTTTTCTATAATCTTCCTTCGGCGAACAAACTTCACTAGTTAAACTAATCTCTCAGAATCACCTTCTTAATCAACCTCGTAGTTATCTCCTCTATCAAACCACGTAGTCATCCTCCTCTCTTCATTTCATTTCTCCCTTTTATATCTTTTTCGAACTCGCTAAACCCGAAACTATCTTGTTTGCATAAGTCACACTTTTGGCTCTCAGCGGGGATTGGTTAAAATAAATACAATCTTAAAGGAATTGAGAGAAGGTTAGTGAAACGCGTAAGCACCCGTCACAAACTTATTTGGTTTGAAACTGTTTCTTGTGTTCTGTGTGAAGCCAATTACTCTTACCGTAAGGTCGCATTCAGATCGACTCATGAGCTCTCAAATATGGGACTATAGAAGTTTAACAGTCACTCTATGGAGGGTACCATTATCAGCTGTATCCCGACATTGTGTAAAATGTCAGTCTGATATTTTTCTTATCCATAACATTAAGCCTTAGGGATATTCAAGACATGATAACGAATTACCTTCTCAATGTGCACTCGTTGGTGTTAAGTATCAGCCCTAATAAATACTTGAATTCTTAAAAAGACATCCCGGCAAATATAGGATGGATTCCAAATATTACACTCACAAAGTCAATATATATCTTTCCAAAGTTGAAAGAGAGCACGTGTAGTAAAATTTCTTGTATATAATATGGCATCTATATACACTCATGTCCATAAATTAAGGATAATTCAGAATCGCACAGAAATTGAACTCTAAAATAAAAATTTCACCTGTAGAATTATCACACACATCTTGAAGAAGAATATGCAAATTACAGGAAATCACCAGATGGCGCGGATAGTACGTCACAATGACGAGAGTGTAAGAGAGGGGTATATAAGGAATGGTGGCAAAGAAGTTAAATTGTTCACAAGCGCTTTAAAAGCCTTTCAGTGCAATAACCGCATAGTTATGGTACAAAGGAAGCATTTGGATGATTTTTTACGTGGTAGAATTATCGGACGACTGGAATATGGACGTACCCAGCTTTAAGTATCCGAGGAACTTGGAATCGCCCAGAGTGTCATCTCTGGTGTGGCGAATTTCCACGTCAGCTACAGTCAACCAAAACTGGAAGCCCAGCGACTCAACGAGATACTGAACGAATTGAACGGAATTACCTTGATCATTGAGGTCAACACTGACGAGAGAACCTTTGGAACTGCATCGAATTGCGAGTTATCAACACGAAACAAGATTTCCTGTGTCATTGAGGTCAACGTAAAGTGTCTTCAGAATTACATTGAATTGTGCTAGTATCCTTTTTTTTTGGTATTGTGTGGGTAATAGGCGAAAATTATATAAATGAATGATTTTGTGTGTATATTTCCTGTTCTGTGAATCTGAAATTGAATTTTGAAGTACTAGGTACTATTATTGGTTTAATTGCAGAAATAGATATTTGATGTTCTTTTAGTTTTGGATTAATAACTGAGTACTTTCCGTGTTTTTTCTTAGTAATCTATTTTTGATAAATGAGAGGAACGCGTTGTTTTTTTAATAAAAAATAAAATTGATATTAACTGTAATACTGTTGTGTTTTGTAAAAGGATTTAAGTTCCGGGAAATCATTTCAAAGTCATAACGGATTGCTCAGCGTTTCAAAAGACTATGGACAAAAAGGATTTGGTTACTCGTATAGTGCAATGGGCATTATTGCTGGAAGAGTTTGATTATGAAATTGTGCATCGTTCCGGCCAGAGAATGCAACATGTGGATGCCCTTAGCAGATATCCAGTCGCAATAATTACTAACGATACTCTAACCGCAAGATTAAAAAGGGCACAACAAGAGGATGATTACACTCAGAGTCTAAGGTCACTGATTGAAACAAACGGCAATTCAGACTTTTTCGATAAAAACGAAATACTTTACAAATATGTTGAAGGTCGTGAATTGATAGTTGTACCAAGAGATATGCAAACTGAGATAATTAAGTTAGCACATGAGAAGGGATATTTCTCCATTGCCAAGACTGAAGGAGTTGTGAAACAAGAATTTTTCATTTCCAATTTGAGCAAGCAGGTGCAAAATGTAATTGTTAACTGTGTACCATGTATTTTGACCAACAAAAAGAGTGGGAAAAAGGATGGATTCCTCAACCCCATTCCTAAAGAGGATGTGCCATTAAGTACTTATCACGTCTATTTTATCGGACCTTTGCCTTCTACTAACAAGAAATATCAGCATATTCTCACAATAGTGGATGCTTTCACAAAATTTACCTGGCTTTATCCCGTTAGATCTACTTCCGCAGAAGATGCTTTGGATAAATTAAAATTGCAACAAAAGACTTTTGGTAATCCCAAGAGAATAATAACAGACAGAGGTTCTGCTTTTACTTCTGGAGCTTTTGGAGATTATTGTACTAATGAAAACATTCAACATTTGCAAATCTCCCCCGGAGTACCCAGAGGGAATGGCCAAGTCGAGAGAATACACCGAACTATTATTCCTGTTTTGACCAAGCTGTCAATTGAGGAGTCTACCAAGTGGTTCAAGTTCGTAGACCAACTTCAAAGAATTTTAAATAGTACATTTAATCGTAGTACTAAGTGGTCTCCATTTGAATTATTAATTGGCGTCACCATGAGAAACAAGGAAGACCTTCGCCTGAGGGAGTTACTGATGGACGAAATGATGGAGGAATTTCAAGAACAGAGGAACCAATTACGACAAGACGCAAAGAAAAATATCCAGAAGATACAGGCAGAGAATAAAAGAACCTATGACAGGAAGCGCAGGAAGGCCCCTAACTACCAGATGGGTGACTTGGTGGTCATTCAGAGAACACAATTTGAAACAGATTTGAAATTAAGGCCTAAGTTTTTGGGACCATATAGAATAGTTAAAGTAAAACCTAGAGATAGATATGATTTAGAGAAAGTGGGTGATCATGAGGGACCTAAGATAACAAATTCATCTGCTGATTTAATGAAATTTTAATCACCATGATGATGTATTTTTATAGGAAGGGTTTTCTATTCTTTTTAAAAGAACATAATGTGTATTAATGTGTTTTGTTTTCTTTGCTATTAATATTTCATTTTTGAGAGTTGTATCCTTATTTTTAAATTTGAATGTCTATCTTGGAATTTTTATCTCCGATTAATATTAATTTTGCAGAGGCCGATATTTTGTTGTATGCTATGTAAA
Source organism: Trichonephila clavata (assembly GCA_019973975.1). Taxonomy (NCBI): domain Eukaryota; kingdom Metazoa; phylum Arthropoda; class Arachnida; order Araneae; family Nephilidae; genus Trichonephila; species Trichonephila clavata. The sequence continues at coordinate 108,020 of BMAO01036279.1, forward strand.
ATCACTGAGGTCAGTGATTCCCAGAATGGCCGAACTTGTAGGAAAGGAGTGCAAGTTTTCTTTTACTTCTTTTGATTTTTATTGTAAGAGATGGCACCACTAATCGAAACCACGTGAGTTTTAGCTGCGCGATACGATGAGGTCAGGGGGCAGAAAGGAAAAACTGAGAGTAGCACCAAAGCTTGAACGAAGGCTGGTCAGAGGAAATCGGTCTCTCCGTTGTTTTGAGAAAGAGTACGTGTTTTCGGAATTAGTATGGTGCTATCTCGAATTATTTAAAACCCCTTGTAAATAGTAAATGTTTTAGTTGTGTTATTAATAAATTAAGTTATTTTAACTCTGCGTGCTTATTTTAACATTAAAATCGAACCTTCCCCTAGACGCCGTCCCACATATATATATATATATATATATATATATATATATTTATATTTATATTAAGAAGAAAAAAATGATTCATTTATTTGTTAGGACATCTCCAGATTTATTAGACCTACTAACTTGAAATTTGAGGGAATAATTCTTTTGTCGAGCAGAGATCCGAAAAAAATGTTTATGCGGAAATTTTGTCCCACACAGAGTTGCAGAGCTTTATATATTAAAGTCCTAGTTTTTAGAGTATTATGCTAACGTATTTGAAATTTGGCCATCATGCTTCTTTTGTTGAGCGCAGATCAGCTAATAACGGGTTTTAGTGAATTCATATCCCTCAGCGGTGTTAAAGATTATATTTTAATTCTTTACTTATATAATATTTTTATATTGGCTGATAGATGAACATAGGAAATACCAAGGACATTTGACTTTGTTACTTAATTCGCTAAATATTTCTTTCCGTGGAATCTAATTTGCAGTTTCCTTAAAATTATTAAAAATATTAATTAAATGTTTTCATTATTCCGTCTTCAATGCTATATGTCTTAATTTTCTCGAACATAGAATGGATATACCTGCTGGTATAAAATAACTAGCCGTTACCCGCCCGCTTCGCTGGGTATTTCATGATGTTTTATAAATTTTTACTGCTTATATATATGTATAAATTATTGATATCTAAGTCCTAGCATTAAGAATTCGATTGTACTGAAAAATATACTTAGACCTGTAACTGTCGCCTGTTGATAAAAAAAAAGGGCAGAACTTATCTAATTTGTATTTTCTAAAAATCTCTAAAAATGAAGTATAGAATGATGTTTGCTCTTTCGTAACCCAAGAACCAAGTGGATTCCCGCAAAACCAATTTTCGGTGGATCTCTACTCAGTAAATGGAACATGCAAGCCAAATTTAAAGTCTAAATCTAACAGAAAAAAAACAAAAGTTTTACTATTAATATCCCCGTAATACCATTGAGAGCCGTTTTCCAAAATAACCGCTCTTAGCGGATTTCAATTCAACAAAAGAAAAGTGCAAGCCAAATTTCATTATTATAGTCCTTGTTGCTCGAAAAAAGGAATTTTTTTGTGTCAATTCGTCCCAGTAACCCCCTGCACCCCTCCGCAGAACTTGATTTAGTTAAAATACATTCTTAGTGGATCCCTATTCAACAAAAGAAACATGCTTAACAAATTTCAAGTATATGGGTCTAACAATTAAACACAGGAATTTTTTTCTGCAACTCTTCTTGACCCCTCGCAACCCTCCTTGGGGGGTCAATTTTCGTTTTACTCTTTGTTAGAGGAACTCTATTTCATGAACTGAACATGCCAACCAATTTTCAAGCAGGATGATCAAATAGTTTAAAAATGGAAATATTTATCGATTACGCCTCTTAATCTCCCGAAATTAAACTTGGTAGTTTATATTCGTAAAACCCATTTTGTAGCGGTTCTCTACGAAAGGAATCTGCTTATCAAATTTCAAGACTGTACGTCTAATAGTTTAAAAATGGGGATAATTATCTATAACGAAACTTGAGCCCCCGCAACGCCACTTCGGGGTCCGTTTTCACAAAACCCATTTTATAGGGGAATTGCACTCTATGAAAGGAATATGCCCAGCAAAATTTGTGCGTCCAATAAATTAAAAATACAAAAAAAATTATCAATAATGCCCCTTGAACCCCCGCAACGCACCTAGGGGTCTATTTTCACAAAACACATTTTGTAGTGTATCTCTATCCTATGAGATGAATCTGCTCACCAAATTTCAAGACTGTGCGTCTAATAGTTTAAAAATAGAAATAATTATTTATATCTGCCCTTAACCCCCCGCAACACCCCTTGGGGGTCAATTTTTCCCAAACCCGTTTTGTAACGGATATGTACTCCCATGAAAGAAACAATCCTACCAATTTTCAAGCAGGTTCGTCAAGTAGTTTAAAAACAAAAATATTTATCTATTACGCCACTTAATCCCCCGCAACGCCACTTAGAGGTCTGTTTTCACAAAACCTTCTTATAGCTGATCTCTACTCTATGAAAGAAATCTATTTAACAAATTTAAAGACTGTGCGTCTAATAGTTTAAAAATGGAAATAATTATCTATAACGCCCCTTAAGTCCCGCAACGCCACTTGGGGGCAATTTTCACGAAACCCATTTTGTAGCGTATCTCTACCCTATGAGAGGAATCTGCTTACTAAGTTTCAAGACTGTACGTCTAATAGTTAAAAAATCGGAATTTATAACGCCCCTTTAATCCCCCACCCCCGCAACACCCCTTGGGGGTCAATTTTTTCAAAACCCATTTTGTAGCGGATATTTACTCCATGAAAGAAACTTAACTACCAATTTTCAAGCAGGTAGGTGAAGTAGTTTAAAAACGGATATATTTATCTATTACGCCCCTTAATCCCCCGCAACGCCACTTAGAAGTCTGTTTTCACAAAACCCGTTTTGTAACTGATCATTATTCTACGAAAGGAATCTATTTATCAAATTTAAAGACAGTGCGTCAAATAGTTTAAAAATGGAAATAATTATCTGTGACACCCCCTAAGCCCCTGCAACGCCACTTGGAGGTCGATTTTCACCAAACTCATTTTGTAGCGGATCTCTACTGTATGAAAGGAATCTGCTAACCCAATTTCAAAATTGTACATTGAGTAGTTTAAACATGGAAACAATTATTTATAACGCCCCTTAACCCCCCGTTACGCCCCTTGCGTTTCGAATTTCGGAAAATCCGTTCTTAGCTGATGTCTACTTTATGAAAGGAACATGTCTACCAAATTTCAAGTCTGTAGGTTGAATAGTTTCAGAGATACCGTGATTAGTCAGTCAGTCAGTCAGTCAGTGAGTCGCTTTTCTCCTTTATATATATAGATTCTGAAAATTTTGACAATATAAGATCTTTCGAAATTCTCTTTAACGAACTATTATTTCTGAATACGTCATTTAAAAGACAAAGTCATCAAAATCCATTTCCGGATGGTTAATGTGTAATTACTTTACATGTTTTCGTAATTTCACTAAATGTGAGAACTTTCATATGTTGGTCTTGATAAAAATTTAACTAATCGTGTTGTGAAATGCCGTGACCTAAGAGCAAGTTTAAAAAACATTATCATAACAAGCTTCCTCGAAGAAGCTTCATTTTAGATTTCTCAAGGTGAAACTCGGATAAAAATAAAGCCTTGAGTAATATTTTTTTTTTCTTTTTTGAATTATCGTTGCTTAAGTAATTACTCAGCTAATAAGGATGCAAATCAAATTAACATTTCTTTGAAGTACTAGTTTTAATTTTACTGAAGAACAAGCAAGAATAAACACATACACAGACACACAAATTATGTAGAATTATAGTTATGTCTTTTGAAATAGCATGATAAAATTAAACTCAAATCTCAGAAATTTACTGAAAGGAAAAAAAGATATAGGGTAGACCGGGGTAAGAGGACGAATGTCTTAATTTTCCACATGTCGATAGGTAGTAGCATCAAACAAACACTGCTAAATCTCCTTTTGGCCGTTCGTTAAACAATACTATAGAAACGCTGAAATCTCCATTTTTTAAAAAATTTTTGGTTAGTTTTGAAGCTTTGATTGTTTTCCGCTGCCACGATATAACTTTTATGCACGTGTAAATAAGCTCTGCTACAGATACAGGAAAGATATATCGTTACTCTTTAATATTTATGAGAAACTTAATTGAAATACTACCTATTACCATGAATAAATGTCAATTAATTGCCTTCCTTCATGGTAATGACAGTGAATATTTTTAAACAGACAGTCTGGGGCAAGATGACGAGCTCGTCATCTTGCCCCGTGTTTCGGAATGTATTAAACTTACTATTGTTGTCAATTATATTAAATCCTGTGAACACTTGTTTGCCTGTGTGTATGTCCGAGTGACCTTGCGCTTCCATCTCTTTTGGGGCTAAGAGGTGCATCGGATCGGGAAAGGCTTCATTCGAAAGGGGGTGACCAGAGGAAGACATTTTTGCCATCCGCTAAGCCCCCCCCCTTAAAGAGGAAGGAATGTAACTATAATTTGTTGCTTTAGAGCTACTGGCTTTTATCTGCCACCGTTTCTGATTTTTTGCGAGAAAACGAATGCTTTCTGAACTTGTAGATAGAGCCCCACCAGAAACTGTAAATAACTGTAGTGATAAGGGCTGGAACAAATAGGGCACCTTTTTCTCTTTTTTTGAACCACTTTTATCTTCATATGAAACCAAGCAAAGAATCTCCTAATCTGTTGATTTTTAACAATCACAAAACTCATATAACTTTGCACGCTATCTTATATTGCTGAGCAAAAAACTTCATCATGGTTGGGTTGCGGTCGCACACATCACATCGTCTTCAGCCCCTTGTTGTGTCATTTTTCGACCAGTTAAAAACGCACTATAGCCAAGCATGTGACACCTTTATGGTCACTCATCTAGAACAAACTATCACAGACAAAAATATTAGTGAATTTTTGAGCACCACTTACTTCAATGCAGCTACAGTTGGAAATGCCGTTGAAAGGGTTTAAAGAATGTGGGTTCGAGACTCATAATCCTCTTGTGCTTAGCAAACATGACTATGCTGCGGCAAAAACTACTGACTACAATGCAGTTGGCGATGAAACTGAGAATAATAGTGCTAATTCTCAGGAACCTAGTAGTAGAAAACCTACATATAAACCCTCCAGAACTTATGGCAAATGCTGATTCCGATGCACTAAAGAATCCTGTTAGTGTTTTTTTTTTATTTCAAACCATTGCCAAAAGCACATAATGGGAGAAAAAAAGAAAAGAAACAAAAAAAACTGAGCTTAAGCATTCTTACAAGCACACCCATCAAAGAAATGTTAGAACAAAAGGGAAAACAGATGAAAGAACAGGAAGTTTTAAAAAAACAGAGAAAAAAAGCTCGTGAAATTAAAAAGGAAGTAAAATAAAATGCCTAGTTCCTGTATATGCCTAAGCTTCTGAAAGTCTACAAAATCCAGGCCAAACATTCCAGTTGAATCAACTTCAAAGGACGATGTTATAAGATGTCCTGCTTGTGAAGAGGAACCCTCCAACAGAAGAATGGATCCAGTGCTGTAAATGCCAAGAGTGGTGGCATGAGAAATGTTCCAATTATGAAAATGGAATTTTTATTTGTGACTATGGTTATCTGCTCAACTGAACACTTCAACATTACGTTACAATGCATTACGGTTAGTTTGATACTTTGTAAGATGAAAAAACACAGAGAGTTATCATTTGTTAAGCAATGTAACATATTCAAAAGATAAAATATGTTCAACATATTTCAATTTAGTCATCCTGCCCCAGTACTGGGGCAAGATGACTAATGATTGACTGAGTGATTTCTATTATTTAAATTCCCTTTTCAGAAATTTCTTCCACTTCTTTTCTTTGTCGGACAAGTTTCTTTTCCCTCCGTTCCAAGTATAAAACTCTATTTATTCCCCTGGATAAAATCTTTTTTGATGTGTAACATCCTTACTCTCGGTTGCTGGATGTTTGTTGGAGTGATTTCGTGAAAAGGGACGGAAATGCGTAACAGGAAGTCGGGGAAGCGAACGCTGTTTGATTTGACCAATCAGTGCGCTTGGCGGCTCTTTTCCGTACCCTCCCAGTGAAGTTTTGTTTTTTCTCCTTCATTCAAGAGGGATTTCCCCCCCCCCCCGAGCTGTCTAAGCAGTGGGATCTTTGTTTTTGTTTTGTTTCCTCACTTTAGGGTCAAAGAAGAAGCTAAGTCCTTTAGCTGGATCTTGTAATGATATAACCACGTGGGGGTACAACTCTAGTAGTCATATAGCGGCCAGTCTTTTTTATGTTGTTAAATTTAGCATTTCAAAATATTCGAATTCAAAAACTCGGTTTCGTATTCTTCACTCTAAATCCCCTTCGCACATACCAGCAAGTATTCTTAGACTTCATCCAGGATAAACTTGCGATTCTTACGCTCAATTGTCAAAATCTCAGGGCTCGTTGTATATGAAATCTGAGGTAATATTAATATGTGTGAACTATATTAATAATTAAATAAACTGTTAAGCGTTTGACAAAGTATATTATTCTTTAAAAAAATATGAATAAATAATTGGAAATATTCGAATAAATATTTTAGTGAATATCTTTTTCATACTTTGAGGTTAATTCCTGTCCCTGTCAATATGATATTTTTAATTGTGATTAAAAATCTAACTAATTAATTACACGGGTAATTTTGATTTTTTCTAATATTTAAACATTTACCAAGCTAATTAAATTTTCATGATTTTGTGATTTGCAGAGACGGGTAAATCCAGAGCAGAATATATGAGAGATTTTCGGCAAAAGAAACGCGAGGTAAAAATTAAAAACTGGAAGAGTACAGCCGAAAAGAATTGTACATAATTCAGCTCCACCCTGCAGGGATTTTCGGGCACGTGCAACGAACACAATTCTCTCACAAACATCAAAGTACTACCCAACTACTGCTTTACCAATTCTATTTGTCAGTCAGGCAACTTTATGATTGTCCGCTCATAGTTTTTTTGAATGATGAACTCAAGCTCGAAATGAACACAAATCGAAATGTTTCGACAACTAACAGTGGTACTGTTATTGACGCTGTTTTTCAGCAGTTATTAAATACTTTGAAATCACAAGTGTTTGTGTCATATTTTAGTTATCATAATTCTATCGTGTACGTGTGTTTCTTTTTTTTCCCCAAATTGAACAAGAATAATTATTTTTCATAAAAAATTTTACATTACTCCTTGGGTTAATTAAATAAAATTTCAATAAAGATATAATTATTCGATAGAAAATTATTTCCAATCATACCCGATTCATTTTTTTCAGGATTTAAGTTACTATTGCGTATTTACCACGATAACATGTCAGATGTTACACATCACATGCGACTACTGCAAGACACTCGTTCCTTTTTTTCTTTCTAATTTTTATTTTCTATTAATAATTTTTAGTGTACGAATTTATTATTAAATAACTAATTAACCGTTACCCAGATGTCAGCATTTCTGGGAGAGGGTATATGCGCGATATATGAGAGATTTCTATTCTTATGTCATTAAAATTATCATTCAAAAATGTCTTCAATTTCTTTTCTTTTGCAGACAAGTTCCTTTCCTTTACCTCAGCGTTACATGGACTTTCTCCCTCTTTTTTTCCACTGATTAGATCTTTTTTTAAGTTTTTATTTTAGATTTCTAATTTGCAAAGCTAATCTAGCAAAGCTAATCTAACAAAGCTAACCTAAAACAGACAATGTACGACTTTATGATTAAATAATTAATTTTGTAATGAATTAAAAAAATATTGGTTTAGTTTTTTTAAAAATAATTTATATCCATTTTTATTAAATAATGAATGAAAATTTCTTACCATTAAATATTGAAACGACCACTTATTATAAAGAAAGATTCCAAATGTAAATAATACTATCTGATGAAAACATTTTAGCATTTTCTTATATTCAGTTTCGCTTTCTTAAAAATAAAGAAAACTATGAGTTGAAATGTATCAGAAAGTTGTCTCTTTCTGCACATACTCCATAAGCCTCAAACTGGTCAATACACACGCACAGAAGATTTATATATATAAAGATATAAATATATATAGTTTAACTTCATTCAATCAACATAAGGCAACCTCTGTCAAAGTTTACTTTTGTAAGTACATAATCAGCCTGTTTTTGTGTTTAGTCTTTTTTAGACTATGCTAAATCTGCCCACACCCCTCCATGCCATCTGAATGAACCCTAATTTTCTCTGGGTATTTTACTGCCCCCCCCCTACCCTGAAAGTCTCAAACACTCATGTTGAGTACCTAATGCTTAGAGTGTCTGAAGATTAAGTAGACATTTTGAATACAGATCATAATAAATTAAAATAAAAATAACACCTACATAATATATATACATACTAGCTAACCCGGTAACGCGTTTGTAAGGATCTGATACCCACACCTGGCAATGGATTGAGCATACATTGGAGAACCTGGCAACAGGTGAGACCATGTATGGGGGATCTGGCAGCGGGTGCAGCATATATATAGAGAGAGAGACGAGAGGACGAGGGCAAAGACAAAGAGAGACGCGGAGAAAGACGAGACGATACCCAGACGAGACCGAAGACCTGTGATTGCTTCTTTCATTGATTCAGCAAAATTTTCTGGGAATTTTCTCAGCACTGATATTTGAATATTTGGCCAACGACAGAAAAGAAGTGTGCTTTGGATAGGGCGTCAACTGTCTGCGACTTGTGCTGTATTTTTACAGCCTCTTCAACCTAGATTACCCTATTGATTTACCTCCTAACGACTTGGAAATGGCCTCTGACCACCCCTCGGAAATGGAATTTGCCCACAATGCCTCTCTCCCATCCTCCAGATCCTCTACTCCTACCACCAGCAACTGCGAACGGCTCCAATATGCTCACTCTGAATTGAGAAAATTCTCAATTTTATACAGCAACGTGTCTCATACGATCGACTCCATAGCTCTTTATGCCTCAGAAGAAGACCCGGAACTTGCTGACCTCTACACGAGACAAGCCTACCTCTACTCCAGACAAGAACAAGCGGTAAGTGAGTTTAGCTCTCTTCCTCGCTGTATTATCCCTGGCTGTCAAATTCACCACACCCCTGTAAACTCACCTACAAAATCTGAAAACATTGATTTCCCTGAACTACCTAAAATTAACAGTAATAAAAGGAAGGAAAGTGAAGATGGATTCATCTCGCCTACTCCTAGACAAACATTTAAAAGACAACTCCTAGATCTCTCAAACTTTAATGTTAATACTAATAATAAATTTAATGGACTTAATGTCAACGAAACGGATATAGCAGGAACTTCTCAACACACAATTAATTTAAAAACACCCGCATCTAGCCCTAATAAAAACACCAGCAAACCGAACTCAAATACAAATAACTCTCTCCCACCCCCGGTTTTCCTAAAAATTGACACTCAATACATGAAACGACTCAAAGCACTCACGGAAATAATCCCAACCCTCCGCAGCAGAAAATCAGGTGAACTCATAAGGCTCTACACTAATAATTACGACGACTACCGCACCCTAAATGATGCAGTCGAAAAACTAAAGTATGAATTTTTTGTAATTAAACCCCAACATGAAAGGCCAATTAAGGTCGTCTTAAAAGGACTCCCCAAGGACACTAAAACCGATGACATACATGAAAACCTTACCGAACTCGGCTACACAATAGAAAAGGTCACTCAACTAATTGGACGAATCACGAAACAGGAACTTGCAGTCTTTCTAATAACTCTCCCCCGAAATCTACAAAATTTAAAAATCTTTCACCTAACGCATCTTTGCTACCTAATGATAAGAGTTGAAGGGTACAATGGCAAAGGGGTTACCCAATGCTATTCATGTAACACCTTCCATCATACGGCCGAAAACTGCCACTTTATCCCACGATGCCTGAAATGCGGCGAAGCACATCAAACTCGCGAATGTGCAATCAAAAGAGTAGAGAAAACCTACTGCATTAACTGTCATGTGTACGGACACATGGCAAATTATACTAAATGCCCTCTCTACCCTAAACCTCGCAAAGGTTCCAACATCACACCTAACAATTACTCCTCTGCGGTTGATAGCCTAATAAGACCCAACACTACATATGCTCAAGCTTCAATTAACACTAAAACCTCTAACTCTAAAAACCCACACCAGATCCCGACACACTTAAGAAGAATTCCTGCTACATCCTCTCAAAATCAGGCCAATCAAGTTGTTAGACAACAATCAATCAATAATATTAGCGAATATGAAAATACCCCTCAAGCAATTATTCTCAAAACACTACAACAAACAATCCAAGCTCTTACTACTCTTACGCAGCAAATCGCAACTATTTCTTTTAATAATCCAACTCCTCAACCCAAAAAAACAAACAAAAATAAATTAACTAAACAAGAATTACACGCCCTATTAGAGGCTTATCTTAATAATGATGATGAATAAATACAACTTGATTGGTCTTAAACTTTGCTCATGGAATGCAAACGGCATACTTAATAAAATTATGGAATTTAAAATTTTCGTAGAGAAGTACTCTCCCGATCTTATTCTTATGCAAGAAACACATCTGAGACCTAAACACAACATCAACATTCCAAATTACATTTGCTACCGCAACGACCTCATCACGGACGGACACGCTCACGGTGGTACTTTAATTCTTATTAAACGAAATATCCCACACTATAACTTACCCAATCCTACACTCCAGCACATCGAGGCCACAATTGTTGTTCTCACTCCTCCTAATCTCAACCCAATTTCAATTATTTCTGTCTACGTCCCGCACCGCGCGGACGATAGAATGTTCACATTAGACTTCGAACAATTACTTCAGACCAATAATAATTGTGTGATCTTTGGTGATCTGAACGCCACACACAATGAATGGAACTGCTCAATCAACTCCATCCGAGGAAAGCAATTAAAAACATTCACGGATCTTCTTAATCTCACAATCGCATACCCCGACACCCCTACCCGGTACGGCTACGGGACTGCAAATACCTTAGACATAGCCATTATTAATAACTTTAACTACCCATTCACAATAGATTCCATCCCTGAACTTTCCTCGGATCACAACCCTGTATTTTTAAATTTCACTCTTTCCTCACCATTTCACAATGACAATTCTAGAGCAGTTACCACCTGTTGGACAAAATTCCGTAAAAATTTAATTAATTCTATTCACCTCTCTGACTTTAAAAACATTCATAATACCGATGTGCTCGAATCCAAAATCTCTCTTCTCTCCGCTACCGTGAGCTCCGCCCACCAGCAAGCCTCTAAACCAATAGAAAACAAGAAACACACTTTCACTCCTAATCACATCCAAGAATTAATTTACTCTAAAAATAAAGCTAAAAGAGCTTACAATAAAACCTTAAATCCTACACACAGAACTAATTACTACAGATTACAAGCACAACTCAAAAAAGCACTCAAAAAACACTCTCAGCAAACCTGGAACAATAAACTTGAAGCACTCAATACAACCGACAATAGCCTATGGCAGAGTCAGAAATTCTTCCGTAAAAAGCGCACTAACATTCCTAACCTCACAAGCTCCTCTGGCATTGCCAACAGCGATGAACAGAAGGCGAATCTACTTGCTGCTACTCTTAAAAATAACTTCTCGGAAAATATTAGGCCTGATGGTGAATACCCTATCGATAATAAGATCAGTAATACGCTAGAAAATTTCTTCTCTCACCCCCCGCCTCTCCCCATCACCCCAACTAACCCAGATGAAATTATTAAATACATTAAAAATCTTTCTAATAACAAAGCCCCAGGAAAAGACAATATTTCTAACAAAATGGTTAAGAACTTCCCTCTCAAAATTATTCTATTATTTACCTTTTTAATTAACAAGATTCTTTTTCTTAGACACTTTCCTAACAACTGGAAAAGTGCAATAGTATTTCCAATCTTAAAACCAAATAAAAAAAGTCACTCCCCAGAAAGTTATCGTCCCATCTCCCTATTAAGTATCTTAAGTAAAATTACCGAGCATATAATTCTCAATAGATTAAATACATTCACTAACAATAACAATTTTATTAATCCAAATCAATATGGTTTCACCAGGCATCTCTCCACTTATCACCCGCTGCTCAGATTGACTGAAAAGATCTCTTCTGGATTTCAGAGAGGCAGGTCCACTGGGGCTGTCTTTCTGGACATTCAGAAGGCCTTTGACAGGGTCTGGGTCAGCGGTCTCATTTATAAACTTATAACTAACAATTTCCCACCTGCTTTAATACATCTAATTAATTCGTACCTTGTAAATAGATCCTTTAATGTTAAAGTCAATAATACTCTTTCCTCTACTATTTTTATCAAGTACGGTGTTCCACAAGGAAGCCTACTTGGCCCATTATTATTCAATATATATATAAATGACATCCCTACTCACAAACTAACCATCACTAATATTTATGCGGATGACACTGCCATATCTGCTACCTTTAAAAATCATGACACTATTACAAAAGCTCTTAACGCACATCTACACCTACTCGAGAACTACTTTAACACCTGGAAAATTAAAATTAACATAGACAAAACAATAGCAGTACTCTTCACTAGGAGGAGGAAGCCTTGCACACCTCCTACCCTGTATACCACACCACTACACTGGTCTCAGAGTACGAAATACCTAGGACTAATCCTAGAGAAAAATCTGACATGGAAACAACACATCACACATGCGCGTGATAAATTCCGGAACGCAGTACGCTCAATTTACCCCTTAATTTGCCGGAATTCTCATTTGAACCTAAGGAACAAAGTACTTCTCTACACTGCCGTTTTGCGGCCCATTTTAACTTATGGTTGTCCTGTGTGGGGATACGCAGCAGATTCTAACATCAACCTTTTAAATTCAGCCCAAAACTCCCTCATTAGAACCATTACCAAAATTTGTAGGTACACCAAAAATAAAGAAATTTATAAAGTTCTCAAAATTCCTATATTTAAAGTTCACATACAAAATCTAGCCATAAAGTTTTTCGACAATTTACCTAACATCAATAATACTAATATCTTAAACCTAGAAAACTACAATCCTAATATCAATAGTAAGAGACCCAGAAGAATTTTACTGGACTCCTACAATCCCCCTTAAATTAGTTTAGAGGATCATTCCTTTTTGGCGAATGATCCCCTCCTATCAAAATTTTTCGCATTTTCACACGTATCTCCCTGCTCATTTACTTTAATTTCTCAATGAACCACACAGGCAACCAACTTCTTTTCATGCTTATTTTTAATTTTTTAATTATCTCTCCGACGCCAGGACAGCGTATAGAGTGCTATCTCACTAATCCCCTTTCAGCAATAACAGACGAGCTCCTCGTCCGTTAGCAAGAACCAATTAATCTTACCCAGTTCCATCTATCACCCAGCTTAACCACAACTACCTTCTACATCTATCACAATTTTCCAGGACTCAAATTCCATTAAGGCCTAACAACTATAAGAGCACAATACAACCAGTATGGGACGGAGGAACGCTCCGCGTTCCAGTTTCCCAATGATGATCAGCGTCAAGGACGAGGGCAGACCAGACCGGACGGGGCAGAAAGAAGGGAGCGGAAGCGAAAAAGCCGGAGACAAGAAAAACGTGGTTGAAGAAAAAAGGACTGCTGGACGATGGATTTTGCAATCTGTTAACATCTTCATAATTTATTCGTTTTTTGTGATGTGTCTCGTAGAAGAGAAAAATAAATAGGTGGGACAAAAACCGACTGTTATCATTTTTTTACCAATTCGAACACACCGATCAGTAAAAGAACCCACACAAAGTTAATAGCGTTGCTGTGGCTTTGTTTTAATACATTGATGTAATATTCTCAGCTATTCCTGCAGTCAAATTATTCTTCATCTACAATTTTGGAGGAATGAAATATAGTATAAAACAACATAATGATTTTAATTTTGTTAATTTTGCATTTTATTCATCTCCTATTTGAGTGTAGTATAATGCATGAATTACTGACGAAGTTGTTAAGTAACATCATATGAAGATTTAGGTTTTTAAATGGGGTAATTAACGTTGATTTTTTGCAATTTATAATATTATTTTTATCATTTTAAAGTATAAAAATAAGTTATTTTAATAACTATTTGATAATCAATGCACAGTATTTTTCGGTAACCAGTCTTTTGATAACTCAAAGAGATTCAACGGTTTCCCCACACGTGAGCATATAACATATAGTTGCCCATTCAAAAAACATGGATTTTCCAAGCATTCAGATTCAATTACGGTCATTGCGAATACCAAACGAATCGGGAATTGAAGCCTTTTTGAATTCTTTTGATTATCAATAGTGTACCGTTGCATAATCTAGGTGTATTTAATTGACGCAGCAGATAGAATATGTCTAGAGAATTCAAAAACTCAGTTTAAAAGTTTACGATTTTGTTTTCATCAACAGTTAGTGCCTATTAATTTAAAAGACATTGGATCACGTGGTACCAACTCTGTATCTGGAAATTTATTTCATCACAATATAAACATTTTTTTTGATTAACTAACAGGATTGCAGAGCCAATAATTATCTATATAATTATACAGTACACTGGGAGACACTCTCAATTAGTTCCTTCCTGTCTGAACAACATAACAGAAATTGTCACAATTTTTCATGAATTATATATTAGGATACAGTTCTACTTTACCGTTTCCAATATCCAGCCGTTGGTTAGAAAATATTTTCTCCGATTTCATCTTGCATATGTACTCGTGTGTTTATAGTCAATCGAAGTGTTTCCCCGTTTTGTCATAAAAATGATTGTTTTAAACATGCGTTAGACTCATCAGCAAAAGTAGAGCGAGGAATAACTGCTAATGTCTGTCGGAAATAACCACAGTCGTATGACATCACACCGAATATTTTCTCTCGTTGCCGTTTAAACCTTGAAAAGTTCTATGTAATGCTTTGAGTGAATGTTTATGGACCATGGTACACTTATTCCTGATTATGAATGAACTCATTTGCTTTACTGCAGCATATCTGCTTTATTTTCTATGGTACACATTGCATCTGGTTTCTTATCAATGTCTAATGGCAGCTTAAATGGGGAATGGGCAGCATGTATACCATCTAACAAAGTCACGACAATGCCTGAAGGTGTAATTGCCAATGCAATTTCCTATTGCAATCGTATTTTCGCAAGGCTGCGCCTCTCTCAAGTTTAGTTAATATAGAGAATGAAAATCGGGAGGCGGAACTCTAACGAAAGCTATTCGACCTCATTCCAGCAATATTCAGAAAAGTTACGGGGCTTTTAAAATTCGAATCCAGATTCTCGTTCTCTACCCCAAAATAAACCCGGTGCTTACTTTCGACGCAAATGCTCCTGCAAGTTCAGTCCCTGAAGGGTGGGATTACGGCCATCCAGCATTATCTGGAAAAGTTACAGGAGCTTCTAAAATATGATTTCAAATTCTTGTTTCCCACTCAGAAAAACACCAGGAAAGCACTTCTCTCAATCCAAGAGTTTTAAGGCAGGCCCCTGCCAATGTCCGAGTAAAATACGTTCGTCTGGCATTATTTGACGTAGTTATGGAATTCTCTTGAATTGGATTCATATTATTCGGATCGGCAGTCCCGAAATACACCCAAGACCCAATTTTTTTGTCCCTACATCTGCATGTTAGGCTGGTGTTGCTGTCACAGAATTTTACGTTCATCCGGCATTATCCAGTAAGGTATCAGAACTCCTAAAATTTGATTTCAGATTCTCATTTCACACCCCAAAACTCACAAGGGACTAACTTTTGATACTCCTACGCGTACAAGTTTAGTCGCTAGAGGGAATAAAAATCCTAACGCGGGACTCGAATGCAAAGCCTTTCTACCTAATTCTGACAATATCCGGCAAAACTTGTGGAGTTTCTGAAATCTAATTTCAGATTCTTGTTTTCCGCTACTAGAAGCAACTGGAGATTACTTTGGTGCCACTGAGACAGAAAGTTCAGTACCTGGAAGGGAGCATTAGGGTCGTCCGACATTATCTGGTAAAATTACAGAAATTTTTAAAATTCGATTTCAGACTCTCGTTCTTCGTCCCGAAATACACCGGAAGCATACTTTTTCCGTCCCAAGACTAAGTGTAAGCTCCTACCACGGTTTACGTAATAAGTTGTCGTACTGAATTATCCGGCAAATTTACAGTAATTTCTCAGATTGGAAATCAGATTTGGATTATTTGTTTTGAAATGCGCTGGGGACCAAGTTTTTGTGCTCCGAGGCTTTTAAGGTAAGTCCCTGCCGTAGTTTGTCTAAAATACATTTGACCAGCAATATCAGACAAAGTTACGGATATTTTTGAGAACCGATTGGAAAATCGGATTCCACACCCCAAAATACGCCGGACACTTATTTTTTGTGCATTTTGGTGTACAATATCCGCTTCCCCCGACACATGAACATTGCGACATTTTGCGGAATTTCCCGTTTCTAAGATTTCTTACAGTACCGGAAACAAAAAAAATTATTATGTCATTAATACAAAGAAAAACTGTTCTTTATTTTAAATTGGTCAAAACTAAATTGTCTGCATAATTATATTATGATCGGTTGAATAGTTTGGGACGTGGACAAACACCGTGACACTTAGTTTTTATACTTATAGAAAGATATATATAAAACCCATAAATGCTACACTAATTTTTTAACACCTAAAACGACTGTTACTCTTATGCAGATGATTTAGGGAACATTATTAAGAGAAATTGATATAAAAAATAAAGCATGCTATTAAGTAATCGGATTTTTTATGTAACACATTTTCTAACAGTAACTTTGCATCAGCACATAAACATTGCATTTTAAAAAAACTGTTTCCTGGTAGTAGCAAATCTAAATATATATTCAATGTTAAAACTGATGTGTGGAACTTAATGAATTCAAATATGACCTCACTGTGATGCGCACTTCCTATTGAGATAAAGTAGATTCTAGTGCCTGTTGGTGGGAAAAATCTATTATTCTGAAAAAAATCACCAAAGCTTGAAGTAAAGTGGTCAGTTTCTCAATTTTTATAATAAAGATTTCAAGATTTACCGCCAATAACATATTTATTCATTTATTAGTTAGATATTAGTTTACATTCTATAAATTTATTGCAATTTAGCTGTTTTAAAATGATATAATATTATACTTGTATTAAACAACCTATATATTTAACACAAATAAAAATAACTTTCAAAAATCTACCAATTGGTCACTGGGCATTGACATTCAGCCGATCAAGAACATGTAAGAATTAGGACTGGAACTTAAAAACCAAAGAAAAAGGTTTGAAAATATGTTATTGATTTAAATTATTATTTTATCGAATATTGTTATTTCATCATAAAATTAACATTTATAATACCGGTTAAGCTTAAATTAAATGTAAAAATTACTAATTATTACGACTCGCATATAAAGGTAGAGTCAGGAGTCATCTTTTGTTTACAATTTGTATTCAGTATTTCCGTTGCCTCGGAGTAGGACGTACCAACCGTGGCTCAATTTTAACCATCACCAATTTTTACAGTCCATTCATTAGCTTCTTGATTTAGTCCACAAGTTATACATAACTCAAAGTCTACTTATACACTGTTTATTCGAATTTAAAGTAAAAATATGGAAACCGCTAAATTTCTTTGTAGACGTGAAATGAATTCCTTCCCAAATCAACTTCCCCATTTGAAAAATTGCTTAAAAAAATGAAGAATATTCGTTAACACTTACCTAATACATATCTGAAGATACGTTTGTTATCATCTATCAGTTTTGTATAACTACTAAAAATCTGTTGATTATCCGGCAATTGATTCGACTTCATCCAGCCTCCACAAGCATACCGATGGAAGTCTTCACATGGATCCACAGATTGGTCCAAAGTATTGAGAATGGTTGCCGCTGTCTTCACGCAGGCAGGGGTGGTACAGTACTTTTTATCTGGAAAATAACATTTAATATTTAAACACAGTTTTCTTTCCATTTCTTCTATTAATATCTGTTTAACAAATAATAATCGAAATCATGTGCTCTTGTCCGAAAATATAGATTAACCATTAAATTATGAGAACAGAAATATGAGCATGTAGCAGGAAATTTGTATATATCCTTTTACGCGTTTGAATTTGGGATAGATTAACAACATACCACTTAGATATATGTTCTAAAAATATTTATTATTTCATACTTAACGATAGATAAACAGTACAGTTAGTTATTTTTTCGACTAATACACTCATGTCAAAAATTAAGAATAATTAAGAGTCACGCAGAAATCGAAATCTAATATATATCTATATACACTGGTGTCCAAAAGTTAAGCATAATTGATAATTATATGAATAAAGAAGGAACTGTAAATCAGAATGGCGGGAAACGTGATATGCGAGTGGGAAATGGTTATAAAATAAGGAAGCAGATCAAAAGAATGATAATAATTAATTTTATTATCCAAAGTAGCAGTTTGAAAGAAAACTGAGCATAGCAAGGATTCACACTTTAAAGAAAAAATGAAAGAAAACATTAAATAAAATACTGATGCTGCAGTTTAATAAGGCGAGTGGTCACCTCTGACAGCCAGGCACACTGCACAATGATTTACCATACTTGCTATGAGATGATGAATGAGTAGTGGGCTCAAACGGTTCCAAGCTTCTTGGAGAGCTCTCTTCAGTTCTGTAACGAAGCTTGGTGGGTGCGAAAGGGCTTCAATTTGTCTCCCGCGCATATCCCATACATGCTCGATAGGATTTAAATCAGGGGAGTTCGCAGGCAACGACATCCGCTGGATGTTTTCCGTTTCAAGGAAGTCATCAATCAGTACCACTTGGTGACATGGCGCATTATCATCCATGAATATGAAGTCAGGACTGACAGCGCCTCGAAACAAGAGAACATATGGCTCAAGAACTTCGTCTCATTATCTCTGAGCTGTCACAGACCCCATGTCAAAGAAATGGAGGTCTGTGTGGCCGTCCATCATGACGCCTGCCCATACCATTACTCCCCTTGATGGAAAATGATGTCTTTCCGTAATGTTTCCTGGTTCAAAATGTGTTCCACGTTCTCTCCATATCGTTACCCGCCGAGAATCACTACTCAGACTAAACCGGGACTCGTCACTGAACATCACATTGGCGCACTATCCCACACTCCAATATTGATGTTTCAAACTCCAAATCAAACGAGCGCGTTTATGCGCAGACTTGAGGGGAATGCAAACTGATGGTTTTCTGGCATACAGACCAGGATGATTGAGTCTCCTGTACACAGTTTGTCTCGAAATTCGTATTCCTGTGGCGACTGTGAGCGCTGAACATAGTGCTCTGACAGTACGGCCCCTCTGACGTCGCGCACTTATTACCAGATATCGGTCTTGGCGAGGGGTTGTGACACTTGGTCGAACTGGTACTGGTTTTCGGGTAACATCTCCCGTTCTTTGAAAACTGCTGCCACAGTCTTGAGATCACAGACTGGTCCACATTCAGAATTCGAGACACTTCGGTTTGTGATCCTGAGGATTCCAGCATTCCAACGATTCTTCCTTTCTTAAACATGTCCAATTGGCGTCTTTGTGCCATCATTCACCCTGTTTGATGGTTAACAACGTTCCTTCACACAGCAGTTGCACGAAACTTGTCTGAACTGCCTATGCTGCGTGAATCGATTTCTCCGCGTTCTGACATGCGCCGGTGTTTCGCGCAGGACGTAGTCGACTGAAACGCTTTGCATAAACCCAATGTTTCTTCTTCGCCAAATTAATATCCGCAAGAAATTTGGAATAATTTTACGAATATTTACTCCATGTTTTTCGCATTTTACGATTTATGCTTAAATTTTGGACACCAGTATATATAAAGGAGAAAAGTGACTCATCACGATATCTCGGGAACTATTTAACCTACTGACTTGAAATTTGGTGGACATATTTCTTTCATGAAATAGAGATTCTCTAAGAACGGATTTGGTGAAACCTGGCGTTAAGGAGGATTAAGGGACGTTATAAATAATTGTTTCCATTTTTAAAATTTTAGACGTACAGTCTTAAAATTTCGTAAGCAGATTCCTCCCATAGGGCTGAGATCCGCTACAGAATGAGTTTTGTGAAAATCAACCCCCAAGTGGCGTTGCGGGGGCTTAGGGGGCGTTACAGATAATTGTTTTCATTTTTAAACTATTAGACGCACAGTCTTGAAATTTGGTAAGTAGATTCCTTTCATAGAGTAGAGAACCGCTACAAAAAAGGTCTCATGGAAATCGACCCCCCAAGGGACGTATCGAGGGATTAAGGGGTGTAATAGATAAATATCTCCGTTTTTAATTTTCTAAACCTACCTGCTTGAAAGTTGGTAGGCATACTTCTTTCATGGAGTAAATATCCGCTACAAAATGGGTTTTTGGAAAATTGACCGTAAGGAGTGTTGCGGGGGGTTAAGGGGCGTTATAAATAATTATTCTGATTTTTAAACTAAGAGACGTACAGTCTTGAATTTTCGTAAGAAGATTCCTCTCATAGGGTAGATATCCGCTACAAAAAGGGTTTCGTGTAAGTTGACCCCCAAGTAGCGTTGCGGGGGTTTAAGGGGCATTATAGAGAATAATTTCTATTTTTAAACTATTGCACCTACAGTCTTGAAATATGATAACCAGATTCCTTTCATAGAGTAAATTTCCGCTGTGTAATAGGTTTTGTGAAAATCGACCCCGGGTGGCATTGGGGGGGCTCAAGGGGCGAAATAGATAATTGTTTTTCATTTCTAATTTGTTAGACACACAGTCTTCAAATTTGGTAAGCAGATTCCTTTCCTAGAGTACATTTACCCTACAAAATGGATTTGTGAAAATAGACTCCTAAGGGGCGTTGCGGAAGCTCAAGGGGCATTATAGATAACTATTCTCTTTTTAAAACTATTAGACGTAAAGTTTTGAAATTTGGAAAGATTCATTTCGTAGAGTTTCGCTGCAAAATAGATTTCGTGAAAATCTACCCCCAAGTTTCATTTCAGGTTATTAAGGGGTGTAATAGATAAATATTTCTATTTTTAAACTATTAGATCTACCTGCTTGAAAATTGGTAGGCATGTTCCTTTCATGGAATAGAGTTCCTGTAACAAAGAATATAACAAAGAAAATCCACAAGGAGGTTTTGCGAAGAGTCAAGGAGAGTTATAAAAAAACATTAATGTTTTTGAATTATTAAACCCTCGTTCTTCAAATTTGTAAATCAGGTTTCTTTTATTGAATAGGGGTTCACTAAGAAAGGATTTTTTACGGAAATCAACTCCTAGGGGTGCAGGGGTTTACTGGGGCGTATATATTGACAAAAAAAATTCTTTTTTTTCGTACTACAAGGACTATAATAATGGAATTTCGTTTGCATTTTTCTTTTTTTTAAATTGAAATCCACTAAGAACAGTTATTTTGGAGAACGACTCACAACGGGATTACAGAGAGTATTGATAACAAAAATTTCGTTTTTGCTCTATTAGATTTAGACTTGAAATTTGGCTTGCATGTTTATTTTACGGAGTAGAAATCCACTGAAAATTGGTTTTGCAGAAATCCACTTGTTTATTGGGCTACGAGAGTGTTAACTTCATTCTACTTCAATTTTAGAGATTATTAGAAAATACAAATTAGAAGTTTTGTCCTTTATTTTTATCAAGAGGCGAGAATTACAGGTATAAGTATATTTTTCAATGCAATCGAATTCTTAATGCTAGGGCTTAGATATCAATAATTTATGTGTGTGTGTGTGTGTGTGTGTGTGTGTGTGTGTGTGTGTGTGTGTGTGTGTGTGTGTGTGTGTGTGTGTGTGTGTGTGTGTGTGTGTGTGTGTGTGTGTGTGTGTGTGTGTGTGTGTGATTATATAACCCTTTAAGACCCTTAAGACCTTCAAGAATCATTTGCAAATTGCAGGAAGCCAGCAGATGACTTGGATAGCACGTTACGAGACTAGAACGTAAGAGGAGGATATATAAATAATACAGGCAAATGTTCGCAAGTGCTTTATAAACCTTTCAGTGCAATAACCGTATATTTATGACACAAAGAAAACATTTTTATGATTTTTTACGTAGTAGAATTAACTACTATATTGGAATCTTCAGGTTTTAGTGACGATTTCAAGACCATGGTAATGTGAATAGACGTTATAGCACAAGTCGCCCTCAAGTTACAATGTATTATTAGGACCGTATTTTGGCAGTTACTGCCGAAAGAAACAGACGGAGCACAGCATTTCTCCATTCTTGTTAGCTCTCTTCAGCCACTGGTACGCCAGTTTCAAGGTAGACCACGTACAGATGCTTAGAGCAGATTGGTCCATATGCTCGTAGACCTGTCAGATGTGTTTCATTTGGTACAACTAACTTTCGCCTGCGCTTAGCCTGGAGTAGAGAACATGCATTGTGGACACCGTAACAGTGGGCTTATATGATATTTTCTGACGAGTCCAGGTTTAACTTGCAATCTTATTCTCATAGGACATTCATAAGGAGTATGGACTATCATTCCAGGTCCCCGTTACATCGTTGAACGACACCGTTGCGGTGGTGCAGGATTGCTCGTTTGGCGGGATTATTCTGGGCTCTAGAACTGGTCTTCATATTCAAATTGAACCATGACAGGCCAAACCTATTCGAGCGTCGTTCTGGATCAATATGTACGTTTGTTTCGGGGTGCCATGGGCAAAGAATTTGTGCTTAAGGAATATCAACGCCCATCCTCGCCGAACAAATATCGCAAACGAATGTGTTCAATTGCAGGATATCACCTTTATAGATTGGCCAGCGTTCTCACCGGACTTGAATCCAGTACAGCATGTGTGAGATATGATTGGACAACGAGTTGAAGCCCGTCAACCCCCATTATATCTACCGGAACTTCGGAGAGCATTGCTATGGTGTAATATTCCCCAAGATCTGATCGATAGTTTTATACTCAGCATGCCTAGGTGTGTTGTACTGACTGTATTGCATCATCTGGGAGACCTACTATGTATTAACTATCAAGAATGTAATATTGGTTTTGTAAATATTTTTTTTGTTTGGAGCAAAAAATCGCAATTTTTAATTATGATTTCAAACATATAGTATCTTTTTTGCTTATTACAGTGCTTCTCAAACTTTATATGTTTACGACCCAATATTCAATCATAATTTTCATCACGCCCCCTCCCCTCATTACAATAACACACAATGCATTGAATTTAATAACACTATACTTTGATGCTAAAGCTACTGAACAAGTTTAACCTCTAAGTGCCACCGGCATATATAAACATCTCGCTAAGCCAAAAACTTAATTGTCGCGGAAGTATTTATACGTCTTTCGAAAGTACGACCTTTTTGGGCACTGCTATCCATAAAATTATTCCGTAGACTTTGGAATGCAATAAATGGACCTTGACTTCCTTATTCCCCCCCCCCATATATAACACATACGTAACCAGAAAAACCTTAATTCATCGCTAAAATTAAAAGCCCTATGTTAATCCTATGGGGTTTGAAAGTTTGGTGATCTCATGAACTAAGTGAGATGGGATGATGATACTTGGGGAATCCCCCTACCCCCTTTGCTTAGTTCAGAGTTATCTATGTTCGTTCTCGACACTGATGCCTTCACCCCCTTGGGGAATTTTTTCATTATTTCATTCTGCCCTACCTCCACCCCATTTGCACCTACAGGATCAGGACCTTCTGTGTTATATTTGCATCTTTTTTCGCTACATACAGGCCGGATTACCTGTTGCTGTGTGCCGCACTACTCTTTTATTTGTTTTAAATTTCTTAAAATCGCAATAACTCTGGCTTTTTTTTTACATCGCACTCGGAATATCCACGACCCATCCATGTGACCCATCTAACAAGGTCCTCATTTAGCTACTACACCATAGTTATCATAAGAGAGAATCTCCGCTCTTCCCCAAATTGAACAAGAATAATTATTTTTGATTAAAAAAATTGCATTACTCTTTGTATTAATTAAATAAAACTTTCATTAAAGATATAACTATTCGTTAGAAAACTATTTTCAATCATACTCGATTCATTTTTTTCAGGATTTAAGTTACTATTGCGCATTTACCACGATAACATGTCAGATGTTACACATCGTATGCGACTACTGTAACGCTTGTTTCTTTCTTACTTTTTTCCCTAGTATAGTTTCATTTTTCTATTTTTCAGTGAAGGTGCTTAAAGTTAAAGATGTTTTGAATACTAACAAAACGTCCAATTAAATTAGTCATTTATAATGGATATTTTTTATTTTAAAAAATTGTGCGGGAACTTGTTTCATAAATTTTCAAAAAGTTCCTTCATTTGGCTTATAGATATTTATATATAAGTTAAGAAATATCAAAAATATATTTTCAGACACAAAAAATACTGTTCAAATTCACCGCAATTAAAGATAATGCACCAACCGCTAAAAATACAGAAATTAAGCATAACACAATTACCTTATTCGTCGGAGTGTTATAAGTTGTATTTTTATATATAAACACACATTTATAGTAAATTATTTTCAGTTTGAATGGTATAATCCATATTTTGAGTACGAAAAGCCTTTTTTGAACATTCTCAAAAGTCATAAGGTTCTGCATATTAACTGAACCAAAAGAAAACTAAAATTCTATGATCTAAATAAAAAAACAAGCTTAAATATCCAATTCCAAGATTTAAATGCAATCAAGAACGCATAAATACAGAGATCAAGTAAGTGGTAATTATAGTTTTGTAATAAATATTCATTTTTACAATTGGATAAATATTGCTTATAAATATTTAAAATATTAAAAATAATAATTTTTATTTTGAAAAGAAGGTATATAAAAAATAACACTTTAAAAGAGCTCGCAGATTTCTAGATATCTAATTGGAAAAAAAAAATCAAACTTTAGTTGTTAACAATATTTGTTAAAATAGAATTTTTAAGAAAGAAGATTACCAGTATCGTGCTCTTGAATTACTGAAAAAATAAACAAAATTAGGACAAGCAGCAGTAAGACAATTAAAATGGCCAAAAGGTATTTCTCCATCTTCGATCTCCTCTGCCAAAAATTACGTTTGCTGCCGGCGAGTTCCCTTTCTAGATTTCCATCTGTTTTGGAAAATCCATTTCTGGAATTCATTGCCGACGGTGAATCAAAATCCTCAATGGCCATGTTTTTCGAGTCACTTGCTTCGTTTAAATCAACTCGTTGGTATTCAGTCATCTAAAAAAAAGAATCATGAGAACAATTGTAAAACTCATACAGAGCGAATTTGATTGCGAAAAAACTTAGGTTATATTTAACCACCTCGTTACAAAGTTCACCAAGCGAACATTTTTGATGATGATTCATACGAAAAATCTTAATATTTTTATTGAATTAATACTAAAAACCTCACAGAAGAATGATGGGAAAAGTGTGAGGTTAATGGCAATTTGCCTACGGACAGCAGGAATATTTAGTGACTTATCGCGTCTGGATTCAGCCCCCTAACCAAAAGATACCAACACATCCTAAAGGAAGAAAATTATAGATTTCTTAACAAAATTTGAGATTTAATTAACCAAGATTTAATTTTTCTTGACTGATTACATAGAAAATCAAGCATTTGCTCCTTCATTACACTTAACATTGCATAAACTGGCTATTGGAACAATTTTTATTGTTGAAAATTTATTCAAGATGACGAGATATTGTTCTACTAGATAATGCTTGAAAATTTTTGAAAATATATTGACATTAATTGACTAAAAAAAATATTCTAGCTTCATAATTATTTGATTTCTTATTAGGGCTTACATACATGTTTTCTTATTATTGCTTTTATTTACTTGTTTTCTTATTATTTCATAATTATTGGAGATTTCCTATTATGTCTTAATTATTTGTTTTCTTATTATTTCTTAACTATTTAATTTTTTATTATTTCTTAATTATTCTTATTTCTTATTTACCATAAATTTGAAAACTGGCAAATGATTTTTCGCATCAGCAATACTGCTTAAGTATTTAATGATATTGCTTGCAGACTTAAGACACACAAAAAATTACGAAAATTATATTTTTAACGAAAAAAAAAGAGCTATAAGTAATTATTTATCATTAGTGACACAATTTATTCAAAATGAACTCTTAGTTATCCAGTACACTTATTTTTGTTCAGGAATTTGGTAGTTTTTTTTTAATAAGATCTCCTTTTTATTAAAGCGTGTTGTGATAGGTAAAATTCTTTTTGAGATTCACATCTGATTTGAAGGTTGCAATATTTTAAATTTGTATCTTAATTTCGTAATAAAGAAGTCGTGTATAGGAACCTTTGATTATTCTGATAATTCGCTTAGAAAATTTCATAACCAAAAAGTACTTAATGCAATTAATAAGATATTTTTCTTTATAATGGCTCAGTTTAAAAATCATCATGTTTAAAAATGGGTAGCAAATCTTTATGAAAAGAATACTTTAAACTTTAAATCATAGCACAAGTTCAATGTAGTAAAAAAAAGCAAAAGATGGAACTAATCCAAAATATATGGTTGATTTTCCAAAAAATTTGTTTATGTATATACAGTGAAATACGTTTATCACAAAAACGGTTAAGATGAAATATCGGTTAACGCGAAATAATACAACGGTCCCACTAAATTACTTTTTCTCTTAATACGGAATGAAAATCGCTTAACATGAAAAGATTTTTCTTCTGGGAATGAATAAATACGGCAACACCAGCCTCACAGTTTCATCGTCGAAAGAATTCGTTGCAGTAGATCAGTGATACCCTAAGTGGTCTATATCGCCCCCCAGGGGTCTATGATGACTTGCAAGGGGTTTAAGTCAGCAGAAAAATATGCAGAAAACATGGTCTACGAGAATACCTCTCATTAAACTAGATCATGACTTTAATTTTAAAAGAAATTTTAATCAAGTGGAAACCATTTACCTATTTAACAGATATATTTACTTAAGTTATTGAGGTTAATAGGCAACAGCATAAATTTTAGTAAAACCATCATTTCAGCGTTTCTTGGAAGAACTAAGCTAAATGAGTATAATATTGTACGTCGCACCAAGTTCAAATTTCCCCAATTTCTCAATTGGACACAGACAATCTGCCTGGAAAAGGACGATTTAACTTACAACTTTTTAAAGGCTCTTTATGCAGATTATGAAACTATGTTTGAGAATGCTTTGAGACTATGGTGATACCACAGTAAGCAATGAATTCATATGGTCACATAAAAAACAGATTTCTTTCACATACATTTCCATGCATACCTCTCTGCAAAAACTCATCCAATTCAGGACTGGTTTTTTTTTTTCGAAACATTAAGTTCGAAAGAAATGAAGATTTGATTTTAATTTTGCACTCACATATTCGTCAACATCAGAATCTCAAGCATTCTCGGCTTACTTTCTTCGAACAGCTATTCTTCCTTACAAATATTTTCTACGACGCGCACTCACTCCTTTCTTTCGTCATTCCCAAATATATCCATCATTCGAATCCTTTTCAATCAAACACACTAATCTCTTGCCAACTGAACATTCAGCATTTGCAGCAGAAAAATTCAAAAAAAAAATACTTCACGGACAAAATCTAAATGCAAAATAAAAATTAAAATATAAACGATGGAATTGTCAATTAAACAAAAATTAGATTTATCGGGTGCCAGCGGAGATCACTTATACGCAGTATCCCAGAGAAGGTTGAAAAATTATAGTTTAAAAATAACTAAAAAACACTCTTTTTTACTAAAAAGTAAAAAAATAATTCTTAATATAAGAATAAAATGACTAACGAGAAAATTAATGTCATTGTGGTAAAAGCGTGGGGTGCTTTGTACTACATTTTTATACTAATTGAGCTTTTCGGAATAGAAGTTAGAAACTATAACAATTGATACATTTATAGAACACCCCACGCTTTTACCACAATGACATTCAATTTCTCGTTAGTCATTTTATTCTTATATTAAGAATTATTTTTTTACTTTTTAGTAAAAAAGCGTGTTTTTTAGTTATTTTTAAACTATAATTTATTTTTCATTTTTTAGTTCGAACTACAATAAAAGCGTGTTTTTTAGTTATTTAAACTATAATTTATTCATTGTTGAATTTATCCTTGAATTTGATATTTGAAGCTGGAATTACGTGGCTGAGGAATTAGTCTTGCTCTTCAATGGATATTAATTAACGGGTCTGAAGTGTATTTATTCTCTCCGTTTACGGGGCCTCGAATGAGTCCCGTATCGTTATATTAGATTATGTCTCTATAGGACAGGTCAAATAAATAAAAGTGTGTTAAGAAGAAAAAGTTCGAATTAAAAATTTTTTTAATGTACCATGTTTTTATACGGACTAAAAATTATAAAATTTCTCCTTTTCGTTTTTTTTTTTTCTTCACATTTTCATGCATTGTCATCCACTTCTGAGCTATGGTCCAAATTTCAAGTCTCTAGCTCATCGGAAAGTCACACAGTTTAAAATCAATTACAAAATTCCACCCGGACAGACATTAAAGAAAGCGAGTTTATAAAAATATGGTAATATTAAGTGTCAATCGTTTTTTCACCTTTTAAACGTATTCCTATAATGTTAATTAATATCATCACTTCTAAACGTATTGCTTTGTAAAAATTAAAAATATTTAGCAGTTGGAACGTAAATTATTTTTTCACATGCACGAGCCCATTTATAATTTTCATTTTCAGAAAAATGTTTATATTACGGAAAGAAATTGCTAACATACACCCACCCTCCACTTTCTCAGATACAGAACACTTTTTTGTTTGTTTTATTTCTGTTAACAGGAAGTGCATTTTATACTTGCATATAATTAGCTTTAAATTCAAAGCACTCACTTAGTGGTTACACCTTATTCTTTTAGACACTAAATCTGAAATTAGTCGCCAAATCTGAAAATGGTATATGCAATTAGTCACCAAATTTAAAAATAGAAAATGCAATAAGTCGCCAAATCTGGAAATGGAATATGGAATTGTCGCCAAATCTGATTATCCTTATTCCTGACGATCCTGATGAGGACAATGGAACAAAATTATGAAATTATTGTATTGTCATCGGTCCTTGACAAGTGTGCAAAATTTCGAATTAAATTGACCTTTTAAAGTGGGTAAAAATCGAGTTCCAAGATTCCGTTACATGCAAGTGAAACTTATAAAAGCGTGTTAAAAAGAACAACCATTACACGAACGGGGGAGGTGGAATAAAGAAGAGGCAGCCGGCGGGAAAGACTCTAACGAGACATACGCGGTGGACAAGAGTAAAGGAAGTAGCTTTGGAAGAAAGGCAAACTCCAAATATCTGCGAACGTAGGGGAAGTGGAAGCGAGGAGCAGCGGCACTATTTTCGGATCCTGATTCAATGAGATAGCAGAAGCGTTTGTGTATTGTCCTTTGTATAAATTGTTTTTGTTGTGTTATGGGGGCTTGAGGAGAGATTCCCCTTAGAAGTTTTGTATGCAAAGTTTACTTTAGCATGTGAATACGTGAATAATGTTTGTGCTGTAATAATTGAATTGTCATAATTTTCAATAGTTCTAAAGATATTCCTAGAGGTTTTAGTGATATAATCATCTATCAGCCCCATCTGTAAATCGTTGTGAATGACTCTGGAATTGTTAATTTGAAAATAGTCTGCTTCTTTAAAAACATCCGCAAATTTTTTGAATATCCAATAGAAACTAATTAAAAGAGAATACGTGACCTTATCTGCATCAGACCACAATTCAAAAATCAAGGGTTTCTAAATCATACAGTCTGCCAGAATGAATTCGTTATCTCACCTTGATATCTAGATAAAAATTGCCAAATCCAAAGCCTCTCCTTAATCTACACTTTAGCTACGTCCACGAATAAGGCCAGTCACGAACCTGAGACCCCTATTGTCACAGCTGTTGAAGATCTCTTTCAAGAAGGTTATTTATTATAATATAAGCTTATTCATATACTAGATCAGGGTTGGCATTAAATAGATCACTATCTACAACCAAGACATTTTGTGGTGACCACCTGAAGATTAGCAGTTGGTAATTACACACCGAAGCATTCAAAATTCGCTGACGGTATACAGATTAAATCTTTATTGATTATAATAATAAGCAGTAACTTTAGATAAAAATGTTTTATTTTTCAATGTATTTTGAATTATTTCGTATCAAGTGCATCATTCGATATAGTTTTAGTAGCTGTTATTATTATGTTTTGCTTTAAATGCGGTCTTAAAAATGTACGTTTATTTTACTGCTAATTAAGCTTTTATAAATACTGTAGACATTTTCCTTTGCTCACCACACCTACGTTACAGAGTGAACACCAACTCCTTAAAAAAATTAGAAGTAACCCGTACACTAGAAAAATTTGCTCGCTCCTGATATAATGCCAGAAAAATTATACGCGATTTTTAAAATGCTATGAAGGTTTTGAAAATGAATATTCATTTGGATTACATTAAATAATGCTTGGTAGAAGTACGATAATTTATAATTTCCTATCATAGGATGTTTATAATTTCTGCTCTAATATAAGCATATGATATCTAGTAAGAAAAATTGCACGATCAGAAGCATCTGCAAAGAGTCATAAAAAAGTATTCCTTTTGAATGAATAAAAAATTTATCCATACACAAGAAACTGGCATTTAAATTAAATAATACAGAGTTACAATTATAGTCATCCGAATGATTCTGGTAAATTTGAAAAAGGAAATGAAGAGAAAGCATAGATTACAATTTTTGATTTACTATAAGGAGTCTTATGCAACAGCTGCGTAACGGAGAACATTTGCCCCCCCCCCCTGCAAAATCAGGTTTTGGGCTCCCAAGTTGGATTACACAAAGGATCACCTTGCAGCATCAGGCTCTGAGCCCCCTCCTACCGCGATGAGGGTGTTGCGGGGATGTATGCTACGCCGCTGTTATGCAGTGAAAATCGTATAGTACGAAACTGAAGGGATTGGGATATTTTTTCGTGTTAAAGGATACTGCAAAATAAAAAACCATTTATCAATATTAAGTTTATCAGAGACTATTTTATTTTTGTAAATATGTATACGTTTAATAAAAATCAATGAAACAAAAACATTTGCAAGAGCTTAAAGAAACTTCATACAAAATTTTCAAATTCTTTGAAAAACAGAACGTTCATTGAGTTTTTGAAAAAAATAATCTGATATTTTTGTTTGCATTGTTTTTAGCATAAAATTGTCAACAAATTGTTCGCTATCGCTCATTTTGTTCATGTCACCATTGGAATATACGTTTAAATAATTGAGCACACTTTTCTAGACGTTCCTCATTTCGGTTGATGTAGGAACAGGAGTTACATTATTCATTTCATTTTCATCGTCGGAATCTGCATCAATATTTTTTAAGCTTTGTAAAAACTCCTAAATATCTTTGTTTGCCATAATTGGGGCTGTAAACACATTATCATCTTCTACTGCAATCAATTCTTCAAATAACAATATAGGACAGTCCAATCCGGAAGGTGTTTATAATCGATTAATCTCCTGATTAATCTTAGCTCTGCTATGAGCATGAATAAAGCCTGATTACACTCTTTAAACCTCTTTACTGTACCTTAGAAATTTTTGTTTTCCCCGTGTTGTTTATTAACTTTTTTTATTTTTAAAGAGTCAAAAATGCATAAACATTTGCACATATTTTGGTAGTAAACAGTTGCAAGGACATTGGGTTTGCAGTTAATTTTCCTTATTCTCGCAAATCTTAATGTTGGTGGTGTTATTAATCTACGGTTGTGTTGGGCTACAATTCATCTAATGTTGATAACACGACACCCAGAAGTTCATCGGCCCCAAAGTAAGTAAAGCTTAGAACTAAATCATCGCCTGAATATCATTACACTTTAGCGGTACGTCTTGCCTACTTCCATCCGAATAGCATGAACATTGGTCTAAAAAAAGCTGTTCCTATGACATTTCCATTTGTTGAAAAAGAAAAAGGGATATCTGCGTATTATCGCAACCTATTGGTGACACTATATGAAAGGAAGCACCTGTGGTTGCCAATGCAGTGCGTATGATACATAAGAAATCGGGGTTGCCAACTTGGTGAGTTATTTATCGAGTTGGCAATTTTTGCGATAATACATATGTACCAAAAAAGTTTATTGCTTTTCTTCCTTTATCGACAAATTCCATGTTTTAGCAATGTAGCAAAATAGTACACAAATCTAGCTTATAACAAAAAGAAAAGGTATTGACGTATTATCGCAACAATCCCCAACTTTATTAATAACTCAGCAACCCCTGCTTCATATGCGTCATACCCGCTTAATTGGCAACCAAGTGTTTCTTTTCATGTAATGTCGCCAATAGTCTGTGATAATATATAAGTACCAAAGAAAAGGACACTCAATTCAAACTAATTCGTATTATCAGATTGCCAACATTGGGATTTAAGTTAGAATTTTTGGTACTTATATATATATGTATGTATGTATGTATGTATTTTAGCGTCATCTGTTTTCCGCAAGGCCGTATTTTAATTTAATGCTCATTAAATTTATGTATCTGTTTTATTTTTGTGTGTGATTATTTATATATTTTTGTGATTTATAATACTACACACACACACACGTTGATCGCGTAATAGAACAAATAACCTTGCAAGGCTTAACGTAATTACTGTACTGGCTATTTTTAAAGCTATTTTCATACCATCCGATATCATATTTCGTGTGATATTCATGATTCGTCATAGCTTTGTTATAAGCTTTCAAAAGGCATGAGATAACTCTCTTTAAACCTTTAAGCTGTATCTGAAAAACTTTTGCTTCCTTCGTGTTGGTTACTAACTTTATAAGTTGATTTTAACAGGCAAAATTCAGGTTTATTCGGAAAATTTGCTTCGAAGGTGTTCTGTTACCTTAAGCATAATTTTAAAAACAGTAATTTTAAAAAAAGAAAAAAAATCTTATTTTCTCCATAATGAATAATCCAAAAAAAAAATGATTTTTTTCTTCATTATATATAAATTATAATTTTTAGCATACCAACTATTAAAATAATAATTCCCGCTCAAGTCTTCACAGTTAATTGCACAGTTACACCGTTATCTAGAGTAAATTGTGTATGAATAAACAAAAAGGCTTTGCAATTGTTTCAGGATATTTAAAAGGCAAATATCTGTCAACAGGGGGCTTGGCCCGCCAGTTGATGATTTTTTAAAAGTCATTTTGATATACTTCTAATTGGAAATCTGGCATATATGTTATATCCCTAGAAAGGTAATGAAATACAGATTTCAGAAATATCAAAAACTCAAAATCGATCATTTCATGATTTTTACCCTACTGACTGCCTTAATGAGTCGACTTTGCAAAAAATTTGTACATATTTTTGGTCTTTATTAGTTGTAAGGACCTCAGGTTTGCGGTTCTTGAAAAACTGAATGTTAGTGGTACTATCAATCTACGGTTGTAGTTAGGCTACAATCCATCTGATGTTGATATCACAACACCCAGCCCATTAATAAGTCTAGCCTTAAGCTAAGTCATCACTTGAATATCAGTACATTTTAGCAGTACTTCTTGCTTACTTCAAAATGAATAGCATGACTATTTGGTCAAAAAAATAAGTATACTCATGTATTATCGCAACCTATTGGCAGCATTATATGAAGCGAAGTAAATGGTTGCTGATTCGGCGCGGACGACACATAGGAAACTGCTGTTGCCAACTTGTTGAGTTATTAATACATTCGGCAATTGTTGCAATAATACATAAATACCAAAAAGTCTTCCTGCGATATTTTGGTTCTTACATATTATCGCATTATTTCTTTATTGGCATATTCAATGTTTTCTTCATTGTAGAGAAATATTGCTTAGAATATAACAGAAAGAAAAGGACACTAAATTCAAACTAATTGCTATTAATACGTTGGTAATATTGTGAAGATACAATGCTTCATATTTATGAAAATTCAAACGAACCATGTTTTATTTGCATGTCACTGTTTTTGCCCTTGTGGTCTTTATTTGACTGATAAAAACTCACCTTTTTTTAATGGGGAAAAAAAAAACAATTTATTTTAACAAGAAGCTATTTGTTGAAACTATCGTTGATGCAACTTGAAATAATATTCTCATATTTTCTTTTGGATTCCTTTGAATTCATTGTTGACTAAATTTTTCGTGATGACTTAACTATGCTTCTAATAATCTTGCAAACCAGAAAACTAACTGTGTCATTTGTAATCGAAGGAATGTTTGCACAGAAAAAAGATGCACTTTGAAAAGATTTTCTCATATTTCCCTCTGGATTTCTATAAAATTCAGTGTTGAAGTGATTTTACGTCTCATGTCATCATGGTTTAATGTTGCTTTTGATAATCTGTTCCTTACATAATTATGCATATTTTATGTAATCATACCATCCATATATGATATATGTATTTTAATTATCACTATAGTTATTTATCACTGCATGTACTCATTCGTTTGCCCTTTGCAATCAAATAATAAATTTTAAAGAAATATTGAGAAAAAGTTTTGTTTCAATTATTAATTTTCTTAGTAACATGGTTTATTATTTGTTTCATTTGGTATTGTTGTTGGTTCTGGACTATTTCAACAGGGACCTGTTTTGGGTAGATTTTGATTTTAGTTCATACTAATTAATTTTTTTAGCATTGAATTACATTTAACACTCTATATTAGATGTATTACAGAGATGTTACATAGTATTGCACACATACCATGTAATATTAATTTAATTTTTTTCCAGCTGAAGGATTCCCAATATTTCTTATTTATGATAGCATTTAGAGTGTGTGTGTGAATTGGTTTACTATTAGTTTTTTGAAGTGTAACATCTTTCCTCTCGATTGCTGGAGATTTGTTGGAGTGATTTCGTGAAAAGGGACTGAAATACGTAACAGGAAGTTGGAGAAGTTCGTGCTATTTACTTTGACCAATCAGCGCACCTGGTGGTGTCTCTTCCCTACCCTCGCATTGAAGTTCTGTTTTTTCTCCTTCATTCATGAGGGGCTCCACCCCCACCCCCACCCCTGTGGTCTAGGTCTTGGGATCTTTGTTTTTGTTTTGTTTTCTGTGGTCCTGCTGTTTTAAAAAACTATCACTCGCTTCCCATGATTTTGAGTGGTGATTTTAACGTAAACTCTTCAGTTTGCCAGAAGCCGAGCCCCTCATAGCTTTTTTGAATGATGAACTCAAGCTCGAAATGAACACAAATCGAAATGTTTCGACAACTAACAGTGGTGATATTAATGACGCTATTTTTCAACGGTTTTTAAATACTTTGAAATCACAAGTATATGCGTCATATTTTAGTTATCATAAGTTATTATTACCGCTCTTCCCCAAAATTGAACAAGAATAATTATTTTTGATAAAAAATTGCATTACTCCTTGTGTCATTTAAATAAAATTTTCATTAAAGATATAATTATTCCATATAAAATTATTTCCAAACATACTCGATTAATTTTTTCAGGATTTAAGTTGCTATTGCGAATTTACCACGATAACATGTCAGATGTTACACATCGTATGCGACTACTGTAAGGCTCGTTTCTTTTTTTTTTATCTTTCAGCTTAACTGTTGCAGGTAATAGTTAAGCCCATAGATCCCATAGCAGAAACACTTACTACTGCTACCATTTTTTTGTTATAAACTTTATTTATATTTGCATTTATTCAATCTATTTGCTCTTTAGCATGCTAATTTTCTCTCTTACATTGAAAGATATGCTTTTGTTAAAGAATTATTTACTTTTTAGCATGCTAATTTTCTCACTTCACTGAAATATTTGTTTTTATTAAATGATTACTTACTTTGAAGCCAAATTGCAATTTGTTTAAAATTATTTATAATGTGAACATTCATTTAAAAAAAAAATGTTTTTAATTTTTATTTATACTACTTCTCTCTCATACAGGGTTTCACCCTCCCTAAAAAAATTTAATAGCTATAATAGGTGAATTTTATGTTTTTAAAACGTAACCCGTGCTAAGAACGGGAATTTCAGCTAGTTAATAAAATATTAAATATATATACGGTAATACATTACTCACTGAAAATTACCAAAAAATTTATTTGATAATTTTTCAGCACATTATTTCACTCTTAGGAAATGATTGAGCTCCAAGATTGATTTTCTTTTCAAGGTAAAAGATAGTATTCGAATTATATCAGGGTTTAGTAACGTAACTTAGTAAAAATTATTTTTGTAAAAAATCATATCAATCATATTCATATTATTTGCAGATAGCTCTGCGAATTCGTTCGGAGAAACACGTTGAAGAAAGTTTTAAAAATAGAAAAAATTCTATAAAATTAATAATTTATTATTTTTGGCACCTTTAGCTTAAAAAATAACTTGCAATGTTATACAAATATCTGTGTTATAATATAAATATAGGTGTATTGTAACGTCGTATTTAAAATCAACAAGAAGGCAATAGATTTCATTAATTTAAACCCCGTTTACGTGACGAAGAGACCCCACTCTTTTAGCCTCTACACCAGGGGTGGCCAACCTTTTGGGGAAGCGTGCCACAATCTGATTTAAAAAATTACGCGTGCCACTTCCAACTTTTCCACCAAACTAAAAAAATATACAAAAGTGAAAAAATGTTACTTTTTGGACTGTTATGGGTTATTTCACCAAACACATATTTTTAAATGCAAGTTCTATGTAGTGAAAATTAAAAAAAAGGATGTAACAAATAAAACAAAAGTAGAAACTTATATTTTATTGTTGATAAATTTTTACAGGATCAATCAGTTAGCTTAGGTACAAAATAAAAATAAGCAACTTGAAACATTTAATTTTAAATGATTATTAAGCAATCAGTACTTTTGTAATCTGGCTTTTGAGTTTATAGTTTTTTTACTAATATTTGGATTAGTTTTTGAAGATGCTAACAAAATTAGGTGTTTTAAGTGCATATCAGTTAATTTTGAGCGATGATTTGATTACGTTCAAAACAGAAAACATTTCTTCACAAACATATGTTGATCCAAACCTACAACAATATTTGACCGCTAAATCATGTAAATTTAGAAAATTGCTTGGTGGCACAAATTTCCCAAATTCGATGAAATTCGGATTATATGCTGTTAAAATATTTTCCTTACATTTGCTTTTGAGAGTAAGAGAAATCGAAAAAGGATTAGTGAAAAGTTCACTATTTTTATATCATCTTTAAAGTCCCCAAACCTGGCACTGAAAGAATCCTGAAAAATGGATATTAAATTTTTAAATCTATAATAGTTCGGAACATTACTAACTTTGGCAGATAATTCCTGCTTGTGTGTGTGTGAATGGGAATTGAGTTAATTTTTTCTCTCCAAAATCCAGACAAAAGAAAGTTTGTTCACAAAAGAAGATATATAACCAACTACGGTAGTAAAAATACAATTTTTTCACTGTAATCTTAAATTTAAATTGTTTAAATGTTCCCTTATATCCGTAAGAAAAGCTAAATCACATAGCTAATTTTCACTCCTAAGGAGCTAGCATTCACTGGGCAGTTCATCGTTTTCTCACACTCATATTCTAAAACACATTCCCTCAAACTCCAAAATCTCGTAAGTGAACTTCCTTTGGAAAGCAAACGCACACTACAATGAATGAGCCATATTTCCTTCCGTTTCTTCGGGGAAAAGCGTACGAAATCCTCGTCGATTCAGAGCACGAGCTCGTATTTTGTTGATACAGCGCACCACGGAATCAACAACGAAAGATGAGTTTAATTCTTTGGCATAAAGAACTTCTTGATGAATAATATAATGATATTTGAAAACTTTTCTTACTTTGTTAACTTCAATTACATTTTTAAGTTCCTTAAAAATGTCTTCACCTGTAGTTAAAACTAGTTGGGGCTCAAATCAAGAAGTTCTACCACGGTATCAAAATTATGGTTCGTGTAACGCACAAAGATGCTTAACTGCGCATTGTCTGTGATATCACAGCTTTCATTCAAAGTTAATGAAAAATATTTGCAATTTTGAAGTCTAGAGACAATTTGCGTTCCAACATCCTGGCCCATGTCATCTATACGACACATGACGGTATTTTAGACAAAGTTATTTTATCAACCATATTTTTGACATTTAGATCACCGATATTTTGGGCGAAAATTAAAAGGCTACTTTTTATTACCTTCTTTCCATCAGAATATGGTTTTTTCTTGCGGGCTAACAACAAGGAAAGCTCATAAGAAGCCTTCACCATAGTTTCCATTTCGTCATTTCTCTTTTAGAACAAAGATTGTTTACCGACTAAAGATTTCTTTTTTTTATTGATAAATTCCGTTCGCAAATTTGATCCGATAGGATATTTGCTGTTCAAATCATTATGCAGTTGCTTGAAATGACGGTCCAAGTTCAATTTTTTTTGGAACTGCTGTACAAATTCCACATTTCAAACAAACAGGCTTGGAAGCATTTTGATTTGTAAACAAGTATTGTGTTCTTCCCTGGCAATTTTATATTCACGTGCTGCAATATCCTCATCATAATTTCTTTTCAATGTCGAAAATTTACTCATAAACATATTGAAAATAAAAAAAAAACTTTAAAGAACTACGCTTAACGCTAA
Source organism: Trichonephila clavata (assembly GCA_019973975.1). NCBI lineage: Eukaryota > Metazoa > Arthropoda > Arachnida > Araneae > Nephilidae > Trichonephila > Trichonephila clavata. Next base: position 146,602 of record BMAO01036279.1, read on the forward strand.
AATCTAAAAACAATTTTAAAAAAGGAAAGGGAAAAAAAACCGCTTAACGCGTCTTGCTAACAGAGTTTAAAATCAACTAAGTCTGACAGCTAGAAACGATTTGCCAAAGTTACTCTACACATTTTCTAGGCTCCGAATCCAGCATTCTGATTAGTCATAGATGAAAGTTCTTACTCCTTCTGCTTCATAAAGCGGCTACTTTGTGCAGATAGAATTAATTCTACCGTATCAACAACTGCTCTTCTAATATATTGCAGAATTACTACTTCACATTACAGAAATCGTAAATAGCCCACACTTTCGGAAAAACATTTTTATCTGACATCACGCTGACAGCCAATAGCTATAAACACTAAACTTCAGCACTGCAAGGGGAAGCTGAAATTCGTGTGGAAATCCGAGATGTTAAAAATTAACCTCCCCCGAGAGAGGGTGACTTTTGGAGCAGATTCGACGGTCCGAGAGAGCGAGAATTTATTTGTTTTTAGTTTCACGTTACTCAACATTTTTCTCGGAACGTTACAATGCTGTGGAATTGTAAGCTTTGGAGCATGATCTCATTTTTGGCGTTAGCCTTAAGAAAAGAAAAATCTAGCTTAGCGCCTTTAAAATCTCACGGTGAAAATTTCTGTTTTTTTACATATTCTCTTCTTGATAATTTTCTATTGTAATTAAATTAATTCAGTAATATTTTTATAACGTTTTTGTAATTTTTCATTAAGTCTTCGCGTGCCACTGTTACGACTCCCGCGTGCCACAATGTGGCACGCGTGCCGCGGGTTGGCCACCCCTGCTCTACACCCTACCAATTTAAATAATGATAATTAATGATAGTTGAAATATGAGTAAAATGCTTACATAAATTTTATTTCTGATAATTTCTTCTGAATTTCTTCTTTCTGATAATTTCTTTCTGAAAAAAAAAAAAAATATGGGGGAGGAGATCTGGAAGGGAAAAAAAAGTAATCCTCCTTTTGATGAATCATTTCCTTTTTCTGAAAACTGAAGAACCAAATGGCGGGAAAATATCAACAGGAAGTGGTGTGTCATCAACTGGAAATTTGATTCCAAAGAAACTATTTTTTTTAATGTAATTATTTATGCTTCCTGTTTTCTGTCTTTTTTTTTTGTCTTTATGGTGCATTTGTTTTGTATATTTTTACTATTTCTTTTGTATTTGTAAAAAAGTTGGAATTGTTTAAAATGTAAACTTTGATTATTTTTTTGCAATAAAATCTGGATGTGAGGGTGGTTGTTTCCCGAGGGATCGGTTGTAGCTCTAAACCCTCTTCGGGTGAGCTCGGTTCCTCTGGGCATTCATCATCATCTGATAATTTCAATAATAGAAGGTTCAATTTCGTCTAACACATAAATCTTTTTTATATCATATAAGTTTAATGTAAACACCACTCTCGAAAAAAGAAAAAAAATAATGCTTTTTGTAACAGTTTTTGCATGAGTATAGACACATTTCATTAAAAATATATTCAAATTGTGTGAAATAAATATTACACAACCATGCCATAGCTTGAAAATGTTTATTGAAAAATTTATAATAAAATGAATAGAAGGAAAGAAATAAAAAAAATATTGCTTTTTAACCGAATGTATATTAAATGTACTTAAAAAAAAAGAATAATTAAGGCTACGGCTAAAACGTATTCCTGCCTCTTACCGCGATGAATTTTGTAGATGCCGATCGAGCGGCATTAATAACAACAACATGTAAAAATAAAAGGGGCTATATTTTAAAAATTAAATATACTTTTACTATGGCGATTTACGGTCCCAAATTTAACATAAATTTTAACACACATTTTTAGTCATTGTTTATAAGTTAAAGCAATACATTTAAATGTTTTACAATATCATAACTCATTTTTGAGGTATCTCAAGTAAAACAAAATTTTCCTAGTTGAAACTTGTGTCGACAACCATGTGCAGTTTTCAGAATTCTGACAAATGAACAAAAACTTAAAGTTTTTGTTCCGTACTCTATGGAAACCTTAATAACCATTTATTTAGTTACCTCACTATGTATGAGTAATTAGTTCATCAGTTGATCAAAATCTACGATTAGAAAGACTAAAAAATGCATAACGAACTGACAGAAATAAAACAGACTAACCTTTAACTAATCCAAAATCCTCCCTGTCCGAGTCAAATCTTTTTCCTTTCTAACCGAGGTTTTAATTTCGTCTTTCCAGGAAAAGACGAAAACCCCGCCCCTCAGGTCTATTCAGGTGATCCTTTTTACCCTTGAAAAATGATTGGTCTTTTTAAACCATTTACTTCTATTCGAGTAATGGTATACGAAGGTTATAAATACAAGTATAATAAACACTAACGTATGCGTATGTCTACGTAGAGAAGTTTGGAAGTATGATTTGAGACAGTTATTAATAATGGTTGAGATTTGTGTGGTTCAACCCACTTTTTTATAAGATGGATTTGCAAACTAGAATTCTGAATTTCCTTCAAATTTCATTTCTCGAAACATGCAGAGAGGGGAATTTGTGCACATTCTACTTAAAGTGAAAATAGACTTATATTTGCCCAAGTTAGTCAAAATGTATGTACATTTTCCACACTGTTTAAAACTTACTCAAATTCCAAATTTCTCTCGAATGTTACATTCCCTCCCCAAAAGATTTGTAAATTCGTGTAGATGATTTATATTTGAAACCTATACAGAATTTTTTAAACTATATAAATTATTTTATTTCGTTTCTCTTTTTATAAATGCTGTAAGCTAAACAGATAGTAGTAAATATTTCTTATAAAATAATTCACATACAATCCAATTAAAACTTATTTTAATTTATTATAAATTATAAATTTATTAATCAATTAAAATTATTTCTAATCAAACATATAAATGTACTATAGTTATATGTTATCGTGGTATATTTATTTAATTACATCATTATATAGATACATCAAACACATTTCTTCATAATTTTGTTCATATTTGAATAAATCTAAAAATATGTGATGTTTCAATAAATATAGGAAATCTAATAGCATTTGATTTAATAGCTAAGTTTCTAGAATTATAAAAGCAGTTACTGTCCTAATATAAAACTTCATATTACATAGATGTAAGAGCTTCAATAAAAGACAATGCAAATTTTAATTAATGCTGTTATATAGGTTAAATATTATTAAATCTATTATCCAAGTAGAGAAATCCCTCCCGTGAGAATATACACACAACAATCTTTAAGTCTTAAAATGATACATCAAATAAACTTTTTAAGCAATTATAACAAACTCTGAACATGATTTTGTACAAAATTGGAAAAAGTATTACAAATTTTGTATTATTCTCTAAAAAAGCATCTTCCTGTAGAAAAATTAGCAAGCAAATGTATTGTACTTTGCTATATGCACACGCTCACACACAAAAGTATGTTAGCAATATAAAACAACGTGCTGTTATGGTGAAAAATGTTTTGAAACATTTTAAAATTTTAAACTTTTTAATTTTTCTGAAAGAGTTTTACCTGAGAATTGTTACACTGAGTTACTGTTACTGTTAATTGAGAATCACTTAAATTGTTGATAAGAAGAAGCTAGTTTCTTTTTTATCACCCCCCCCCTCCTATAAATTATTTTTTCAATTTTCTTAAAACAGATTTTTTCCACCAATACAGTCGATCCATTACACACTACAATTACTTCACCTTTTTTTTTAAAGCAGGGACCCTGAAAACTCGCTTTATACAAAATGTTTATAATTGAAATCAAATAATTTTAGCTCCTCCAAACCAACCAACCTGTCCCCCCCCATGCAAAAATGAATTCTTAACTCCATTTACTATTCTAAGTCATCCCTCACCTGGCTGAATCCCTTCCCTGTGATTCTTCACATATATATATATATATATATAATATATATATATATATATATATATATGACATTTATTATATATATATATATATATATATATATAAGCTACTTTTTATCTATAAAAAAGAAAAGATAAATCTTTTTTTTAGCCTATTCTGTAAAAATTCATGGGCATTCATAGTCTTAAGAGTATTATATGTTTAACGCATGTGAGAGGTATTCAATTTAGGAAAACTTTTTTTTTACTTGTGTTTTATTGTTATTGATGGACAGAAGATTTTTTAACATAGTTAGTTTACAACCACGTGTTAAACAACTCTTTTTTTTTAAATCCACTTTATTTTCTAAAAAAGGTTAGGATATTTAGCTGCTTGCAAGTGTTGCATAACCACAATAATTTATATTTTATTTTACTTTTACTAATGACTGTAAATTTACCCAATTAGCCTTTTAAAACATTAAGAAAACGATTTTGTCCATCTAAATTCTATATAATCAGCGTTCACCACTGGCACTTACTTTGAGTTGCTGATTATAAACACGACTTATTACTATAAGCAGGTGTATAATGATTTATGTAAATTGCATTTTTATTCATAAGTTTTTGAATTAATCATTCAAATTTGATGCAAAAGCGTATTTAAAACTACATTACAACAGATAAGAGAAGGACTTATTAAATCACAAACACCTGCAGGGAAGAAGACTATATTTTATAAAAGAAATTGCAGTCTAGTTTGATTTGAAATCAAGGTGTTTGTCAGAATTAGGAAAGTAATTCTACGATCCTATTTCAACGTTGCCAGCTGTGAAACTCATAATATATTTCTATCTAGTAAAATTTCTTAAGTAAGGGTCCCTAAATTTTCCTTTCACTCTGTAAACTCTTTGTGTGTGTGTGTGTGTGTGTGTGTGTGTGTGTGTGTGTGTGTGTGTGTGTGTGTGTGTGTGTGTGTGTGTGTGTGTGTGTGTGTGTGTGTGTGTGTGTGTGTGTGTGTGCGTGCGTGCGTGCGTGTGTCCATGACTTTATGTCTGACATAGTCATGAATAAAGACTAAAGTATTTCGTAAAAGAGCATCTGTAAATGGATGGTTTTGGAAAAGGGTTTCTTCTGCAACAGTATGACAGCGTAAGCCCCAATAGTATCAAACAGTATCTGATGATTCTACTGTTTGAAAAAAGGGTGCACTTATAGTAATTATAGGATCTGTTTAATGTTAAATTTAGTTAATTGCAAACTAAAGAATTACTTTTCTCCTTTATAAAAAGTAAAAATTCCCTTTAAAAATTAAAAATTAATTAATTTATTTGTATTAATTTTATAAAAGCTCATTACTTTAATTAGCTCAATCTGAAAGCAAATTGACTTGTTATAAGCTAAAGAATTTCTGTAGCAAATTAATCAGCTTCACACCGGCCACGAGCTCGCGACCATGACCACTTATATATTACGACCTCTATTTGATGGAAATTAATGTCTTACAAAATTAAGGAGAGATTGAAGTTACAAAACTAATTTTAATTGGATAGGGTAAACCACTATGAGAGTCAACAACTACATATTCTGCACACAGTTTCAAATCTCTCCGCAGATCGGTCTATTTCCCTAGTTTTATCATCATCTATTCTGTCGACTACTTAAAGACAATGGTTATAAAAACAGCTAGAAAATACAGTACCTTTTAGTTTATACAAATTTGCATTCACTTTCATAAAAAAAGTAGACTGTATAGAAAAAGTAGAATCAGTGAAAAATAATGAAAAATGCATAAAATGGCATGATAAATGTAAAATTGAACCTCAAAGTTGCATTGTTGTATTGCAAAATTGAATCCGTTACGATTGAATAAGAGTGCAGTAAATAAAACATTTTTTCTTAAATTTCATCACCAAAATATGCGTTTGAATGTCTTTGTCATCAAAATTAGGCAATGATTTATGGATGAGTATAAATAGTAAAAAGGAATCTCATAATTATTAATCTCTTGTTAAAGATTTACTTTCTTAAAAGTTTGTTGAGGATGATATAGAATAATTTTTTTCTGGCTTTTTTAAATGATTGTTTCCTTTATAACTTTATTTATAAACCAGCCGAAATTCCTGTCCAGAGCTTTTGTTTAATCACTTTCTGTTTACCGGTGACCTCAGAAACACCTGTTGAGCAAGTTGCGTATTGAAGTGGAGACGTTATTATTTCTTTAGAACAGAAAATTTGATATTCCTGTCAGTTTACTTTAATTTACGTTATAATTTCATATGATTCATTTGAATAAGTTACTTTGTACTCCAAACCCAAGTGATTTGATGAGGATCTTTTAAAAATAATACAATTAAAAAATATTTTATAATTCTAAGAAGCACATAAAAAAATTCTAATTCCTAAAATATTTTATCCTGATTATGTTTCAAAACTATGGGAATGGGAAAAGAATATGGAAATAATAATAAATGTAATACCTATATATAGAAAAAAAATATACGTTAAAAATAGAATGCTGATTAATTTCTATACTTTGTTACTCTACAAATTAAGCATTTGATGAATTTCTAAAACATCTTTTTGGTAAATTTTGGTTGTTGTTTTTTTAATTTGAGAAAGGCATGTTGCTTCATTTTTAATGAATTCTCTTTTTCAATTTGAAACTTTTAATTTCCTTGCGATTTCATATAATTTTAACCCAATACATTCTTAAAAAATTTTTTTGCATAAAAGAGGTAAATCAAAGTGGTAAATGCAATAATATTTTCTTAAATAGAAAACAACACTTATTCAAAATTTTGTTTCTATTTAGACAGTGTAAAAAATCAAAATTAAGCGTCGTTGAATAGTTATGATAAGAAATAAATAGTTCATAAACAAAATGTTGAATTCAAATATCGATAGAAATATATTTCTTCACATCTTGATGTTCAATTTTTGCAACTATCTTCCATATTTATCACTTTTTATGCAAAGATTTACAAAATTTCACCTTTAATTTATTTATAAAAAATACCATGAATAAAAATATCAATAATGTACTCACACAAATTATGCATGAACTGTTGAACGAAAACCAAGCCTCTTCTGTTAAATATCCACAGTTTTGTTAGATGGCAGCAGGTCGTCTTTTAACAGTAGGCCTAATTTAACTACAGTCGAAAATGTGTTAAAAAATTCAATACATAGATTAAATCTAAAAAAAAGACGGAAGCGTGTCTTATTATCATAAACAGAACATCACTTTATCTCAAAAGCAAATATCAATAACATTTACACAACTGGCTGAAAATAAAAACGCTCGTTGAATAATAAATATAAAAATAAGCTTACATGAACTGACTTTGTTAATTGAAAGCTTGGCTCCGTGCGTGGGAAAAGAGAAAGTGCTTTACAAATTGTCGCTGCGGCACATTGCCAGAACTTAGATGAGTGGAACTTGTCAATTTCACAATCAACCTCTTTAATCGTTTTGCTGAGTGGACTTGAAGCTTACTTCCCAATTAAATATTTAAATTAAGCTCTTCCCAGCACTATTTCTTACTTTAGTTCTAAATAGGTAAATGATCCTCTTGAAAGACCACCTCAATGTCACAATGACAAATTCTTTGTTTTGTTCAGCGAGTAACCCGACTTTTCTCCGCGAAAATAAGTTTAGGGTTCGAAAAAAAATTGCTTGGGCAGTGCTTTATGGTAATTTATTCAGACTTAAGACCTCTGGAACTGCAATGATATATACTAATAATTAAGAATACTGAGAATTAATATCCTTGTTTAGTTAAGTGAACCTGTGCTTATGGAAGACTTACCACATATGTGCTTGAGATTCGATCATGTGTGAATGATATTTTTAGAAAATGTAATAAGATCAAACGCGTTAATGCCACCTTTAATAACGGATTCCGAGCTTTGTAGTAAACAACCGGTGGTAGATTAGTATTAACTGCTATTTTTGTATGCCATATGATAGCACCAAATGGTTATGCATAATTTTATTCATTTGGAAGCTTTCTGCTGTTATTTTATCACATAAAGGAACAACGGGTTTGTTTTATAACCAAATTTAATTAAGTTAAAATAGTTACTTTATTTTTTTTAAAAATTCGATGTATGAATTTGAAAACTTGTTAAAATGGAAAAAAAATTTTTTTTTAAGGGAACACTGTAGAATTCAATGGAACAAAAATCGTACAACATACAAATCAAATCTTTTTATCTTTTCTTTTTTTATACATTTTTGTATAATTTCATCAAATTTAAAGTGTCTACTAATCTAAGGATGTTAAAATAATAATAAAAAAAATACAGAGTTATGATAACTTTCATGTTCGTTGTTATTCACATCTCTATTGTAAATAAAAACACTCAGCTGGTTTATTTCAGAAAGAAAAATAACTAGTTTATTTCCCTTTAAATGCTAAAACTTTTTTTCTGTTGTGCCAAAGGCTTTGATATTTATTTTATATATTGCTATTAGTACATGTGTCTGTGCGTGTGCACGCATTTTTGAATCAAAGTAATGCTATTTTTTTAAAAATAAGAATATATACCTTTTTTAAAGATTTTTCAGCAAGTATTTATAGGAAAGTATTTTATAAATATCAATCGTGTTATCACAAAACACATTCCAACTTTTTAAAACCTTGTTCAAAATACTTGTAAAACAAATTTTAGTTGTGTACATTAATTATCGTAGGAAAAATTGCATTTTAAATTCACTTCATTAGCTCTTACATTTTTCTTTAAAAAATAAATTAATTTTCTGCGGTATTTTGAACATAAAAGCTATTTTATATAGTACATGCATGGAGTGTAGCGAACATTTTTCGAAGTCCAGTTCCTTGAGAGAACCATTGATGACGTCAGAGACGAACGCTGATAGTAACTGTCCGATTGTAGGGGGGGGGACAGCGTTTTCCCGAAATCCATTTTCCTCTCCGTTCCGAGAAAAAAAACCTCAAGAAGGACATGTGGAGAGACCGGTTCTGAGAGGGTCCCGGGCAGGAAGCAAGAGAAGGAGTTGGTAGAATTAAGATGGTGTGTTTGATTTTGATGTAATTAAATTTGTATATATATCTCTAGCCTGACTGTGTTTTTTCGTTCCAATACGTCACAGTCTATTAATTGGAGGCACCGACGAGATCGCTAATTACTTTAAATGTAATATTTGGCTAGAGATATAGTCGATGAATTAAGATTGAGCGGCGTGAGTGCAGGACAGCGGGAAAAAATCGCCGCGCCATCTTAGAGAGACCAACGTGCCGTCCCGGCAACCAAGAATTTCCTTTCGAATAAAAAGGTATAGACCAACCAGGTCTTGTACAAATTGCCGCCCTGGCAACTAAGAAATTCCTATTGCATTAAAAGGAGATAGACCACCCTGGTCTTTGAAAGAGCACCGCCCTGGCAACTAAGAAATTCCTAGTGCATTAAAAGGAGATAGATCACCCTGGTCTTTAAAAAAGCGCCGCCCTGGCAACCAAGAAATTCCTACTGCATTAAAAGGAGATAGACCACCCTGGTCTTAGAGAAAGCGCCGTCCTGGTATTCAAAAATTCCTACTGATAGAGAAAAAAAGAGTGTAGACCAACCTGGTCTAAAAGAAATTTTTAAAAAAGATTCCAGTGTGGAAGTCTTTTTCGTGCAGCCCGTAAAGAAATCCCGACAAGTGTTGATCTACAAAAATATTTCAGGTACGATTTCCTTCTCTATCTGGCCAATTATTTAGCTATTTTGTGAGAATAATAGAGTGGTTTATGATATTTTGCAATTTGTTTGTTTGTTATGAAAATTAATTTGTTTTTATTGCTAAAATTCTCGTGTAGAATTTGATGGAAGTATTTTTATATAAATAGTGTGTGAGGCAAATATATATAAATATTGTTGTTCTTTTTTGTAAAATAATTCTTCAGACCTCTTCTGGACAGCACACTTTATTACGGACAATTAAATAAAACGATTATGAATACTGCACACAGCATAAATAAAGTTCATAGCACACAACGTATAGATCGTGTGGTCCCCGTAGAAGAAGTGCGTTGGATGAAGCGGGGAAAAGAACGCGTGGGCGCATCACACAGATATCCTTACGCCAGAAAAAATAGTTCGCTCATTTCAACCCAACCCAATTCCTGCGAGTGATACATTTTTTTTTCAAACACAATTACAATATCATAAACATATACATAATACACATAAAATATAACAAATACAGTGACATAAAAATCATGAGAGTAATGAAATTTTTTCCATTGAATATTGTAACTTTTGTACATTCGTGGCTTTAGTAAGAAAATCTGCAATTAAACATTCTGTTCGAATGTATTCCAATTTTATTGCAGTATCTTCAATTAAATCTTTCACAAAATGAAAACGTAAATTCATATGCCTTGATTTATTTGAAGAACGGGTAACCTTAATCCACTGAATTGCTGCTTGACTATCTGAATTTAAAGTTACAGCATTATTTATAAATTGTTTACATTTTAATTCAGTTAACAAATTTACAGTCCAAATTATATCTTTACAAATTTCAGAAATAGAAAATAACTCTGCTTCACATGTTGATAGACTAACACTTTTCTGTTTACGACATTTCCATAAAATTAATGAATTACCAAGTAAGATTACACCACCAGAAAATGATTTTCCATTTTCTGCATTTCCCCAGCTTGCATCTGAACTAGCATTTAAAATACCAAATTCTTTTTCATAAAACAATTTTTTTTCTCTTTTGTACCCATCAAATATCTTAATACTCTTTTAGCCAAATTATAATGTCTTTTCTCTGGTTTATGATTAAATTGTGATAAATAAGATGTTACAAATGAAATATCAGGGCGAGTTCTATTAGCTAAATAAAAAAGTTCACTAATTTATTCCTGATACATAGTAATGTCAATAAATTCATTTGTAGAAGAAAAACTTTTATCTTCCCCTTTCATAATTGGAGTCTTAACACTTTTACAATTTTCTAAATTATATTTAATCAATAATGAATTAATATATTCACACTGAGATAAATAAATACCATTTTCATGTTTTTCAATTTCCATACCCAAAAACTTATCAGTTTTGTTTTCAACCACTTCAAATACATTTTTAAACTTATTAACAATATCTTCATACATTTTATCATTGTTACAAAAAATAGCTAAAGCATCTACATACATACATAATATAATAACACTTTGATTATCAGTTTTAATACATACACAATTATCAGAAGCTAATTGTCTTAAACCAAATTTTTCTAATTCACACTTTAATTTCATGTACCAGTTTCTACCTGACTGTGGCAAACCATAAATACTCTTTTTCAATTTACAAACTTTGTCATCTCCAATTAATTTCTCATAACCAGGTGGAGGTAACACATACACAGTCTCTTCTAAATCACTATATAAGTAAGCAGCTTTTACATCAAAGAAATTAACTTTTAATTTAGCTGCAAGTGCAATTAACAATCGGAAAGATTCAATATTTACAACTGGTGAATACGACTCTGAATAATCTATATTTTTAATTTGATTAAAACCAGCTGCTACAAGCCTTGCTTTGTATTTAAAAAATTTTCCCAGCATCATCTTGTTTTAAACTATACACCCACTTAGTTTTTATCAATTTTGATTTTGCAGGTTTTTGTACTACTTCCCATACTTTATGTTTATCTAACGAATCTAATTCATTCTCCATTGCTAATTTCCAATTTTCCCAATTAGCACTATTTTTCGCCTCAAAATAAGAGTTCGGTACATTATCCGTTAAATGAACTGACATCTGCTTAGATTTTAGTCTTTCCGATCTTCTAACAGGGATTTGATTTTGTACATCATTCAACTCAAGTACTGGGAGTTGGATTCTGCCTGTCTGATGCGATGTAGTCTGAAGGGGAATTGAGTTATCATTCTCAATTGCCACAGGCTCATTATTTATTTCAAAATTAGACAATACTCTATTTTCTGAATTTTGATTAATTTCGTTTATTTCGGGAGATATTTCAAAAAACGAGTCATTATCCCATGTTTCATTTTCAGTTTCACCTAAATAACTACTACCCTTTAAAGATTCATTGAATTTAACTGATCTCTCCTCAATTACTTTTTGATTTTTAATATCATAAATTCGATATCCTTTCCTTTCTCTAGCATATCCTAGCATAATTCCCCGTCTTCCTGGAACTTCAAATTTATTTCTCAATACTTTCGGAACGTGAAAATAGGCCACACAGCCAAATTTTTTGAGATAATTTAATTTCGGTTTATTACCTGTCCAAATTTCTAATGGAATTTTTTCTTTCCCTTTTCGTGGTGTTACATTAGATACCTGAGTACTACAATTAATAGCTTCGGCCCAAAATTTTAAAGGAAGCTTACTTTCATATAGTAAAGATCTAGCTCTTTCTAAAAGAACACGGTTCGGTCTTTCTGCTTTACCATTACTTTCACTGTTGTACGGAATAGTTTTTTCATGAAATATTCCTGAATTAGCAAGAAAAGTATCTAGTTGCTCATTTACAAATTCTAACCCATTATCAGTTCTCATCTTTTTAATCCTTTTATCAGTTAAATTTTCATATTTAGCTTTAAATTGAGAAAATATATCAATCACTTCATATTTATTTTTTAAGAAATAAGTAAAGTACATGCCAGAAAAATCATCTACAATTGCCATAAAATATTTTGCACCACCATATGATTCGATATTAATTGGACCACACAGGTCGGCATGGAGCAACTCAAGAATTTGTGAACTCTGATTTATTTCAATACTACGATGAGTTTTTCTGGTTACCTTACTTATATCACAAGTTTCACATCTGAAATTATTTACATCATCAATATCAGTATAATATTTCATTTTAAGCATATATTTACAATTTAAATGACATAACCTGTTATGCCAAATTTCATAATTATTAGTAGATTGGTCAGAAAAATAACACTCAGAATTATACACAGGTTCTAATTTTATTTCTAATCTACCATTATTTTTAAATGCTTTTGTTATTAACTTATTATTTTTTATCATATATCAATACACAATTATTATCTGATTTAATCTTACAACCTTTATCAATTAAACATGTTACAGACAGTAAATTACGCCTTAATTGAGGAACATAACTGGCATTAGTAATTGTTAAATTAATAGAATTACAATGCTTTGTACTCACAGTTTTAGCTAAAACTTTTCCGGTTCCTTGACTTACAATTTTGGAATCTTTATCTGCTAAATAAATGTCCATAATTTCGGGACTTATTTGCTGAAACCATGCAGGGTCTTTGGCCATATGACAGGATGCTCCACTGTCCAGGATCCAAGTGTTATCACAGAATTTTTCTTCGCAGTTCGAAGCTGTGAAAACTGAATTTGAAGAAGTACCTGGATTTCTTGATGGATTATTTCTTCGGGTCGTTCTGTTTGGCGTGTTTTTATTTTTGTAAAAACAGTCCTTTGCAAGATGATTCTTACTTCTGCAAATATAGCAAAGCCTCGTTTATCTTTCATTTTTCTTTCTAGAATAAAATGCTCCAGCATTTATTCCTTCCATGCGATTTTTAGATGGTAAGTTGACGGAGGCTTCTTCTTCCCGTCGAATTTGGAGGATTTCATCCAAAGATTTCTCCCGTTGGATCTTCAAAATTTCCCTCAGGCGAGTGAATTTTTCTGTCAGTCCTCGAACTGTATAATACACCAATTCCCTCTGTGAGACTTCTAAGCCGAGGGAGTGACACTTAGTCGAGATGCCCCTCGCTCTTGCAATGTAATCCACCGCGTTTTCTCCTTTGTTCATGATCAGGTTTTTGAGTTCATTGCCCGCGTCGATTTTGCGGTCCTCCGCACGTCCGATGAAAGTCCCTCTAATTTTTTCCCACAGCACTTTGGCGTTGTACTCTTCCGCAAACTGTTGCGCCTGAATACTGAATACAAATGAGCTGGTTCTATTAGTGAGCGGGTGGAAGAAGAACTGAAGCTAGGGAAAGTAAGGATTAGGGAAGATATTTATCCTGCCAAAATCGAATAGCTAGCTGTGTGTGCGCCATATTGTTGTCTGTTGATTTAGAATGATAGTTGTAAATATGAACAAATTTTTTTTGTGAATAATTTTTTTAAAAAAAATATGGCAGATGATTCTGTAAATGCAAGTGCTAAAAACACAGAAAAAAATATCGTCGATTGATTTTCGCAGTCCTGAGCGAATTATTTGAATCTTTCGGTCCCAGTGGTGTCATGAAGAATTCAGACTTACAAAAAACAGAAGCTAGCCAATAAATACTAGGTAAGTTAACGAAATAAGCATTCACTTTTTAGTATCTGTTTCTGTTAATTTGTTATTTAGATAGCATAGCTAAATGATGAAATATACCTTTCTTGCAGAACTCGTTGTAAAACTAAAACTGCATGGAAAAAGGAGTTCTTGAAGAGAAATGCCAATATATCCTATGTAAGTAGACTTTAAAAGCATTCAACTTAAGATGCATTAAATGCTCACTTGGATGTGGGAATCTTTAGCCTGAGATTAAATTTCATATGTGCAGATTCATTATATGCATGGTTGCCAATTAGGTTTCCCCTTGCCTATGAGTGGATGATTTTAATGTAGAGGATATTTGCGTAACTATAGTAATAGTACACCAAAACACTTTTGGATGAATATCTTTTTAAAATATTGATTTTTACTCTTTTTTTTTATTCCTGCAATGCGGTGACATACAAAAAAACTTTCGTTTTAATCTTGGTTGTTTTTTTTTAAAAAATATTCTATTTTATTATTGTTGCATAAAAATAGCTCGTAGTTATACAAGATAAAAAGTTTTCGAAAATTGGTTATGGTCAATATTAGTAAAGGTAAATCAGTGTAAAGCTCTCAACACGTTAAAGTCCAACAAGGCGTCTGGACCTGATAGAATCCCGGCTGAGCTTTACAAACATGGAGGAAGACTGCTAACAGAACAAGTTCATAAAATTATTATCTCTATCTGGAATGACGAAGATCTGCCCCCAGATTGGACCCTTGGAATCATCTGTCCAATCTACAAAAAGGGAGATCCCACAAACTGTGGTAACTACCGAGTTATTACCCTTCTGAACTGCATCTATAAAATCTTCTCGATAATCCTCTTTAACCGAATTTCTCCCTGGGTAGAAAGTATAGTGGGAGGATATCAGTGCGGGTTCACAGAAAGGGGAAGTCCACCTGCGAACAAATCTTTAATCTGCGACAAATAATGGAAAAAGCAAGAGAGTTCAATATCGATCTTCACTACTTATTTATTGATTTTAAATCCGCATATGACAGTGTTGATTGGGATTTCTTGCTTAAAGCTCTTCAAGATCTAGGGATGCCAAATAAATACTTACAGCTTATAAAATCAACTTGGACTCGCACCCTTTCCTGCATAAAGCTGTCAGGCAATATCACGGATTACTTTGAAACTGAACATGGAGTAAGACAGGGCGATGCACTCGCCTGTCTTTTGTTTAACTTAGCTCTTCAGTGGGTCATTCGTGACTCTGGTATCAACACGAGGGCCACTATCTTTACCAAATCTGTACAAATTCTAGCCTATGCTGACGATATAGTCATAATCTCAAGAACAAAAAGTGCCTTAATGGAGGCATTCAGCTCTCTCAAAGCATCTGCTGAAAAAATTCATCTTAATATTAATGCAGATAAAACTAAATACATGCCTGTGACAAAAGCAGTGGGCCCTGTGGCCCTTCAAGTTGGATATCTTAAAGTCGAACTAGTTGACAGTTTTACATATCTGGGTTCCAATGTTAACTCTTGTAATGACATAGGCTTTGAACTAAAAAGAAGAATTATTGCTGCTAATCGCTGCCTTTATGGCCTTGAAACTTTTTTAAAATCGAAATTGATAAAAATATCTACAAAAATTATTTTGTATAAAACTATTATATGACCTGTTCTCACCTATGGATGTGAAACCTGGACTCTAACAAAGACCCAGACAAATCAACTTACTATTTTTGAAAGAAAAGTCCTGAGGAAGATCTTTGGGGCTGTGAATGATAACGGAATTTGGAGACACAGGTACAACTTTGAACTCAACAGACCTTTAAGGAAGCTGACATCGTCATCTACATCAAAATATGCCGCTTGAGAATTCGCGGGACATGTCTGTCCGAATGGATCCCTCATCTATGACATCAAGAATCTTTAATTATAAGCCCATCTCAAACAGACACAGAGGGAGACCCAAGCTGAGATGGACTGATTGTGTGGAAGAAGATTTTAAAGTGCTGAAAGTGACCAATTGGAGAACTGTCGCCTCCCGGAGGACAAGATGGAGGGATGTTCTGAGGAAAGCCTTGGTCCGTCCCGGGCTGTCGTGCTAAAGAAGAAGAAATCAGTGTAAAACATTACAAAAATGTTCCTCGTTCAATGGGGCAGTATATGATAAAGCTTTTTAAAGATTAAAATAGAAACTAATTCAAGAAAAGAACGTTTAAAATAGTTTGCACAAGTTTCCATTTATTGTTAGTAAATTTATCAAAAGTTATTGCTTGAGTCTGCAAAAAATTTGTAGAATTAGCTGAAAGATTCACCATTGTTCCCGAATTTCTACCGAAATTAGTTGAAGAGTATTCCTATCAGTCAGATTACTCAAGACTGTAATGTTGTGCTAAAAGAAGAGTTTTTGTTTGGAAAGTAGAAAGCTGAGATTTTTCTTTGCTAAATCCATGATAAACAAGTCTGAAACTGAAACATATTAGAATAATTTCCAATTTGCAGATGAACAAATTCAACATTTTTGGCTCCAGCAAGTATATAATAGTGTGAAGAAGAATAAGCAAGGAACTTAATCCTAAGAATTTTGTGGGAACAGTGAATCGTGGAGGTATTCTTGTGTGTGAGGAGGGATGTATGTCAGCTTCAGTATTAGGTAATTTGATATGTATTGTTGGTATTAGAAATTGCAAGATCTTAGCAACTTGAAATTATCTGCTTAAAATTTAGGTATTGGTGACAACTTTATACTTTATCAAGGTAAGAGTCCAAGCATACTGCTTTTAATGTATGCCTCTGTTGGCTACGGTAGCCTGTGGCGTGTCATGAGTAAGAGACTAGTACACACCACTGAAGTCCCGCTATGTAGGGGAGCGAAGCACGTAAAATCGTCAAGAGCTCGGACATCCTCCTGTTGGTGTAGTATGGAAGTTAGGAGAGGGAGGTTCCAGCTAAGGTGTAGTCTTCGTCACTTGACCATGGTTCAAAATTACAAGGCCCATTGCCAAAAGACCTCGAGTAGCTGAACAGTGGGACGTTAATATTCACTCACTGGTGTGTAATTGTCCCCAGGTTTTGAAAAACCCACCTCATTCATCTAATTTAAATACTAAAGAGTATAGATTAAGAGAGCTTGAAATTAGATTAAGAAGACAAACAAAATGTGAACTAATATCAGTAATCGCTAAAGAATTGAGTATATTGATGCAGAATTTACAAAAGGAAATGGTGAATTTTTGGTGAAATTGTCGAATCGGCCACTGGTCCAGCAAATTTTGAAAAATCGCCAACTTAGCGCGTTTTTACGCCGCGATCTGACTTCTTCCTCACTGATACAATACCACGAGGGTTACCAGATTTGGAGCAATTATCGATTTGGCGTAAAAACACTTGACGGGATAAGTGGCCGATTCGACAATTCAACCGAATTTTTTTCAAATCTATGCTAACACATTTAAAAGCTATTGTGAACACTAAAGGATATCCTACTAAGTGCTAAATTAATAAAAAAAAATACAAATAATTAAAACTATTGTGAGATTTTTAAGTTTACCAAGATTTTTATAACAGTTTTTATTTATTAATTTTTCAAAATAGTAAGTCACAATTTGTTTTACAAATTGGTTTGATTATTCCATTAAGAACAAGTTGCAGATATTGCTTTAAAAGATTATAATTCTGATATATTAATTTTCATATGTTTTATAGAGATTTGTAAGTGTATGATCACTTTGAGAGTCGCTAACTAAATGATGAAATATATCTTACTTACAGAATGGTGAAATTAACAACAAACTGTGCCTTATCCATAGTTTCAAGAAGTACATTGCTTGATAATCTCTTTGATTCAACAAAATTAAACCAATTTTTGAAATAAACATCTTTGTGACTTTTCTTTTGAGTAAATTTGATTATCATTCTCCTATAAAATCTTCTGAAATTGAACGGGTACTTGCATATTATTACAACCTGTTGGCGACATTATATGAAATGAAGCATATGGTTGCACACTTGATGAGCTATTAGAAGAGTTGGCGATTGCTGTGATAATACATAATTACCGTTTAATGTTTAAAATTGTAAATTAAACATTTTGTTATAAACATTTAGGCTTAACTTTCAGACATAGTCTTTATTGTTTCAGGTGCAGTTATACTAATAATATTTTTGATGATTGGGCTTGATTTGCTCACATTGCCTATGAT